>CM021702.1:35661330-35969585 GCA_011074415.1 Stictonetta naevosa
GCCATGCCCTGAGGCGCCATGCCCTGACTGAGGCGCCATGCCCTGACGCACCATGCCCTGACTGAGGCGCCATGCCCTGAGGTGCCATGCCCTGACTGAGGCGCCGCGTCCTCGTGGCTCGCGCTCCCCAGGGGCTGCCTTTGTATGGCCGGGGAAGGGGCACTGCTGGCTCCACCCGTGCCTCCTCAGCCTCCCTCACGAGGGCTGCCGGGCCCTGGTGGCTCCCTTGACTGCCTCAAGGGGCCTCGGTGCCAGGAACAAAACCCTGCCCGCCTCGGTCCCCCGCTCTGCTGCAGCATGCATCCACCCCAGGGCCAATCGCCTCGGTGAGCATTGTTTATATATATATACATATATATATATATATATTTCTTCTTCCATGTTGCAATTCAGGAAAAAAAAAAGTATTTTAACCACAAAGCGCCTCTTCCTTTGCTCTTATTTACCTTCCCAAGGATGCACCTGAGAAAATTTGAAATTTTGTACCTTTGAAATTTGAAACATAATATTGATGGAGGTTTCTAAGTGGTCCTTAAAACTAGTATGTCCCAAAAGAATATTCTTGCAATGTTGGGAAATGCCTGGGAGACAACAGGGTTGTCTGAGACTGAGGGCTCACCACCATGACCAAACCCATCAGCGTCTGCCTCCCGCGATCCCTGCACACCTATTGTTTCAGGTGCTGAAGAGCTATTTAAGAGAGAGGAGATTTGTTCCTTCTATTTCCCTTGCTGATCTCCCCTCTTATATCAAAATGACTTGATGACACGTAAGAAAATGAAGTGCACTTGCTGAGCCTTTATTGAAGGAAAACCTGTATGCCGTTAAATGCTGTCGGCAGTGATAAATAGGCAGGCAGCAAGTGGCTGTGCTGCTTCCCTGTGTTTTTCTCCGAGAACCTGAAGCAGATTGCCTATAATTGCTCATTGCTCTCCATTAGTGTATCTCCCTCCTGGCAACTCTTTAATAGTTTACATCTCTTGGGGCTGAAAATTACTATTTTAATTAAAACAATTTGTTTCAAATGGGGCTCCCAAATCCCCACATGATGTTTTAGGAGCCTTGGGCAAAGAACAGAAAATGGAGAGGAGCAATTGTTTTTAGGGCTAAGAGCGAAGCTGAATGTAGGAGTTTGGGGTTCGTGAGCAATTTCTGAGGTCCAACCTCACAGCTGAGGAAACGAATCCTCCAATGCTGAAGTCCAGTAGGACTGAAACTTTGTTTTCCAACTATTTTTTAATTGACCAAGGGAGGAAAAAACAGTTTCAGTTTAGCCTTGTTTTCTTTGTTCTTATGCAGGCTGTGAGAAGCAATGATTTTCTGGAGAAGAAAAAGAAAGTGCCAAGAAAAGGAGCTTTGGGCACTTAAATGCTACAACAACGCACTTTGGAAGTGGGAGGGAGCAGCCAGAGCCATGCACGTGCCATTTGTTCTTCCTGCACGTGCGGAGCTGGAGGCTCCCCGTCACTGTGCCACTTCTCAGTTCCTGAGGGTTTTGTGTCTGCTGCCAGCTGTGCCCAGGGCTCCTGCTGCATGCTGGAGCAAGTCCTTCGTCAGGCATCGAGGGGAAGTTTCCATATCTGGGGCTGGGCCCCGATGCCTGGTGTGCTGGATTCACCATACACCAGCAGCTCAACGATCAGCCACTTCATTCCAAGCAGTATGTAATTTTTATATGTGTATATATATAATAGAATTTTATTAATATATTTTTACATTTTTTTTGCCTTATTTATACCCATATGTAATTTAGATATGTGTATAAAATATACAAATATGTGGGCATGTGATGTTATTGTTCTGCATCAGCCCAGTGGTGAGAGCACTTGCCTTGCAAACGGGAGAGGTGGGCGCAGTCTTGTCCTCAGGCTGTGGCTCTCAGCCTCCTGCCCCACCTCGAGGGGAGCACCCTGGTATCCCCACCCCTGCAGCCCATGCTGTGTGGTACGGAGCCAGGCTCCCATCTTCTCTCTCTGTAGTCTCATAAATATTACATTTCTTCTTCAGTGTTGGCTCAGCTTTATTTTATCGTCCCTCTTCTGTGCAACTGCTCTCGCCATTAGTCTGTTATATTACAGAGGAGGAGAGGCAGCTCCCCAGCAGAGGCGAGCCCGGCTGCTAGGATGCAGGGCTGTGATTTAAGCACCACTTTGCAGAGAGTGGTTTTGGACTCTCAAACTGCATCACAGTTATTTAATTCCTGTCTGCCGATATTGCTTGTTTCCCAACTCTCCCGTACTCACGCCCACACCAGTGGCAGCGCCTCCATAGGAGCTGGGGGCTATGGCCAAGGGTCTGATACAGCACCTAGATGCTCGGGACATCTGTGGTGGGGGCTGGCACCCACAGCAGCCCAGGGAACCCAGATGGGGCAACAGCTATCGACTCGGAGGGGGCTTGTCTGGAAATGTCTTGTTAACTGTTAGCTAAAAACTTTTCTATAACTGTGCCTGCCCAGGCACTGAGCCTGGCAGGATCGGAGCTGCCCCTACTTTTCTTGGCTCTGGCTCAGTTGTTAACACAAAAAAAGGTCTCCCTGTGCTGTACCCCATGGCAAAACTCAAACAACAACAACTTTCAAAGGCTAGGATTACCAAGGGCTCAAGATGAGGAATGCGACACCATGCGGAACATGTAAGGAAATCTCAGGTTGGGGCAAAAAACGTGTCCGTGCTGTGCATGATGCAGCAGTCACGGTGAGCAGCCAAAAATAACCAGAGACACCCAAAGGAGCCAGGCTGCTGCTGCACTGCCCTGGCTTGGCGCGGTGGGAGTGCATGGTGAGTGGCCTTTCGCCCAGCCTTGCTCGCTTTCAGGCTTCTGAAGAAAATTAAGCTGCTAGGGCAAGGTAATTTATTTTGCCTTGTGCAAAATTGATAGCAGTTATTACTGTCCCAATCCTGACATTATTTTAACTCCAGTTTGGCTGCTTTGTCTACTTTCTTCCTGTTCTGTATGCTTCCCAGCTTGCTTACCCTGCCTTTCCTTCTTTTCACCATCGCTTTCGGCATTTATGGCCAGGCAGTTTTTTCTGACTTCTTGTCTTAAAAGGCGAAGAAATTGGGTGCACTGCTTTAAAAATCTGCCATATTATTAGGAATGTCTGGCTTTATTTTAGCTTCGTAACAAGGCTTATATGAATATTATTTATGCTGCTTATGCTGTTGGTCCCTACTGCTGTCAAGTCTGTGAGGTCTGAATAATTTCTGATACATGCTTAAATCATATTTGTTTGTTTGTGTAGGTCTGCCTGTATGCCTAGGGTCCAAAAAGACTTCACTTTCAAGTGTTTTGATAGCGTAAGACCTAATTAGTTGCTCTGCGTCTGTGAACGTTCAGCCCTCTCCCATCATTATGCAGTGCCATTTTTATCTTTCTGCCACAGATCCTGTCCCAGTAGGGAGTGTCAGGCCTGCCAGGTTATTATGAAATTGCTGACCATCTGTTATCTGTGGGTTTTTGGTCTCTGCCAAGCAGTGCCCTGAAGGGAAGAGACTGGTTTCTTCATTAAAATACATTTCAGCTTTCTTGAGCTGTCCCAAAATTAGTCTCAGCTTTTGTTGCTGCAATATAGCTGCTGTAGAGGTGGTATATACCCATCTTCAAATAATTTAAACTTTGTCTTTAAGGAGGACTAGAAAAAAATCTGTCAGAAATGCAGATTCCCTTGCAGGCTGAAGGAGCAGTATTATTTCCCCCACTGTTTGCAGGCAGCTTTCCTCCCCTCCTCAGGGGAGCCAGGCTGGCGGCGGTGGCATGTCCCAGAGTTGATGTCTGGACGTGAGCAGCTTCTCCAGGACATTTCAGGTATGCAGGTTCAATATTCAGTGCTGATGCCCAGTCTGGTGCTCTTTGCACACCCAGACCTGATGTTGATTTGTACCTCATGTCACAGGCATTTATTTTGCAGGCTGGCTGGGTGCAGGGTCAGGTCCGGCTGTGTTTCTCCACCCTTCCTCCTCATGCCCTTGTGGTGTTCGTGTTGCAGAAACAGAAAAATACCGAGGGATTACCAAATAATCCTACAGGATCCGAGCAGCCCACAGAGATTGCTGAGGTTTAACGTTTACACGGCAGCCTGATTGCCCTAAAAGCTGTTCCCCGGTAGCAGGTCCAGCACCTTCCTGGCTCGTGAATCCATTCCCAGCCCAGGCCACGTGCTGTGCCGTGCTGCTGCTCGTAGGGGCTCAGCATTTGGGCCCCTCTCTGCCGCCCAGGTCTGGGCCAGCTGCAGTCACTGCCAGCACCCGACCGGAGCACGAGCCCCGCGTCCAGCAGCAGCGATGCCCCTGCTCTGTCTGCTCCCTAGAAACAGCTCTGCTGCATGGTGAGGTGTCAGCCGCACGAGTGGTAGGATTTTTTTTGTTGTTGTTGTTCAACGAGGAAAAACAGCATACACACTTTGGTTCAAAGAAAAACGTGTACTATGATTCACAGCGCCTAATTACAGAAGACAGGCCAGGTAGTTGTTGTTACCCGTGCTTTAGATGTTTTTCCTGATACATGATGCTGCCGCTTTCCTGCAGCTTTGAACACGTTTCCCTTTCATTACACCGGGAGATGTTAGTTTGTTATCAGTGTTTGCAGTGCTGGGAAGCATATTTGCCAGGAAAAACAAATGCAAAGCATTTGCCTTTTGTTAGCTTTTTTACAAGCATCTATGTGTGTGTATATAAATGCATATATATATTCATAAAACCTACTCATAGTTGTTTTAAATAGCAGTCTTGGTTTCATAGTCGTATGTTAGATTTTTTTAGATTGTAATTTATGGGTTTTGGAGGCAGCACGGAAAAAAAATGACTTGAAGAAGGATTTGTTCTGCTGGACATATAATGATTGTGCTGAGATTTGTGTTACTTTTAGGAGGAAGATGCAAAGAATTCATTTGATAATTTGAACCCCTGCACAGAAGTAATTTAACGCATTACAGATATAGCACATGCATATCACAGCGTGCACAAACTACCAAGAACTTAAAGTCTACTTAACTGAACTGTGCTGTGTGAGGTTGTGCATGCGTATTTTTGGGAATATGGCATTGAAGAAAAAATTGAGCCTTCAGTCTAAGTCCTGAAAGTCTTTATGGCATCTGATGAACCAAAAGAAAGGAAGACTATTTTTCAAACACACAAATATCTGCAACACACTTTAACTAAACTCTTACACTTTCCTACTTGGGACAATCTTTTATCTAGTGGCAGGCAGTAATCGTTAAAACATCTGTATCTGTGAAAACATATTTATGAAGTACCAGTAATTATTTGATTGACCAAAAATTCTGGATTATTTGCTAATCAAGTTGAAGGGAATGTTAATGAGTACACTGAGCCTAGTAAATCTGAGAAAAAATGAGAACTCAAGAAACGAAATACCCGTTGTTCCTTTAGGATGTATTAATTGTTCTTGAACTCTTGAGTGCTGATAAATATTCAGATGCAGTGGCATGTCCAACTAAGAGGAGAAACCAAAACAGATTTTAGAAAACCTGACTTGCAAGGTACAACAACAGATGGAAATACTTCCTGTAACCTCATCTATTACCTTCTAAAAATGATGGGCCTTTGGGCAGTATCCACTGGAATGACGCTGAGCTTGAGGAAGCATACAGGCTTTCAGGTGACTGGTTTAGTGAATGGCCATTTTGGAGTCAATGTTTGGCTTTGGAGCTGACTGTCTCTGTGTAAGATAACGCAGGAACCCAGAGGATGGTGAATGCTTTCAGATATGATTAATGTGATTAACGTTAAGGGACTAAGAAATCTTAGTTTAAACTAAACTTTGAAAGTAAACGATAAGAATTTCATTATAAGAAAAATTAAGGAGTTCACACTGATTTCTTATTTTTTTTCTCTTAGTATAATTCAGTGCCAGAAGTGAGGTTTTTATTTTATTTTTATTTTTTAAAACATTTGGAGCCTACTATTATCTTAGATATACAAATGGAAGGAACTATTAAAGTTATAAAAGCTTAAAATACTGTTTCCGTGATTGTCATATTAACTTCAAACTCAAATGTAGCTACCTCAATAAGCCTACAATAAAATGAATAATTATTTCATGTCCTGCACAGCGTAGTACTTGCCTAGTGTACATAATGTTATCAGTTGCTGACACTGCTGTTAAAATATATATGAGAAAAACAAATCAAGCTTTCCATGCAGCAATAAATGTTTTGTATTTTTTCAGTGTTATTATGAAAAACATACTTTGAAGCTCCAAATTTTGTTTCCATTCAGAAAGCTGCTTTCTTTTGAGTTTAAACAAGCAAGTAATCCTGTAAAAATTAATGGGATTAATTAAAATGCACATGTGTTTGGGAAGTATCCATGACCATAACAGAGATTTAGTTTTTCATACCTTATTGCATAAATTTTCTTGAATTTCCTGCAATATTTTAAAGTTATTTCATGAGTTTGTTTATAAAAGGAAACTAGGGATTTTTAATCCAATTAGTTTTAAGGAAATGGTTGAGTGAGCATATTCCAACATTTTGCAAAACATTTCTATTTCTTAGGTAATTATATTTCTCAATACATTATAAAGAAGAATTTACATCTTCGGTATTTCTAATTCAAAATAGAGATAATGTCATTGTGTGTTTTTTACTAATCTCTTGCTATATTCAGCTAAACAATGTAACTAACACCCAAAGAAGAGCCGGCACTTCAGCTGTTGACATGAGCATATCTGACTGCTGCAAGAAAAAGCCATTCCCCGTTAATGGCACCTTCATTCTGGTTTTTACCAGCCCGCCAGCCTGCAAAACGTCCTTGCTCTGTGTTGATGGCAGCCTTTGTGATAGTTCCTGGGAAGCTGATGCTCGCACGTGTGCCAGGGACTGGCTGGTGACTGCAAACAGAATTCCCTTCTGGACCAAACCACCGATGAGCTGGGTCTGCTGCAGCTCCAGCTGCACAGGTACAATTTAAGCTAAGTATGCTATCTTGGTTTTCCAAAAGCTGAAAAATGTCACTGTTGATTACCTGGAAGTAATCAGAAATTTTAGTCAAATTTTGAAAGGTTTTGATTTGCTTTTCTTTTTAGCGGCTACATCAAAGTTCAGGGAAGGAAGACTGCCCTCGTGGTGGGTGGCTAATGGCAAGTTTGCAAATAACTGACACATGCAGACATAGTTAAGAATGGAACAAGTAGCCTTCAGAGAGTACTAAATAAGAAAGAAAGTTAGGCAGTTGCTGGAGTCTGCGAGAATATTTTAGAGATATACAAGCACGAAGTACATGCTTTCCCTGTTCTTACACTTGTCTGCAGATGTCCATTGCTGACGTTGTTCCCAGACAACAGAAATCTGGGTTTTAATGTGGGAAAGAGACATTCAGTGTAAGGGGATTTGAAACTGTTCCTCCACCCTCAGGGAAACATCCCAACCGTTGCATGTGTTCATCCGGGGCAGACAGCTCTCCTGCTCACGATTCACCTGGTGCAGAGCACTCAAGTGCCAAGCAATCACCTGGTGGCTGGGACAGATCTCGTGTGTTGGGGGACGGGACAGGACAACACTTGGTTTTCTTCTTGTGGGTGGGGAAGTAGTCCATGGAAACAGGAGCAGTGAGAGAACGAGAGCAACTTCCTTCCAAATGTGCTATAAAATCATGGCGAGAGCCCTTCTTCTGGGGGTGAGCAGAGAGGGGAATCGGGGACTTCAATACAGGCTACCTACGTGTTGGCTGAAAATCCTCATGGCCAGGCTGCTGGGCCAAGGAGAAGCAGCACATCCTCACCCGATGCTTCATTGTCATGAGAAAAACAGCTAAAAACGTTGTGGGTCATTGTAAACAATTTTCTTTTCCAGTTTGGCTACTGAACTGAAAAATCAATTATTCCTACAGCCCTGCTGGAGATCTTGGGTTCAGTCCGTGATTTGTCTGCCAAGGTTGCAGAGAAAAACATTTGTAAGGCTGTAACAGTAAATCAGATGCCTTTGTCTTCTATATGCTGCACTCCTAGGCTTTGGACCTAATTGTGCTGTTTTGCTGGCCCTTGCTGTGATAAAATATCCACAGATAATGAGATTTGAATTCTGGGAACTGGATGCTGGATGAGGGAACCAGTGGAAGAGAACATGAATTTTGCAGATTCCAGTTCGCGTTGACACCATTTATATAAGACATCAGCTGAAGACATGTAAGGTCAAGCATGCCGAAGTATATATGTATTTTTTACATGAGATATGATTCAAAACAGCTATCATAAATAGGTATGAACTGTTTTGATCAATGTTTATGAGCAAATATTCTCTAGAGGCAGTTTTGTGAGGGCTTTCTCATACCTTTCTGAGGTTATAGACAGAAAATGGGGTGGGATGAAATACCAGCCTGATGTATTATGATAAATACCAGGAATGTTTGGAATGCTCACAGGACTACATAAGCTCTTGGAGAGCCTCTGAAAACTGCAGAAGCTATTGGAGAAGGCATTTGTTACTCCTGTGGTTTTTTTTCTTTTCTTTTTTCCCCATGGTATTTATTTGTATTCGAGTCGTGGAACCAGTGGATTCAGAACATTTAAGCAGTTGCACAGATATTCTGGCAGTACCCAAAAGCAGCCCTGAAGTAACCTGGCTCGCTCCCAAACTGCAGCTGGACGTTTCTTTGTTTAGAAGAAACAAAACATCAGTGGCGAAATGCTGCATAAAGAAGAAAAAGAAGTTCAAATGTTAATGCCCAGTTAAACACTAAAAAAAAAAAAAAAAAAAAAAAAAAACAGGACAAAACAGAGCTCCAACTTTTCTGTTTTACTCTTTAGGACTTCACACCAGTTATCACAGGTTTGTGGGGAGGCCAGTGCCCTTTGCTTTCTCCATGATTACCATTACAGAGGCATTATGGTGGCACCCTGGTTTATTAACTTTTTGAGGCTGTCAAGTTAGGTACGTGCAACTCTTGGAGCTGACTGGGATAAACATTGAATTTAACTGAAATTTTTGTTCTGGAAATACGGATGGAAGTTTCACAGTCTTTTCCCAAAGGGGCCTTGGTTCAGGCTGGAGCACGAGCACAGCTCTGAGAAGTGTTCTCCTGGTTTTTGTTTGTGGGAAGGAGAAGGTATTTCTGCTGCAAACCTACCTCTACCCTAGGGCTTTCTACGCATGCTATTAGGTTTTTACTTGTTAGCCCAGCAGGGACTGCTGGAAAATGCACAGTTCATTGGAAGGAGCACTCATGAGCTCAAGTGATCGTGAATGCTTCTTTTCTTTGTGTATACTAGACCATGAACGAAGTAGTGTACGTATCCTTCTGAGCAAAGAATATCTTCCCTGATACATACAGATCTTTGGGATCCATATTGGTTTACCTACTTTTAAATTAAAAAGTCCTTATGATGACTTGTCATGTAGTCTGCCATGGGGTTTTTACTGTACAATGTCGCTTAATGTCAGTCGCTTCATAGAGATGCTTTTGCAAAAGGTGTGCTTTGAGCTGACGAGCTCACAGGCTTGCGCTGTGCCTGATCTCTCAGTTCTGAGCGGACTTTCCCTAGAATCAGGTTAACTAGTTGTAGCAGAACTGAAGCCAAATCAAATGAGCAGACGTTTACATTTCTGGGATAATACTAACCACATCTGGAGGGATACGAGTAAGAACTGTATATAGAGGAAGAGAATTCAGAGTAATATTTCTACAGTTGTGTCAATATTCCCTGGCTTGGCTGTACTTGAGGAAAAAAAAAGTCATTTACTTCCTTTGCAGTTACATCTGTATTCTTATTACGTGTTATACAATAAAATGCATTGATCAGACAACTGACAGTTGAGAAAAAAAAATGTTATAATGACTGAATTGCCTTAATTAAATACTTGCACTGGTCTGCTGGCTAGAGGCTACCTGACACCCTGAGTGAGTCTGCCGTGGTTCAGACAGACTTCCTGGCTGCCCATAGCATGAATTTTGGAAAATAAAGTACAGAAAAGGGAGAAAAGAAAAAGAGACCATCAACTTTCCCATGAAAAACAGCCCCTTTTGCAAAATAAACAATCTCCTGTCATGCCAGCAGAAGATAAAAGGAGTGAGGTGTAGGGTAAATTAGCAACTTGTCAAGGAAGACTTTTGCATGGAGGCGACGTGATGGGACTTGAGGCAGCACAAACCCAGCAATTGATGTACACATGCTATAGCAAATCGCTTTTTTTTTCTCGCTGTACCAAGGATGAGTGAAGGTAAGATGAAAGGGGATGCCTGTCTTACCAAAAACCTTTTATTAGCTCGGTAAATGTTTATTAATTTAAGATCACACCTGGTGCCGCGCCGTCAGTGACAACAAAATCCTCCCTGCACGCAGCGGCTGCTTCCCAGGCCCATCACGGGGCGGTGGGATCCTCGTCTCGGGCAGTAGTTTTGTCTCAGCTTTACATGCTTCACTGTGGGGGCTCAGCACTTTTGTTGTCACTGTATTCCATCCTATTTAACCATTCCTTGTTAGTTTTTTTTTTTTTTCCCCAAACCTCTCCTGATGAAGGACTTCAGGAAAAATTCTCCTGGTGGCCCCGGTGGAGGCTGTGGCCTTCCCCAGCCTTTTCCACGTGCCCTTTGCCAGCTGCAGGTCTGTGAGGGAGGTTTTTCCTCTCGAAACCTCAGCGAGGTCATTCTTATGCAGGTGTTCACTCCTCCTGTTTTTCACCGTACTCTCTACTAATCCTAGTCGATAGGACACTGAGGGTTATCCGGATACCCTTTAAATTAATTGGAGAGTGATCACAAATGAATAATTATCTGAACTTTCTTTTCTGTCCAGAGAGAGCAGGTTAGTACCTCATATACATATTCATACGTAGTGTGAGGCCTTGTGAAGCAAACGGGAGAGATGTCAGGGCAGCATCTCGGTAATCTCTGCTGCCTGGGGAATGGCTTGCTTTGGGCATCGTCAGCTTTGAACGGGTGGCTTTGAACCAGAAAGGAATTGCAGTCTGTTCCCCTCCTCTGGGTTGCGGGACTTTTGCCCAAAGAATTTAAGGAATTTTGTGGCTCTCTCTCTGTGAAATACATTTATAATCTGTATCATACCATATGGTAATTTCTTAAGACCTGCTTGTTTGTAGGTGTGCTGCTGATGATCAAAGCACTCAATGCGATTTCAGAAATCCTTCCGGAAATATTCACCTGCTCTCCTATATAACTCCTTTCTTCTAGGGGTCACCACAGTCATTAAGCAATGAAAGGAGAAAGTGCCATCAATAGCCCAGCTAGATTTAGAAAATAACCCAACAAGATCAACTGCCCTTGATATTTGCTCTTGCCTCCCCCTCCCCGTTCCGTAGAAATTGATCCCAGGTGCTCAAAGTAAGCATAAAACAGATTTTCTGCATTCCTAAGCCTTCCTGAGAGGGATTGCATCACTGTTTTTTGAAATTCCTGTTATGTTTTTGGTCATTTTTACTAGGAATCTGGGCTGTGCATGAAGCCAGGTCTGGAGCCCCCGCTGTGGGAATTTGATTTTCCAAGTGAAAACCTGGGGTGTTCCTCCAGGGACTGGGAGCGGGTGAGGGGAAGCACATTTGTGTGCAGTGGCTTTACCTCTGAAACAAGGAGGAGGTTCCCTTTAGAATCTGAGTGATAAAATGTGCATTTATGCTTTCCCCTCGCTGCTGTGATTCCCCTGCAGCCCCATCTTCAGGACCAGTCTCTCTAAGATGAGGAAGGAGCAAATGCTAATGCTTTTGCTTGTGTAGGAAATGCATTTCCAGGGCATGAAATTGGGAACCGAATAGAAAGACCGAGGAACGTGGGAAGCTTAACGTGACTGCGGTCTGAGTTTTGGGGCATGATGGATGGAGCACTCCGTGGATGTCCCTGCGCCTGCTGCTGTGTGGTGCTGCGTGTCCTGCACTGCGTCCTGCAGCTGGCCTAATTGCAGGAGGAGGAAAGACAAATCTGAAAGTGGCAGGCTGCCTATAATGATGCTTCCCACAGCTAAATGATATTAGCAAACAAGAAACAATTCCCCCCTCCCCCCCCCCAAAAAAAACCCAACAAACAGAAAAGTACTTTTGCCTAATAAGTACCACTAAACATAATAAGTACCACTAAACAAAATACTTGGTAAGTGACTTGAAAACTAAAGATTCCACACCTTCCAAATACACGAGGATTGGTTTCTTTTACAAACAGTTAAAGCTACAAACCAGCTGTGTTTCAGCTGTGCATTGTGCTCTGCACAGTTTTCTCTTTGTGTCTTTTCTTTAGGTCTGTTAAGGATTCCATTTTTTGTCTCCTATTCTTTTGTTAATATGAATGGTGTGGCTTCTAAGTGGCAGCCACTGACGGTGACTTATTTTTAGCTTATTTCTGATTTAAAACCTTTCAGTCGCTGTTTTCCTGAAATTTTGAGCAGTTCCCCACCTGAAGTTCAAAATCAGTTCCTGAAACATTAACTTCAGTACTCTGCTCTCTGTGTCCCCTCTGTAAATGGGGCACAGAGAGCAGATTTTGGCCAAGGAGGATCCTTTCTTTCCCTGTTCGGGTGGCATCGAGCTGCGCAGGCCAGCAGGGCATCACCTCGCTGGAAACAGGGGCAGAACAGCCCCACTGTGCTGCACGGCATGCTCGTATAGGGGGATAGGAAACATAAACTTTGGTTTTTCTTTAGTACCATTTTGGCATACAAATGTGTTCTGAAAAATCATCTCGTAGCTGTCAGAACTGTGGTGAAGTGGGTCAGTCAAAATCCGCATGGACAGTTATAATAGCAATTTTCCTGTTCAAGAGCCAGGCTTCCAGTGTTTGCAGTGTCAAATAACCTCAGTGACACTCCTAATTTTTCCGATTGGGGTATATTTAAGGTGGTTCAGTTACTGAAACAGAACACACTAAGCCTTGTCAAATTCAAGAGAGCACATCATATATTTTGCTTGCTCCTCAGAGTGACAAGAGGAAAAATACAAACAAACACTACAGTAATTTTTTTGTTTCTTTTTCAAAATGATAGACATTTGAAGCTGGCATAGCCACTAACACATTTTTGTGTTTTTCCATCTGCATGTGAAATCCATCTGTTTGCAGAAATTGTTTTTACACAGTTCGTAATCCCATTGATTCTCAGATATTAGAGATTGTGTCTATAATGGCATAGGAAACCTTTTTTATTAAGAATCAGGAACTGAATTAGATAATTAGATTTATTGATGGGAAATTAAATTTAACAGTGGAGAATTGTCTTAAGTTAGCGTAACAAGATTTTCATTATTCCTGATGTAAAAGCTTTCTGCTTTAGTAGATGCTTGCCAGCTAGTGGGACACGAGCTGGCGTGCTTGCCTGGAAAACGTGATTCTTTGATCACATCACTACAGTTCATCCCAGCTGGCTAGATTTCTCTTGATTAATCAAACATTTTATATTTTAACAGCCTTTCATGTACTCTTTTTATACTTTTCATATGCTCGTATACTTTTGTTGTAAAACAGAACTGGACAGCAGAGATGTTTTGTGTATATGACTCTCTTCTATATGAGGCAGGACTGATGCACCATTTCTGTTGTGTCTATGATGTGTTTCATGGTTGTAAAATATATAAATATATATTTTAGCTGTGCATCTCTTAGCTAAATCCACTTGAATTTGCTAGGTGAAAGCCACCATGCTGCCTTGTCTTGCTAGCTCAAACGAAGAGGTGAATGTTGAGACCATAACAGTCCAAATCCGTGCATGTGTGTTTAAAGAAAAAAAAAAGAGTAACAACATTTCTGGCATTTTTCAGTTACATATGAAAGGCAAAATGTGAGCAGTACATATGAGAGAAGGTATGCTATAATTACTTAACATTTTAATCCAAGACTTCATAGGACAAAAGCATTGATGCTAACACCTGCAGGAGAAAAGGGAAACGATCCCTGCAGATATGTGAGGCCAGCGTGCTCTGCCGGCCTGTGCTGCAGCTTGCAGTTGGCCCAGGTACAAAGGAACAAGTAGAAATGTGGTTTGCTGGGACAGATGTCAGGAGAGAGCGGCCGGCTTCCTATCCAGGCACTGCGGCAGGAAGAAAAGTGTGATTCCTGTGCCCCAGCTCCTGTGGGAAGCAAAAGCGTACCAGATGGCAGCCCAGGAAAGATGCACGACCCATGCTGTCCGGATGAAAATCAGAAGGGCCTTCTTAAAATCAATTTGTGCTTTTGCAGACAGCCACTGTGAGAAGCACTGCACTAATTGATTACAGTTGCTTAAAATCCCTGCAGGCCACGGGAGCTGCGTGCTGCAGGAGGGCACTGGAGAGCCTGGGAAAACAGCGAGGAGCACGGAAATGCCTTAGTGTGACGTGGCGGTGGCTTTCCCCTGAGCGATGGAGCTCGGGCCATACCTGCACGTGAGGTGTCGCTCTGTAATTCAAAGTTGTCGCTCAGCATTCAAAGTTTCTGAGCAAATGTGATGGGCCTGACGTGAAGTGTTTGTACATTTGTGTCTCCCAAGCCAATTTGTTCGGACTCCTCATAATGTTCAACTCTGTACCATTCTCAGCAACCATTTTACTGCACTGCAGAAGGCCACGACAGACACAAACCTTCCTGCTTGCAGAGCGGGTTCACATGCAGACCCTGCTCAAACCGTCCCATCAGCGATCAACCGGTGGAAACTCCTCCGGTGTAAACCCCACAAAGGAAGAGGAAATACCAAAGACTGAAAAGCATGGTAAGCACGGCTCACGCCAGGAAGCACTCAGCGGGGCAGCATCACCTGGCAAGAAGGAACTGTGTATCCTCTATAAAAATCTTCTATTTTTCCATTCCTGTAAATTTTCCCATATATTATAATTTTTTTCTCTTCTAGAGTAATGGTGAACTGTTAACGCTTATGGTAATTCTTTAATTCCCAAAATGACTTATAACTTGACTTGTCTTTTCACTATTCCTCTTTATACTTAAAGCTACTTCACATCAGGTACATCTTCCATTCACATGCTAACCATAGCAATACTCTATTGAAGTCCGTAACAATCTCCTTGTTATCTCACTGCCAGCCTTATTCTTTTTTGCACTTTTTTGTTTCTTCGAAATAAAACATTTCTGCAAAAATACAGCTATTCAGATATACCGCACTCATTCATAAAATCTTCAGTTCTGCCATTGTGATAACTTTTCACTTGTGTTGCCTTTATTGAGTTACTTTCTTAGCTGTTATTTCAGATTTCACTATTTTAATATTTCAGTGCCTGTTTCTACATAGCTTCTTGATTGTTCACTGCTCTTTTAAGTCATAACTCAATTATGTTTTTCTGTATCCTCTCAAACTTCTGAACTGTTGGGCACACTTGCTTGAATTTTCTCATATTCTCCTTAAGACTTTATGATTGATTCTGGCAAGAATCTCTCTGTTATTTTTCCTGGAAGTTCCTTTTATTACCTCTATAAAAACTCCCATGTCAGTTCAATTGAACAAACTGTATTTGTACCCGTGAAAATGCAGCCATCCAGTTTATGATAAAAGGTATTTTTTTGTAAAGCATGGTATTAACTTTCCATTCTCATGCACTTGGATTTTTTTTTTTTTTGTATTTTTTCCAGTTTGTGTTGGCACCGTTATTCTGTCTGAAGACACGTGAATTTTAGGAGAGTAATTTCAAACTGAGTGTTTCCTGTATGACTTGGGACATTGTCAGGAAGATGTGACTCTTCAGAAGAGATGCTGGTGCTCCCTCCCTTCAGCCATCCTCCATGAAGCGTGGCATTAGTAACTCTTGTGACCAAGATGTCTTTTCTTTGGTGATCCACACCTTACAACTGTTGCACCAGTACATGGAACTGGGAACCTTTTTTTGATGTTCTTGTACCTCAAACGTGTAGAATATTGCTAATTTCTGGACAGATTTGGTTAGTTCCATCAAGACCACTGAACTGCACATTTGCTAACCAACTGTCTTTAATTCACCATTTGAGGAATTTTAAGATAAGAATAGTGGTAGAAAATAGTATAATAATATAAGCAAGCAAATACTTTTATCCTTTTTTTTTTTTTTAAAAAAAAAAAAGAATATCTCAAAGGATTTTATGGAGTAGTCATCATCATCATTTCTTCCACTTACCTGGTAGGTGTGGTAGTTTATTTAACTAAGTTGCTGAGGGCAGGATAAGAGCACCCAAGTCTCCAGGGTTTCCGTCCTGTCCTGCATCATGTTGCACTTCTGGCTGTGTTGGTTTTCTTTTGTGAGTTTCACTTTGTTTTCTCACTGGATAGTTGTCTTAGGAGAAAATCAGACAGCAATTTTTTTACCGCAGTGTTTCACAGTGCATATGAGAAACAATATGAACACGTTGTAAAAGTGGGCTGGAGAAGTGGGCTGTGGCTGAGAGTAGGAAGATGCAGAATTGCTCTTGAAGATTTCCTGTAGCAGTGTGTCACCAGGGAGCTGATTAGCACTGTCTGGGGACAGTCAGTGGTATGATACATTTGCCACTTAAATTTTAATAGCCTATGAGTCAAGATATCTTCTGAGTCTGAAATTCCTTTCTGCCCTATTTTTTTGCTTTTCTGTGGGGTGAGAAAAAAAAAAAAAAGTTCCTAAAAGAGCTCAAAAGTAATCTTTCTCTTTAGTCTACTGACCAGTAGGTCTGTTTTAAAGGGAAGAGGCAGCACATAGAATGTTTGGCTTACAAGATTTGTTTCACTTCCAGTATAAGTAGAGATATGAAAGACATGCAGAAAACGTGGTAGGAACTACAAATGTTTGCAGTCTTAATGTGAAAAATGCCCACTCGTGCCATGGAAAATCACTGCTTGCTTTGGTAAATTTTCCTTTAGCAGTAGCCAAGTCAGTTGCCAAAAGCCAGGGAAATGTTATAAAATGGTGCGACAAATGTGCCATTATGACTTTTCATCTTTATTAGACGTGCATCCATATAAAATATGCAAGTGATGCAAATAAGCAGCAATGTGGAAGGTGTCTGAAGTGTGGCTGGTTTTACTGATGCACCATGGTTATGGTGGTCACTTGCAAGACGAATGTTTTCTTTAAGAATTCAGATATTGAGTTTCTTTCAAGTCAGGCACCCTTTTTTTTTTTTTTTTTTTTTTCTTTTTTCTCTCTCTGCTCCTGTTCCAAGAAATGGTCTCCAAGAATTGCTGTATTTTTCTTATGGACGGATAAGTGCTAAAAGCCTACTCAGCCTTGGTGCAATCTAAATAAGTAATGACAGATATCTTGTGATAAGTCCCAGTATAATAGAGACCTTTTGAAAGACCGCCTTTGTCCCTAAAAAAAAATATGCCATTTCACATCTGAGACAAAAAATGAAAGGGGTTCTTAATCTCTTTTGGAGTGTCTAATTTAGATATTTTTGAGTCCATCTCCCTATTTTGCCAGAGGCTTTTAGAGAACTGAGGCTCCTTATATTCCAAATAATACCTTAATCATCTACCTAGAACACCCAGAGTGGCATCGCTGGATGTTCCTGCTCCCTGCATGTCACCCGGGTAGGGACTACCTTCTGCTTTCATTTCTCAGGGCCCTTTCATGAAGGCTTCTGTTGTCTACTTTTTTCTTTGGACCTCTTACAGTAATATTTAAGAATTGCAGCGATGAGCCTCCCATGTCTTTGCCCATCATCTCCATGCTATAAGGCTATTCGTTTCAGCACGTACCGGTTAGTATGGCCCAGGGTGCCATTTGTTTTCAGAAGCTGTAAATCCTTATGGATAAAATATGTTCCTTCTCCCGTGCATGAAGAGAGTATGTTGCTTATTTGGCTAAGTGCCTGTAGAATATCAAGCAATGCTTTGCATTAAAAGAAAATAATTATCTGGATGAACAGCCTCACTGGTTAGCTGTTTTGTTAATGCCCAATAACAACTATGTTTTGCCTTTCCATGTGATGCTCTTCCTAGCATACATTAGGGGAAAAGAAATGCTAGGGTATTTACAGGTGGAATTCCTTCTCCAGGGCCGTATTTGCACTGTGCTTTTAATCTTGCAATGGGTAAAATTAATGTGTAAGGAGAAATGTATTTTGAGAAGTATTTTGGTATCAAAAAAGTGCTGTGTGTTTTTATGCTGTTGAGTCCCATCTGTCATTCATCCTACATGAAGTATCTGACCTTTTTATAGAGAACTTCGATTTCTTTCTTTAAAATATGTTCTTACTGTGTTAGTAATTATAGTCTTCATGCAGGAATCACTTGATGAAACTTAGAGCCTGTGTGATGTATGAGTTTGAATAGACCATAACAGTCTCTTCTGGCTCTAAAATCTATATGAATCTTTGAAAACCTCATCTAATTTAGTAAGGGCAAAAGTACCACAAGGATTCATGGGGGTCCAGTGCCTCCATGGAGATAAGTCAGAACAAAAGAGTTGTGTTGGGTCTGACCATCATCAGAAAGTGAGTGTGCAGCAGTGGCTATACTTGCGGGGGAGTAGGATCAGGGCTTTGATATGTCTTATTTTCTGCTAAATATTTCTCTTTGTTTCCATCCTGTTGGGTAGAGCAGACGGCTGGGGAGACTCTACTTGTTGGGATGATTTTAGGGTGTGCCAAAACCATTCTCTGGCTTGTCATCGTTAACCCCATGAGAGAGGACCGTACAAATGTGGCTGCTCCTTGTCTGTTTGGTCAGACTCCTCCAAATGTACTGATGAGCTTCCTCCTCTCGTTTTAAGAAAGATGTTTCCAATGATCCTTCCCTCACTGGGAGTCAACATTTCTCATGAAGAGAGCAACCCACAGATAATCTGTGTAACCCTGTTGCATCTGCTGTAGAAGATGATTGCCAACCCTTTCCTCCCCTCCACACACCAAAAAGTTTCTGGAAAAGGGCCCGCTTTCTTTGTTGACTTTAATTTCTCTGATGAAGTGGTATTTGTAAGCATTGACCCATGCTGGAAAGGTCAAGTGATCTCCTAATGATGTTCTTAAATGTGACCTTCACAATATAGACATTTCTGTCCTTTACTGACATCTTCCTAAAACTAAAAGAGTGCCACTTCCATTTTTATGCATCCGAATCAGTCCGTCCCAAAACATCTCAATCCTGTATCTCCTTTTCCATGGGGAGTGCATAACTACCATATGTGTCTTAAAATACTAAAATCCTGTACCGTAGTTCTCTGGCAGCTCCGTGAATGGAATTAATTTCTTCAGATTTACCTCTGTGTGACTATTCAGTGTTCACCTCATCACTGAGTGACTGATAATAGATATATCTGAAGAGACTGGTGTTTGAACAGGAGGTGCTTTGGTTACAATATATCCAGGGAAATCTAAAGAATAGCAAGCACATTTATGAGAAATTCTCTGATTATTTATAGAAGTTAATTGTCCTTTCCACCCCACCTTACGCCATCCCCTGCCTCATTTAACACAAAGCATGTTTTACCTGGAAAAGCAGCAATTGCTGCTGTTCGGGCTGCAGCTCTAAGGCCAAAGGTGCCTATACAATGTGAGTGGTGTAGCCAACATATCATATTTGCCTGTTGTAATTATTCTTCCTCCTAACCCTCTCTATCCACTAGATTAATCAGTGACACCTCATGCTGAACAGAGAGAGATGATTTTGACCAAGGGAGGTAAAACGGAACGTGAAATGAGAAAAGAAAAAAGGATTAGGTCCTGTGCTGTGCTCCCGCAGGTTTATATCCCTTTCCCTTTTCTGAGGAGCAAACAATAACCATCCCAATTGCATTTCCTTTGCTTCCCCCTCTAGTCTGAAACAGCTCTGTGCGTGAACATCTGATTACAACCCGAGAAAAACCTCCCTAGAAAAACTAAGGTGAAAAAAAGCCAACACCAACAAGAGTATTTTGAGATGGTTCTCTCGCTGTCTCAAGAAAACAAGTGATATTTGGTGCAGCGCTGAGCTCAACGCAGCTTAAGAGGTCCGCGTGCTGAGGTGGCCCTGGCTGCGGTGGTGTGGTGCCACCACGGGATGCCTGCGGGACCCGGGGCTGGCTGGAAACGCACAGCTCTTCTCAGTGCAGTGATTCACATGGAGCACTCAAGGTCAAGTGTGCTTTAAACACCTCGACTAATTTGAATTTTCCTTTTTTTTTTTTTTTTTTTTTTTTTAATTATAAATGTAATATTTCCCTTCTCTCTCTTTCTCTTTCTCTCTTTCTCTCTCTCTCTTTCTCTCTTTTTCTCAAACTATGCCAGCTGCCCCCAAACTACCTTATATGTTCCCAAAGTTTGCCACAACCCCATTTAAAATCACTGGAGCTTGACCTTTGAAGAACTGTGGTTTGGGGAGCCATGACCAACTGATGCACATAATTTTTTCCAGTAGAAACAAAGTCAGATGTAACAAAGGATTTTTTTTATTTTTTATTTTTTTATTTTTTACTACAGGCTTAAAAAGGAACCCAAAAATTAAAATTAAATTTTAATTTGTTATTCATTCCCATAGTTTAATTATGCAGTGTTCCTCCAGCAATAAATGTTTTAGTCTAGAGTGATTGTTAATTTATGAATGTATTCTGTATTGATTTTTAAGCAAAGCTATTTAAGCAACATCACCTTTCTTTCAGCATTTTATCTTTAGCAGGCTTAGGGTATTTGAATTTCTTATCTTCCAGTTCTGGTTCAAGGATTTATTAGAGCAAAGGCCAAACATAATTACATTAAAATATGAACTAAGTCTAATAATTGCAAGCAGATTTCTATAATACAAGAGATGAAACCGTGCCATTATGATGTGTAAGGTTTCTGTGAAGAGGAGCTGTAAGTCTTTTCAGCATGTTTTCCCTTTTGTTTTCACAATAAATTGATTATTAGCGCTCTGTATCAGAAACGTGGCTTTGTTGGGGTGAAGAAGTCTGGGTGGCAGTTGATGAAGAGCAATGGGTTTTGGCAGTTTTTAAATGGAGAACCCCATTTAGGGCTGTGGAGCAGGAGCTCTGGCCTTCAC
This sequence comes from Stictonetta naevosa, assembly GCA_011074415.1. Lineage (NCBI taxonomy): Eukaryota > Metazoa > Chordata > Aves > Anseriformes > Anatidae > Stictonetta > Stictonetta naevosa. The sequence goes on from CM021702.1 coordinate 35,682,172, forward strand.
AGCCAAGTGTGCACCAGGGGCTCACGCACTCCGCTGTATCTGCGAGAAGGCCTGTCACTGAAGAAACGTGACAAACAATAATAGAGTAACTGTGTTGGTTTTGTGTTTTTTCCTTGTTTCTGTAGCCCCAGAGTCAAGAACAGCGCTTAGCGGAGGAGTCACCAAGGCGCGGCACACCACCCCAGCGGGCAGAGACGCGTCCTGCTCGGCACCGCTTCCTGCCAGGGAGCCCGGTACAGGAGGAGCCCTCACTGCAGCAGCTGCGGGAGATTAAATTCATGAAGAGGTAATTCTCTGTCAGAGACTGACCTTGGTAAGCAGAGAAAAACACTGCACCCTGACTCTTTTACTGTTTTCCACAGGCAGACCAGATGTCAGCCCTGGGTGCTGTCCCCCCTTAATGCGAAGGCAGTCCCAGCAGCCTGGCGTTCCTGGGCATCCCTGGGTGCATCCTGCCTGCTCTGCTCAGGGCTGGCATTGCACTCCTTGGTGCATCTTTCAGTATTAACATTTCCTGGATCAGCATAGCTATGTGTTGTATCTAACTGCTTGTCTAGGAAGCAGCTCACTTTGTTACAGCACAGCCAACAAGCAGGTTAATTAACCCAAAGCACATTGCCCAGACTGTTCATTAGCTGCAGCTATCCTTCCTCTCAAATAAATCAGATCTGGTTTCCCAGGTGGGCTGGGACGCTTTCCAAAGCAGTGCCCGGGGGGGTTTCCAGCCCTCCCCATTCTCAGGGGGCACAGCTCTGCACAGGGAGACCTGCGCTGCCAGGGGAGCTTCATTTCCCCCATTGTAAAAGCACAGGAACTGTTCTGGGACAACAGATAAAACCAGGAAAGGTTTTTGGGGTGTAGGGGGTGTCATCTGCCCATCGGTGCCAGTGTTGGTCTGGAAGCAGGTGGGTAAGGGGCAGGTTAGAGCAGTTTCGGAGGTGGCCTGATACCTACAGGGACCTTTCCTGCCTTTATTCATTTTATTTTGGTACTTGCGCTTTCTGCAGCAGTTTGAGGTTTATGCAGACCAGTAACAAAGGCAGTGGCTTTGGAACATCACAGGTTGAGATGAAGAGGATTTTGCAGACAGATGGCAAGACTTGCTTTATTTTACAGAATGGGAACAATTCCAGGGAAAAGTGTGAAAAAACATGTAGTGATTTCAGGTTCTTACTGTGGTCTCCTCCTCCCCATAATATGCATATTTTTATGTTATAAACTAAACAAATCCACCTGGCTGTAAAGTTTTATGTAGTCAAACCATTTCACAGTGAGAACGATCACAGTGTGATCTTAAATGGGGCAAGCAAGGTAAGTCTAATTGCTCATTTGCGCAGACTCTCTTATAGATTTCTTGAAGAAGAAGAAATAAAACCTGCAGGTACAGCAGAGAGAAGAAAGCGTAGGAAAAAAAAATCATTTGTTGCAATATTTATTTTGCCATCCAGCATATAAATACTACATGAGTTAGGGAGAGCTCTACACACCTCTTAGCCATGGGATCCAGCCAGCACTGCTGTCTGCTGGTTTTGGGGTTTTGCAGTTCCCAGAGCTGTTACATCATTTAATACCATGTTGTTAGTTGTCACACCTGGTTACCGTGGTTTACATCAGCTGTGATGTCTCATTGTGTGATGTCTCATGGAAATTGGCAACAGCTGGGGAAATGTTAAATAAGCACAGGCAAATGCTGCCCTGGCCATATTTCAGTCTCTGGGACTGGAGGTTCCTGAGTGGGGGAGTCTCCGGGGGCTCGCCTGGGGCAGGCACTGCTGGTACGAGCTGGGCTCTTCCCATGGGGGCTGGGGGCTGGTGCATGGGGCCTGGTGGCCAGCAGCGGCCAGAGCTCGGGGCCAGAGGCGTCCTGCTGTACCGCCTGCATCAGTAGGAAACCAGCTGGTACAAAGCACAGCAGAAAGCTTTGAGAAAGCTGCTAAAAATCTGAAATGCATGTGGTGTATTTCACGGAAGGTTGGTTTTCCATAGGTATTTATACACAGAAATCTTGCGGAAAAAAAAACAAAACAAATAAAAAAAACTATGCACTTAGAAAATTCTCCCATTTACAGAGTTTTGTTCTGATCCTTATTTGCCTTCAAAAATGGGTAACTTGGCAAGTGCAAGGTTGTGCCTCTTTCTTCTTCCCATCCCACATTTTTAGCACTGATTTTTCCACTGGGTTGGCTTCTCTTCCGTCTTTACTGCAGGTTTGTTCCTGTACCGCAGCAGTCCGGTTCAGGCATCATGTTTCCCCCCGTGGTGCAGTGGGTGCAGAGCCGTGCTGACATCTCCCCCTACATGGCAGGTGTCCGTCCTGCTTTCTGCGTCCTCACGCAGCCAAACTGCCCGTGCTCTCGCCCTCGCTTCAAAAGGTGGGTGCTCTGAAGCTGATGATAATTCATTAAAAGCCAGTATTAACCTTAGCAATTTACTTTGTTCTGCTTTCTGAGGCAATTAAATTTTAAACCCATTTTCTGATTGTTGACCCTCATATCTGACTGTCAGAAGAAGCATTGCTGCAAACACAGCTGTACCAAGAACACTGTGAAGCTGGTCTACAATTTAATTTATATTAGATGATCGCCTATTAAGCAGGCTAATCATTTTTTATTTGTGCCTAAATAATAAAAAAAAAAAGTGTATATTTCTACTATGAAATGAATGAATAGATAGCTTCTAACCTAACCTGAAATCTAGGTGTCTTGAAACTGTTTTTGTATTTGTCCAACGTTATTATGAAGCAGCTGAATGTATTCAAGCATTGAGCATAACCTAAAGAAACCAGATTTCTCTGCTGCCCACAGATGAAATAACTGGTCCTCGAGCATGCCAGCCATCCTGTCAAGTCCTAGGTGAAAGTTATATTCCATAGTAAGCTACGTTTAGACCTTTATTTGTGTCATAGCACATAACCCACTGCAAGGCAGGCTGCAGGATCTGCTGCAAGGGTAACAGCCCACATGGACCAAACGGATGCAGGTGTTCCAAGGGGTTTTTGGGTGTCCGAGCTGCTGGCGGGCAGGGGCTGCTCCATGGCATCAGCTCCCCTGGCATGGGGGGCGCAGGACTGTGAGCTCCTCCTGCGCTGCACAGAGCTGCTTGTAGCTCTGCAGCTTGCCTCTTGTAGCTCCTCCTGGCTTTAAAGAACAGACCTTCCTTTGACTTTGTTTGTGGTTTTCTGTAGGTGAAAATAATTTCTCACAGAACACAGTAAGTCGGGAAGTTATTTCAAGACCAGCTTTAGCTACACAGCAAATTGATTTGGGTGCAGCCCTCCCACAGCAGCCCTTATTCCAAAACTCAGCTTTTTTGCTCATACTGCTGAAAGTTCACCAAAAATGATGGTTGCAGTTGAAGTGTTCATGTCTTGCTGCCAAAGAACCCTTGCTAAATAAGCTTCTGCAGTTAAATGCTCATCAGGAGCAAGTGAGGCCATCCTACAACTCTTGAGCCGGTGAAAGCACTTTGTCACACCACTGCAAGCATCGCTGGTCTCTTCTGCATAGGGAGGAGGGACACCTTCACCCACCTTCTTCAGGTACCACTGACTGGAAATCATCTTGGACAACAGTTTTCCAAAAAGGAATTTCCCCATTTCTGCTTTGAATCTGTGAGCTGCTGAGATCTGAATTTTGTTTGTGTCTTACAAAAAGACAGCGAGTCAGCGTAGGCCTTACACTCTTATGGGGCAGGTAGAGGGGTCTGCAGGGTAACTGCACCACTGCAAAGCTATCCGTGGGGGTAGCAACTGCAAAGAAAGCTGTTTTTTCCCCAATTTAAGATAATGCGTGGATAGACTGAGCTAATAAGGGAGACAAGGAGTTCTTGGCAGAACACAGTCTGCTCCGGTGCGCTGGCCAGCACTGGGCAGTGCTTGGGCTGCAATGGGTCAGGCTCCGGGCTCATCTCCTCCCACCACACCTCGCTCCCCTCTCACGGGGGAGGATTTCTCGTGAGGATCTGTGCTTGGAAAACTCTGAGTTCTGATAGACCGTAAGAAAGACCGTAGGTCTGTGGATTAAGGTACTTTGTTTTGCTCTTAACTGCACCGTGACTGAAGATAACATCTCAATTCCCCGTAAAGCTTTCTGCCACTTTTCATCTTGAGATAATACTTTGTCAACATGAAGTTTTATATAAAGAGTGGGTGCTACTGCTAACACTTTTGCATTGTTTTTCATTAGCTGTGTATGCAAATTCAAGCTGTTTCTAGGTCAGGGGGAGCCTTAGGCTTCCCATCGCGTGTCTGCATGGCGATGTTTGGAGAATTGTGCGCACGCACCTCGGGGTCTGTGTGTGTCTGCTATTTACTCTTCTCTTCAAGGCAGTGGCAGAAAACCCCTCCAAGAACTTCTCTAGCATTAATATGAAATGCTATCTCTAACATAATTATTTCTCTCTTTTTTTTTTTTTTTTTTGAATCCCAAAACAAACTAGATACCTCTCCCTTGAAGCTTCGAATCAATAACCTAAAGTAATTGCTTCTCGTAAACTGGTCTCTGGATTGATGCTGATATTTCAAAGAGTGACTTCTCTTGCTAAATGAAATAATGCTAATGTTAGGGCAGAAACAATTACAAGCGAGGTGTAACTTTCTGTGGCTTCTTTTTTAAGGTAGAAGGTTAGGAAGCCAGACTTTGTTTCAGGTGATACAAATAATTTGCGTAACAATGGAAAAGTTTCATTTCTCTTTTCTACTCGAATTTAACTCTTCGCTGGAGATACGCAGTAATGTTTGTCTTGCCCGTGAGATGAAAGATCTGCTTAATGATTACAAATTGCTTTGGAAATTTGTCACTGGAAGCTTTGATCATGCAGCCTTGTCATTAGTGGTTGCTTCTCAGGTGTGTAATGGGAGAGCTGCTCATCGGGGGTGGGGGGACTTTCTCCCTCCTTGCCTGCTCAACCCCCTGTCCGGCTCCATCCCGCAGCACAGAGCTGGGCTTACGGCTCCCCTGCTCCCCGATTTGCCTACACCACGAGGGGAGCACCCCTGGTGTGCCTGGTGCTGGTGGCACAGGCTCTGTGCGCAGACCCAAGGAGGGTTCAGGTGGGCAAGCCTTGCTCCTGAAAGCAGGGTGCAGCACAGCTTGGTCCTCGTGCTGAGCAGATCCGAAAATATTTATCCACGATGCACCCAGTCTTGAATCATGTGCCACCTTTTGATAACTATATCCAACTCCACTTCAATGAAAGTTTAATCAAAGTATTTTTCAGTTAAAGGGAGGCACGTAATTAAAACAGAAAATATTCTTTGAGTTCTGTGCACGCTTTTCTTGATTCTCAGGGTTCCTTCTTTTGGGGATGCGTTTCTAATGAACCTTGTTTCAGTTAATTATTTACGTCGGGTACCTTGTGTTTTTGGGTTATAAAATTAACACATTTTGATGTCAAGATTCATTATGATGAAGTAATATCAACAAGGCCATATCCAGATTTTGACCTTGCTGATTAACTGAAGTCTCAGAAATATTTTTTCTTTGCTTTTGGGAGTTTCTGTTCACTTTTCCAACATCTAGGACCTATACGTGTAATGAATTTCATTATACAGCTCTACAATTAGCTGCCCAGTAAATGTAAATGGGGAGAATTATTTGAATCTGTAACTACTGAAGTGTTAATGAAGCAGAACCCCTTGCTTTCTGTGAGTAGAGCTATTCATAAATACCAGGATGTATATTTTCTAAAGTAGCAGTTTGGTAACATTTCTCGTTTGTCCCTGCAATACGAAACAGATGAATATGACAGATGAATACTGTCTGTGTATCTGGAACAAGCGCTTCCATAAGTGAAGCCTGTGCTTCAGTATTACACGGCGTGTCTAGACTCTTTTTGCTAGGCCGTCTCCTCCCGTGTATTTCCGTATGCTAAACAAAATGTGACCAGTCCTTAAAGTCCAAGAGGCATGACTTGAACCTCTTCTCCCTTTTCTGAGATGTGGGCTTGCTGCTGATGATAAAGGGTCACTCCAGTCTGCTGGAGGTTGGCATTGTTTGGTAAGGAGCAGGTGCCTATGGTAACAGGATGGATTTGTCATGGGATTTTTTTCCAACATAGAATATTTACCTTGCTAAAATGATTTTAGGACCGTTACTCTATAGGTGGCATAAGGAAATGCAGATCTAAGGAGAATAAAACCTATTTTATTATTATTATTATTATTTTTTATTTAAACAGTGTTTGAAAATTCCTTGCTGTTTGGTTGCAGTCTCCATTGGATAAGCTTTCATGCTCCAAGGTCAGGTTTTTGAATAGGCAAATTTGAGATGAGGCAAAGGAACAAATATCAGGAAGTTTCAGAGCAGATACTCTTCTTTTTTGTGTCTTAATTTATTTTCCTTATTGATGGATTAAGAACTAATTTGTAAATAGATGTGTCTTCTGCCAGATGAAAAAAGCAGTATAAAACAAAATTCCCCATTCACACGGGCTTTGTGCCGCAGAGCTATTCGTGCTCACATAATTAATATTATGCCACATTTTATTTGCTTTAAAGCTCTGCTTAACCGAGGAATCAGACTTAATTTTTCTGGGTAGCTGGTGAAGTGCAGTGTGATGTGTTAGTGGTCTGACAGCTTTGGTAATTTAATTATCAGGTACATTCCCCTGTACAGCTAATTGACCAGCTCAGTGTTTTACATGCAGGCACCTTTGGCAAAAATATCTCCATGCCACTACCTGACATCCTCCTCACTATGTCCTGTGTATTCTGGGTCTCAGGTCCACCCTGGGAGTCCAAATCCATTGGACAAGAACTGTGAACCCAGTGAGCGTGCAGGGATGGGGAACATCTGCAAATAGAAGTGCTGCCCCACAGACGTGGTGTGCTCCCACCCCGAGAGGCTGCAAGTCTCCCAGGACCACGGGACTGCGTTATTCTGTAAGATGTAAGGGACAAACTGTTGGTGTTATCTATAAAACATCAACCCACCTTTCATAAGGGACTGTTACTGCAGTTCATAGCAGTTACAATGAGGAGAATCAAGCAAAATAAGTGCATCTTTAATTTGTATAGCTCTCTGAATCATGAGAACTGCTTCATTTGGCTACATGTTTGTAATCTTTATCAGCTGACAGTATGTACCTTACTGTCTTTTTAAAACCTTTTTTAGTCTGCAAAAGTTAAGCTTGCCGCACTTCAGCATTGTATCATCGCCAGCTCCACAGTGTTATAAAAATATAGTTTGACCCCTCTGATCTATCCAAGAAAGCTGCTTTAGCATCGGTAGCCTTTACAAGACATTAAAGTACATCACGCTCCAACACAGCACCACCTTGATGCTTGCATTACATAGGCAATTGCATTTATTGGTTCCTTAACAGAGACAATACACCCTGCCTTCTACTAAATGTCACATATTGGCGCACACACCTACTTGGCATGTGTGATTATGTATTTATTTCAGTGACATTCTGGTCTGTTGCAGACTAACACAAGCCTTAGCAGGGCTAACTGCTTTCTGCTTGTGCGCTTCCTTACCTGTCGGTTCTCCAACCTTCCTGGTGACACCAGCCACTAAACTGACGAGAGGCAGAGAGAGACCTTTTGTCTTTTTGTGACAAAGACAGACTTTGTGACTTTTTGTCCTTGGGGAAGCAGCAGTCGAATCATGAGGCAAAGTTTTTGCACACAGTGAATCTTGCTTTATGTGTGTCGTTGATAATCTTTATATGCGCACAAGGCTTATTATCCTTCTTTTTAGTTCAGACTTGTCAGAAAGTGCTCATAGTTGGGTGTCCATCACCTATGTGATGCTGATGCTCATTTAATGTGCCATGTGTAACCACTGGCTCTACTGTGTGCAGGATAATAGGAGAGGTGCCTGTACAAGAGGAGAGGTCCTGTGTCACGTATGTCCCTGCCCAGTGAGGAGCCCAGGTGCCTCCAGGCCTCTCCCCTGCTCTTGGCCCTGGCACCAGTGGCTTAATAAAGAAAGAGCACAAGCTTGGTTGTACACTCTGTCTATTCTCCACCAATAGACTTTAAAATAAATAAATTTATATGTTTATTGTAAATTGATTCATTTCACTGTTGACATCCAGTCATCAGAAGCTGGCATATACTGCACTTGATGTATGTATGCTGCATGTGTAATCATCGCCTGACGCGCATAAATGTATGTGTGAATATTGTTTCTAGACTGTCATTAGTAGGCTGCTGAATATTAAGCTGGAGTTGAACATTTTAGGTTTTCAGGTTTTAATAAGTCATTATGCAAATATCCGGCAGTGCAAGAGCGATCAGATACTTCAGAAAGGTGCAGCTGGAGCCTTTGGAGCTGGATAATGTCTGTAGGCTGACCACATAATTTTTTATAATGATCTGTATATTCTCATGTAAAAAAAAAAAGGAGCTGAACTGAATGTTTTTCATGAGTGCATCCCACTGTTGGGGAAATTTACTTTGATCCTCATTTTAATTTGGTGGTGCATCCTCTAGAGTTATTTATGCACCCTGCCGTTTCTCAACTTCAGAATTGTTCTCATTTAAATTGGAATTGCTTTGAACTGCTTTTCCCAAATAAGATATTACAGAAAGTCTTGTATACGTCTTGATCCGTGGTCTGGTTTGTGCTGCTGTTCTTACCTTCTAGAGTTCAATGCCATGCATGTTTCTTGGAGAAATCCCCTTGAATTAGTGCTGTTCAGGGTGTGTTTGGTGTGGTTCCTTTTGTGGTCTGTGAAAAGTAGCGAGCCTGGGACGCCAGGAACCTTTCTGCACTGAAGCTTTTATTGAAGAATTGAATTTGAATGCATATTTTCCTCAGTTTGTTAATAAACCTGTGTAATGATTCAGTTCAGAATTAAGCCCAGTTGTGCCATTTTATTAGTTTCATCCCATATGTTGATAACTTTTTTTTTTAAAACCACATTAATAAGATAATGTTGGCATGCGTGTTCTATCCCGTCAAGTGTATCATGAACTTCAAAAGTAGCTGACAATCAACTACTCTCTTTACATCTTTCTTTTCATTGTTTTATTTAGCTATGCAACCCTTAAGCTTAAGCTTATTTCGAAGTTTTTTTTTTTGTTTTTTTTTTTTTTTTGAGGACTTATCTGCTCTCAGCTTTATTGCTTTATTGTTGACCCTGTTCTGATCAGGGTGGCATGATAAATTCACTTACTTTGTTGGGTTAGCAAATGTGGAAGTAATTAGTTATGCTGCTGGTGGAAAATTAATAGCTGAGATTATAGGTCTGTTTTGTGAAGGACCCAAATGCTTTCCCACTTTTTATTTTTATTTTTAATTTTTCCAGCAAAGTTTTTTTAACTATATTGCAAAAAGACATTGAAAATTAAGGATAGTTTTGTTGTTTTGATTTAAATTTCTCCAAACACTTTTATTCACAAAAAATGTATTCTTAGTCTCACTAAAACCAGTTTCTCTGTAGAATATTTAGGTATAGAATATTAAGGTATTTCTTTTGAAATCTCATCTTTTTGAAATAAGTATGATCGTAGGTAAGTAGATCAAATAAGTAGGATAGTAAATAGATCAAATGCACCTTTAATTTATTTCATGATGTGACTGCAATAATATCATGTGCTAGATTAAATGGAGTCTTTTCACCTCCTCATACTTTGAGGACAATATACAAGTACTGAAAACTTGTTAAGAAAGGTGAATTTATATTTTATTCTATTCATTTTTTAATTTTTGTGTGTGTCACAGTTTTGAATTCCTATATTAAAGTCCATTTATTTCAAACTGCATTATATAAGCTCAGGGATGAAAGCTGAGTTAGCAGAATGCTGTAATTAAGCCCACATTGTAAATAACTGTGCACAGAGGGGCTTGTGGTAACACCTGAATGCCTCTTCAAAAACACAGATAGGTTTTCCACACATACTTTAAATTTTATATGTTCCTGATAAGACTTCATTAAAAAAGATACAAAATAATAATAATTATTAAGTTTTTAACAGCAGTCTTGAAAATTACTTTTACCAAAGAAATTATTTCACGAGAGATTAGTGTTTCTGATTGAGGTGGTTTATATCCAGCACCTGACAGTTCAAGAGCCTTTTTTTAGTTGGAAAAGCTTTTAGGGTGTTAGAAAATGGTGGGACTTCAGTAATGTTAAGCCAAATTGCCTCTCCTTCACATGAACATCTATATTGTGTTGATTACTGCTGTAGAGACTTGCCAACATAATGTTTCTCGGTACTGTCGTCTTTTCTTCTTTATGTATAAAAAGTTCTTGGCAGGATGGTTTTAAAGGTCACTGCAGTACTGTGTTAGTTATTGCTAAATCAAATCTGAGGTTTGATATTGGTTAGGCCGTATCTTTTTTATTGTTCTACTGCTTGCTGTATTTTTAGGAGATTACATTTATGAAATAGAGATGTGTTGAACTCTTTATTCACAGACTCTTACATAATGGCATATATTTTCCGAAGGGAAAGTTATATGCTCTGTGATTACTATCTTGTACCTGGGACAGAGGAAGGAGAGAGAAATAATAAAAGCTAGACATTTTTTTTAGCTTATTTCAAACACTATGTAATGCTCAAAGACCTCTAGAAATCTTTAGAAACTTCTGATGGAAATCCATTTTGTCATTAAATCTATGCCTGTGTTACAAATTGAGAGCTTTTCACCCTCCTTAGATAAAAGGATTACTGCAGACCTGCTTTATGAAACGTAGTCCTGGGCTTTTGCCTAGTGTATTCTGGCAAAGACGTGGTAGGTATCTCAAGCTGGAAAGGATAATATAAGCTTATGTTCCTGTCCTGTGACATAGGAATTTACCTGATGAATACGATATTATCAGGGGCAGTGGTGCTTTTTTTTATTTTTTTCCCTGGCTGTTCCGGTGGCTGCCTGTGCAATTTGGTAGGCCTGTTTTTTTTCTCCCAGCGTGTCTCAAATGGCTTCGGTACCTTTTGTTCGTAACGTGCTCCTGCATCTGTGGATTTAAAAGAGCACGTACTCTAAATATTAATTATCCTGGAGTTTTATGCTGTTTTCCCATATGTGGTATCAGAGTGCTTCTCCAAAACCCGGCTCATTAGGAGCTGGCTGGGAGCCCAGGGAGGCGAGCACAGGGCAGTGGAACACAAAGGCAGCCGCGACTGCAAGCTCCATCCCATCCAGCCCCGGCGTTACTTTTGGCTTCCGATCAGATTAGAAATGCTTTTTAGCATAGGGAACAATGCAAAAGTCACTGCCAGAAAATTCTACCGAGGTTAAAAAAGGTGTTAGAGTAATGATGTGTTTATCTGTGCTTTTTGAGGATAGCAGACTGGATTCAGGGTGTCCCTAAAATGCTGGTTGCTGGGAGCTGTGGTGGTACAGCCAGGACGGCTCTGCATGGGTGCTGTTTCTTCCTTCCCTAAGTGTCTGGTACTGTGCTACTGGCCACCCCTGGGGAAAGGTTGGTGGTCTTGATGGGCCTTGGCCTAGTGAGGATATCACCAAAAAAGTAACCTAAGGAGAATACCTGGGCAGGTCTGAAGAGGTTTATCCCCAGGACCTAGGGGGGAAGTTCAATATTGTGTCCTCTGAGAAATTAAAAATTATTTATCCTCCTCCAGAAACCATCTGAAATGTGAAACAATCTGCAGAAGTTCTGAGCAATATCTAAGCAACAAATATTTGTCACATAACTGCCATCTTGAAAAACATTACTTTTATTACAAAAGAGCTTAAGACAATGATTAATGAAGCTTGAGGCTGTGCTTGTGGCCGTGGCACGTAGCTCCACGCTGGTGGGAACCTCAGAGAGACTGTTCTCCTGCTCCACCCACCTCCGCTCTGTTCAGCCCAACACACGACCTCCTCCGCAGCGCTGAGCGCCCCGGTGCGCGCAGATATCGGCTGCTTCAAAGGCTGCCGCGTGCTCGCTGCCTGCTAAGTGACTGAGCGAACGCTGCCTTTGCTGCTAATGGACCTTTTAGACAACTGCATGCATTAAAGTCTCGGCAAATCTGGGCTGTGAACTTTCAGATGTAGTTTGAGGGACTTTTAATGAATGTAAATGTGTGCTGCAGCAGTCCTGCCTCGCTCCCAGGCTGCTTCCTTGAAGTACTGGAAGATCTTTATTTTGATTTATACTATCAGTTTCCGCGCAAAAGAGAGATGAGGCAGAGAAACAAAACGGAAAAATAACACTGAAAGTGTTCTGTGGAAGACCAAATCCCCTCTGACTGAACGCACGCTGAGATAATCAGATAAGCAAAATGATTTCAACTTCCCATCCCCAATATAAGAAGCGTTCAGTCAAATTTGCGCTGATTACATAGCAGTGCATTACTAATAGGACTTAATATAAACCTTTTAAATCCAGAGAGTATTGCTAGAAAAACAGATCTGAGGCACTGAGTTTGTAGGCAAAATTCCCCTTGATGTAAAGGAGCCAGAGGAGATAATTTGGTGCAACTGGGTTCTGCAGTCAGTATTTCACTCGATTACAACATTTTGTCCAAAATCCATCCAGTTCAGTGAGCTCCTTACGAAGGATTTAGAATTATATTGTCTGAGAAAAGTTGTTAAAGTAAGGACCACACGGTGACCGATGCGATTCAGCTCATTTCAAAAAAAGCATTAGTAAGGGGATGAGATGAAAAACTGCAAAAGTCGTAACATCCTCACGGAGGGTTTGTATGAAGTCTTAAGTCTTGCCCATTAGCAACAGTTTATACATCGTTTGCTGTGTTTCAGCTCTGCCAGATTAAGAAAGATTTGTCCATTAAGACTCACCATGTGCCTGCAATGTCTTTGGATTTGTAAAGATACGGAGTTGGACATTGGAATTAATGTGTAACTGAGACGCTAATTGATAGAGGGAGTAAAGTTCTCCACTGCTAATGTAGACAAACTTGTGCTGCTATAAAGCTACCATACCTGTGTTTGGCTTCACCCCTTTTTATCATGGAGCAGCTGTAGGGGAATGTATAGAGGCCGTGATGTGCAGCCAGCCATGGGTTGCTGCTGCTTCCATCCTACGTGGAGCAGAATAGGCACAAACAAGGGAAAACAGATCCCAGAAAACACAGCTTTGATTGTTTTTCTGGGCTTCTCATGTCATTTTACTTGCACAATAGTCAGAAATTATAGGCATAAAACCTCTTCTTAGCTGTTTTGACTCTGTAGATATTAATTTTCTTTTTCCTTTTTTCCCCTTTTTTTCCCTGTATGTAAAGCAAAAGCCCAAATGTGACCTAGCTAGCAGTTTTTATTAGGAACAACTAACCCAAGTTCTTGCATGCAAATGAATGTTTGACCTTCAGAAGACGTGCCACGCATTGTTTGTGCCCCTTTTGGGACCGAGGTGTATGTAAGAGCGGATATATTCTTGCTCCTAGTCCCAGGCTGGCGAGGAGCCTCGAGTGGCGGTTCCTGTGGTGTGGGCGCTGGGCTGAGGGACAGCTGGGGTGAGGACAGCCCGTGCTGCCAGCACTGAGCTCCCGACGTCCCGCTACCAGCTGCCCTGCGCTGCCGTTCCTCTCGCTTGGTGGCAGGGCAACAGAGCGGCAAGGACTGGAGAATTGAGCGGGTATCTCCCCAAATTAGTTATTTCAGCCTGTTGTCTTCCAACAGAGAGAGAGAATTGAAGCATTAAAAGGCAGCAGAGTCCGTGACCCTCGAGTCATCCCTTTTTCTTAAACCTCCATTTCCATCTCCCTCTGGTCCAGCACACGTAACCTGCTGAATTCCTGCAGCTGAATTCCCACATGAGTACACGCAGAAGTGTTTGCCTTTCTGTACATTATTCATCAAAATGGAAATGAGATTATCCTTGACATTTAGCAAGTGCCAGGATCAGGGCAGTGTGTGCCTGTTGGCTTGAAGGTTAGCTCTGAACTCCTGACAGCCAAACTTTGTGTGAGACGCTCGGATCACATCTCTGGTACTGGACAGGTCCTACAGATTTTTTCTTTATGCATGGGTGTCGTCTATTTCACTGGGCACAAAGCAAACGCTTTTCATTCCCACATCATTCAAAAGCGTGATCTGGCTTGTTTGTAGAGCTATGCAAGGTTTTATACGGCTGTTCAGAGTGAATTTTCTCCATTATATCACAGAGCCAAAAGTGAAGAGAAACACTCACCTAAAGGTAATGAGTGCTGAGACAATGTAAATCAATACCGTCTTCTGCAGGCAGTGTGCTTGCAGCTATTATATTAAACTGTTGTAATGTATCCGAGAGGAGTTTAGGCTTGTGGTCAAGGCTAGACAAAGTGTTTGTCATAGGATTTAATGAAAAAGGGTTGTTTTCAAGGTCACAACTTCTTTTGAGTGAAAAAGAATAGCAATGGCAGTGCTAGCAGAATAGCTCCGCTAGCTAGAGTAATAGGTTACAGCACATGCAGACAAAACTCTAGAGGGAGAGCAAATCTCACTTTCCGAGCTGAGCAGTGCATCTTGTTTAGCAACGTGTTATTTCTTCAGGATTGGCCTGTGAGGGTTTGGTGGTGTTTTTTGAACCTTATTATTACTAGTGAAGACTTGAATTTAGAAACATTAGTAGGAAAAAAAAAAAAAGCTTAACTGCTGACGTGCTATAGATATGTAGCACTATATAGCTTAATCTTACATAGGAAAAGTTCCAGTTTCAGGGCAATAAATAAATAATAACAAAAAGCTGTTAAAAGCATCATGAAAGGTGTTTTTCTAGCCATAGTCAAAACTGCAACTCTGTTTGCATATGTTAGCTTAGTAAATGTGCATAACTTGCTCTGGAGAGGGTAGTCTATGATGATTTGCTTTCAAATGGTTATTTGGTGAAATAAAAATAATGGTGTGAATTTTGGCAGGCGATCTGTGTCTTTTTTTAGATCCTTGAAACGTCCTGGCTTTAAAGATGCATCATACTCTGTGATGCATAAAATAAAAACAAAAAATGAAAGGAAAGTGTTTCAACACTTTTAACTATTCTTGATCCGAGAACAGTGAGACTGAGTTGTGTGAAGGATGTCATTTAGTGAAATTAAAATGAAAAAATCGCAGTGAAGTGAAACAAATGGTGGCATAATTAGTTTCTCAATAATTTTTTTTAGAAAGAATCATGTGCTGATAGCGCAGTGCATTAAGCATAGCATAACCCAGCCTGTTTACAGCTTTCCGTGTGAAGTAGTGGACGTTGCATAACGAATTAGTTGAATTCAGTAGGAGTTCCTGCAGTCCCTTGTGGGCGCAGGTAAGGGAAGTGCCTTATGTGTTACTGCATCTTAACAGCTCCTGATTTGCAGCCGTATTACTGACCCAAGTCCTGCTTTTGGGAACCGGGCTCTCAGCCTCTCTCAGGTCCCGGCTGGAGCTGCGGGAGCGATGCCCCTGGCAGTGCTGGTCGGCGTGCAGGGCAGCAGTGGTGCTGCCCACGGAGCAGCTCCGACGCCTCCATCTGCTGTAGGCTGGTCTCACAATTTTCAGGCTTTGCTTGACTCTGAGTTCCAGCAAACAGAGCTGCAGGCAGGCTCAGCAGTGGCTGAAGGCAGGGTCCTGACCAGGGAACAAGCGCTGCTCTTGCTGGCAGCAAGGAGCCGTGATCCCGATCGATAGCAGTGAAGGAAGCACTGGTGACAGGCAGAGCAGCCGTTCAGGCCGTCAGATGAGTCACAGAATCGCTTAGGCTGGACAAGACCCCTAAGATTATCAAGTCCAACTGAATCCATCAGTGCCTTTCCCTGGCAGGGTCACAGATCCTGTGAAATGGAAGGGACGTCAGCAGCAGCTCTGCTGGCTCTGGGGAAGGCCCTTGGTGGAAGAAACCATCTCTTGTAATGTTCTCTGTTGATAAGCTCAGCCTGAGATTGTCTCAGAAGAGCACTGCAAAAAATGCCATGAAATAGGGAACTTAAAAGGTAGTTTTGATAACTCTGAAACATTTTTTTTAGTAGGTATTAGCTTTTGTGTTTGCAACTGAAGTTGGCTTTGAAATAACCAAATCTATACATGTTGTTAAAAAAAAAAAAGGCAGGAAAAAATGTTCATATTTAAAATTTAATGCGTTAATGGTCCAATTCTGTAAATTTTGTGTTGCAGTGGTTTAATAAGAGCACTCTTCAATGATACATTGCATCTGTGGAAACAATATTGTTTTTAACTTCAGTCATACATGCAACATGTCAGAAAGGGAGTATCTACTCTCATAACATCTTCCACAGAGTTATTGAATTTCTCAGGTTACAGAAGCCATAACTAAAAAACGTATTTCTCAAATATTGTTTGATTCATAAAGTTCTTAACTGCTCAGTTATTGTGTGCTAATGTTCATGACGCTGGTGTAATTGAAGCAGTAAGAGGTTTCTCTTCATTTAGTGCCAAAACAAATATGAAACATTAAACCCCTGTGGGTGCAGATTATTGAGAGCACAGGCTGATGGGTTAGAAATTGTTGAAAGATGAGATTTATGATGACTAGCATTGCTTCAGTTGTCAAAAAATCTTGACTATGAAACGAACCCTTTTTGGTAATTGACGAGGTACTTTTTAGGTAGCGTGCAATGGTACTTCCTCTCTCTTCCTCTTTCTTATCTAATTTTATTGTTTGAAGTACGTGGTGCTTCCAGGGTTTCAACTTTCTAATGTCTAAAACCCTTGAAAACCTAATTACTGACATTTCTGAAGTGATTTCCTGATTTGGAGACTCCGGGTGCATTTCTTTGTTTTTTACTGATAGTTTAAGAAGAACCATCCTCTGAAACAAACGTTTTGGAAAAGCTGTACAAGTTTGCTTCTCTTGGCTTTCAGAGATTCTGAGGAAGGTTGTTATTATGGAGATATCTAGAAATGCAGTATATTGCAAAAGGCGGATCGAGCAGAACTATTTGATTCATACGTGTTTCTAATCTGTCCTTGCCATGTGCTTTCTTACAGCTTTTTGGTTTGTCTGCAAGACTGTAAAATGTAATTCCTCCTGTAAGAATTTTATGAAAGAACTTCTTAGGTTATTTTATTAAAATTATTGGGACTAAAATGTTGATGCGTAATCTTTGGATAGATTTGAAAGTAAATTCTCAGTAAACCTTTATAAAGTAAATGCTGGTGTTGACTGCTGTGCAAACTGGAGTCTGTCTGACACTAGCAAAAAAAACACAATCCAATAAAACAACAAAAAAATTGAGGCAATGTTGTAGTCATGGTATTTGTATAGAGAAGTCATAGACCCTTCCTTCAAACTTAATTACTTCCCACGTTTGATTTATTTATTTTAGTAGCACCCATTTGTGGTTTTTATGTATAGTGTAAAATATTTTTATGTTGTAAGAAATAATTTGTTTTGTTAGAAATTAGTGATTATTCAGCCTTTACAACTTGATTGCTGTTGTCACACCTGACAACATAATTGAATAGTTTTGTTTTGTACAAGGCAACGTTTACTGTCTAATACTGTAGTAGAAGACACTTTTTCTTTTGTCTTCTTTTATCAATAAGAGAAAGGAAAGTACTTCACATTGTGCTCAGATTTTGAACACTTCCATTGTTAGTTAAAAACCAATATGTAGGTTGCTTAATTGGATATGATTTCTTTTAAAAGCATTAATGCAAGTTCAGTGCAATTTAAATTTCATTGTGCAATTTTGTGGCATTTTGCCTTCTCTTTAGAAACTAAAAGAAGTTTGCTCGGTGCTATTACATGAAAATCAATGCCTGATATTTGTCATCTGATTCTTGCTTTGTCCATGCAGATGTAGGGTGAGTCCAGAACACTGAAGATCTGCTTTGAAATATTGTCCATGCCTGGATTGCTGCTGATGCTGGTGGGAGGGCTGGATCTCAGAGCAGCAGAAGAGCTTGATGCAGAATACATATGCTAGTGACAACAGTATGAAAACCTGTTCGTCCTTTACCTCCTGTACTTGTAGTAGCTTGGGCAGGTGAGCCAGTCTTGCCTGAGTTTTAGAAAACTCAGGATGCTTAGTAAGAGCTGGGAACAGGTTCTTCTGTTTCAGCCTGTCAGGGTAAGGAAAGGTTTCCAAAGCATCTAATTCTACAGAAGTTGTGGGGTTTTGAGCAAGCAGGCATCCTGGCTGGGCTTCCAAGCTTTATTCTACTGCTAGGGTCAGCTTTCTGTCCTGTGCTTCTACATCATGCATCAGACCCAAAGTACAGTGACCGTTTCAGCAGTTTCACACCTTTAAGGACAAGAGGTGTATCAGGCAGAAGTCTGTTTTCCAGAGTGCCTTGTTTTTCAGTTAAACAAAGATGGAGACTGCTTGGAATGACTGGAAAATAAACTGCCATGAAATGCCTCTTTCTTCCAAGGCATGAAAGGATAGTCTGGAAGATCAGCAGGGAAAGTGCTAGAATATAGCCGAGATGAAGTTGGTGGGAAAAAAAAGAGGAAGTAAAATCCACAGTTTCCTAATTTCATTTATTGTTAATGAAACAGTGCTGTGACAGAAAACAATTGCTCCTCCTGATGGCTACTGGCATGAAAACAGAGACCTTTTTCATAGAGCCAGGATCCTTGTCAGCCACGTTAATGTGTGGTGTTAGGAGTCTTTTAGCTTTCTTCCTATTCTTGACTCCTAAAAGGCAGTGAAAATGATTTTTTTATTTTTTATTTTTCCCTGACCAAAGATACTTCCCAGTATTTTCTTCTTCTTATCATGGTAAGAAGGGTGTGCAGATGGCCTTTGCCTGTAGCTTGCCAGGAAATTAGTTGAGCAGCCCAGGGCCTTCAGTTTGGGAGGCAAGAAGTGCCTGTGATAACAGACTTCAAACCTTCACCGTGCAGTTGTGAACACTTCAGAAGTTAGGCTGGTAATATTTTATTTGCTGTTGAATGCCAAGATAAAAACATGAAGTGATTTTAAATTGACCTCTCAAAAAGAGTTTTACTTGGAAAAATATCTCCAGCATCAAGAAATCTGGCATTTGTTTTCCAGTGCTGTGCTCTGCCTCAAACACTGTGTTTCAGAGATGTCTGGTTCGGACATCAGTCACACAGAGTGTTTTGTACCTTATACAGAATACAGATTTGTTGATATTTGGGGAAGACTTCAATTTTACTTTTCTTTTTTCTTTTTCACAGAATATGGGGGAAAATACAAGAAATGTACACAAAGCCTGGTTTGTGTGCAGAAGTAAGGTTTAGTTCACTTTGGGTGAGCAAGTTCTAATACCTGCTTGGGTACAATACTGTGGAATGCCCCTGTTGACACACGTGGGTCTAGACTGTACCTTGAAAGTTTGTCCCTGTATAACCTTGCAAATTTGATTCATGTTGAGAGCAAGACAGAAAATTTTCACCATGGAAGAAAATTGAGCTCTACAATCAATTATTGTTTTTTCAAACTTTTTATTGGGAGTACATTAAAATATGATGATGCAAAATATCTTTTGCATATAAAGAAAGTGGGTAATTTTCCTGATGCTCAGCCCGTGAGCCACCTGAGGAGGAATCTGGACTGGATAACCCCACAGCCACCCATTGCTGTGCTGTCAGCTGTGTGTAAAGGGCATGGAGGAGAGCTCTGCTCTTCCTGAGATGTTATTGCTTGTCTCCCTCCATGCCATAGGGTGACAAAGGATTCTCTGAGAAGTACAAACTAAATTTCTCCAAGGTTTGCATAGAAAAGTCCTAGTGAGCGACATGGGCCACCCACAGCCAGTTCTGAACTGACAAAGGGGCTTGGAGTGCTCTGTCCAAGATTTTAAGTGCGGGAGTGAATTGAAAGAAATCAAATAGGTTCGTGGTTTTCAACACATTAATTTTCAATGTTCATATATTTCATTTGTGCCACAAAGATGCCAGTGATTTAAAATAATTGTGGAGTGGATGCCTGGAAGCAGAACGCACGTCATGTTGAGTTCCTTCACCGGGACTGAGTCATTCTTCTTCTTTATTGTACTTTCCTGTTACATCAAATGTAAATGGACGTGAAAGGTGTAATTTCCCTGGAGACTGAACTGACACTTTTGTCAGGTTCGGCCCGGCATCCTGTCATTCTGTTTCCTCCTCTGTCTGATTTTGTCAAGTATCTGTCTTAGTTTTCCACTGATAGTTACATAATTGCCTGAAGCTCTACTAATTAATAATTAGCATTCACTTTTCTCCCCTGCTTCTCAAACCAGTTTTATGTTTGTGGACTCTGGCAGAGCTGCTGCCTGTTACGGGTGCTGAGCTGGGTGTCTGGTTCAGCAGAACTGTCACCGCTCATTAAAGGATGCCCCATTAGGCCATACTCAAAATGAAGCCAGTTCCTTGGCTTCTCTGTGCAAGGTGATCCCACCAAAGGAACCCTTCCCTCCCCAGCTCTGCTTTGCAAAAAGGAACAAACAACAGCCCTGCGAGGTCATTCTCGTAGTGAGGGTGAAGTGTGACCGGGATGATGCTTTGGTTCCCTTCGTGAGGTCGAGCAGTTGCTCAAAGTGTTACTCGAGGGTCTATTTTAGCTGTCTTGTTCAGGTGTAACTCCAAATCATTTTGTGCTACAAAATTCTCTCAGAATAAAATTTAGTTTTAAAAATTAGTTATGGCTGTATTTTCAAAGCAAAGGGAGTGAATGAATATCATTCTAAATTCAGAACAATTCTAAACCTCTGCTTATACTGCTTGGGGAAGATTCTCTGCACATGTTTTTCTGTTTGAGTTGAGGCTGTTTTCTGTGTGAGGGAGTCTCTGTTAGAAATGCTAATGAAATATTAAGATAATATAAGCTGAATGATTTTCTTTTTCTTAAGTAATTTGTTGGTGAACTCCTCCTATAGCAGGGCTAAGTATGATTCCTGTTCATTAAACAAGATGACACAACATTAAAAGTTAAAATAAATGCTATGCCGGGAGCCCTGGGCTCTGAATGCACTTCCTGCATTTCACTTAAGTACCTTTAAGTCCCCATGATTTGATTTACATTTTCTTATGCTGCTCAATAGAATTGGATAGAGCCTTCTGAAGTTGGTGTAAAGATCCTGTTGGCTTCAGGGGATTTTGGAATAGTCCCTAAATAAAGAAGCACTAATCCTAAACAGTGGGTCTGCATTACTATTATGAAAATATTTATTCTTGTTATTATTATTACTATATTTTGGTTAGGTTTTTATTTACTGTTGCCTAAGATGTCACTAACTATAGTTGTCTAGGAAAGTATACTTTTTTTTAACACCAGATTTTCTTCAATTATAAGATCTGCATTGTGATTTCTTAGTGAAAAGGTTGAGAGGATCTGTTGTCCCTGAGCTAAACAGAAAAGTCTCCTGCTGACAAAGCTTCTCTGACACTAATGCTGTGCCATCCTGTTTAATTCCCCACCTCTGGATTTATTCTGCTCCGTCAGTGGAGTGGCTGATGTCTTTAGTCCCTTAGCGACAAGTTATGTCAGGAGCATCGTGGAAATCAGAACAAGAAGTACATCTGCTTTCGTAAGAGCCAGTTGAGTTTGGAAGGAAGACTTCTAAAAGGTGTTTTTTTTTTTTTTTTTTTTTTTCATTGTTAAGCCTCTCTTGATGCTACCTGTGAGCAAAAGAGTCCTTCTCTGCCCCCATTATGCAGTATGTCTTACCACACTGCTACAATTTGCCCAATGACCTAAGGGTCTAACTCAAGGCGCTAAAATGTCAAAAAAAAAATAATAATAAATACCTGCTGGTTTTGGAGGGCATTTTTTTTTTTTTTTCTGAGCAGGTGTGGGTGGATCAGACAGGCACCAGTGCTGGTGGCAAGAGCCGAGGCAGCAGCACACCTTCCCAGCAGCGTGCTGCCCTGTGCTGCGGCTGCGCATCGCCTCCGGACCGCAGCCTGGGGGGCGGCTGAGGGCTGAGGGTGCCCAACTGCCAGGGGCAACACCCGCACTGTACTGAGAGAGGCTTCTGGAGAGAGCTAAAGTAGCTAACTTTGGTTACTTAAATTATATTCTTCCTGGTCCACCATCATGCACACACTGATCAATACTGCAGAAGGACAGAGCAGGTTGCCCAGGGCTTGGCAGATGTTCAGCTAACTCCAAACCCACGGCAGTGATCTCCAGAGGAACTCGTGCAGTGTACCACACCACTATCATTTACCCACACGAACAAAAATATTTGAATATTAACCCATTTCTCTTATGAGAATCAGAGCACAGATTTTTTTTCCCCATTTTATTTTTAAATATGTATTATTAAATACTATTTAATCTTCAATAAGTTCTATAATTCATTAAAAAATATTTTTCTCAGGTCTTAGGAAAGATGCCTTAGGAAAGATACCCCAGGTAGACAACAACTTGTAATACTTTTTTTTTTCCTTTTTTTCCTTTTTCCTGGCTCTACATTCCACCTATTCTGAATTTACAATAAAATACATTCAAGCTTCAGAGACTTGTCCTCATGTTCTGTAGTGTTTTAAAAATGTTGAAGCTATTTATTTTAAAGGCTTACATCAGACTTTTTGCCTGCAAGAAATTCAGATATGGCTACTTTGTGCTTCACTCCACATACAAATAAGATGTCACTGCGAGCAGAAAATATCTATTTAAGTGTAGGAAAATGCATTTCACTTCTTGGTGTTTCTGTAAGGCCTGTCTGTTTGCAGTGATGGTGTAAATACGACAGATATATTGCGGTGAAGGAGTGCGTCTGTAGGCACAGGCTGAGGCAAATGGAGTGAGTGTTAGATCCCTGTTCACCGGTGTGGAAGGCATTAAAGAAAAGAAAAAAAACAACAAACAAAAACAAACAAACCAAACCAACCAACCAAACAATAACCCAACAACAACAAAAAACCACATTTATTGTAATGTGTGCTTTTAGTCTCCAGCCCAGTTTGTGTTGTGTCCCTTGGTCCCTTGTTGTTTAGGTTGAGCTCAGAGCCCCTTCTTGGACAAATCCCAGTATTGGCTCGGAGCTGACAGAAAAAGCCATTATTTGCAGGTAAGAAGCCTCGGAAAGAGAGTCAGGAGGAAATAAGTTCCTGGGAGCTGGCCCCTGGGGCTGTGTTGCTCTCTGAGCTTGCTTTTTCTCCATGCTGTGGGATTCTCCAGGGCGTTTGGGGTGCGCCTGTTTATCACCTTCTGCAGCTACAGAGCTCAGACCTTTGCTCTGCACCGAACCCCCCATTTGTAGCCCTTACGGACCTGGTCAATTCTGTGCAGAAAACATGGGTTACTTCAGAAACAGGAAATGCCATGGAAGAGAATTAAAATATAGACTCAATGCTTTTGTTTTATGTCTGATTATGTGTGCACCCCTCAGAGCTGTTGGTACAGAGCTTATGTTCCTGACGGACACCCCAAAGTGCAGCACTTGAGCTGTAGGGTGTTACTGGTTTCCAAAGTTTTCTTTGTTCCTGTATTGCTTTTGATCTGGCTGCTTTGAGAAGTGGTTTTTGAGCATCATACATTCTCCTTTTAGTTTTCTGTTTTATAGTCCAAAAGTAAATAGATAAAAAAAAAAAAAATTGAGGAAAAAATTGCCAAGACGAACTTTTGTGTCTGTATAAGGCGAGGATTTCCTACGCTTACTGTAAACCATTTTGTTTCATAACAGGCCTCGGCTGGTTTTTCCTTTGGATGGGAGGCGATGGCCAGGATGCTGCTGCAGCCGTTCCCGTCCCGGCAGGTACCAGCACTGCGGGTGTGAGTGGCTGCAGAAGGCGGGAGCAGGCCCTTTTTATCCCTAAAGGATGTGTGCTTTAATTTGATTGGCGTTCTCCTATGGTTTGTGTGACGGCAAGGGAGAGTAAAAATGAACTTTCTGACACTAAAATGCAGAGAAGTCTTCTGCAGTGTTTAAAATGGTCTGAGGGAAAGCAAAGTCTCTTGTTTTGTTGCTGCTGCAATTGTTTGTGAAGTTTGCTCTACCTCCAGCATAACATCCTTGTAGGGGGAAAAGGGAAGGGGTTACCTTGAAAGAAATATCTGTTTGTTTTAGTTTTGGTCTACCAGCGTGCTTTTTTCTCTTTTCCTTTTCTAGTCCCAAGGAGCTGGAGTGCTGAATGTGACAGTGTGGACTGGTCTCTGGTTTCTGGCCCCATCTGGAAGGAAGCAGTGTGCACAGTTTGCTGCTCTCATCCTAGGAACGGAACCTTCTTCTCGGTGAGCATCTCCTTCTTGATTAGGAAAGGTGTTACTGCATGCTCACAGCATGCAGCCAGGCTGGAAGGTGATGCTTTCTGCTGGCCCGAGCCTGACCGTGGCATTGAGAAGCTTGTGTGGGATGTTAACTTCCAGAGGCACGAGTCACAGCACTTCCAGGCCTGTCTCTGTGTGCTGGCTTTGGGTAGCTGGATTTCACTTCATTCTAGCAATAGGTGCTGTGTGGGGTATTTGTAAGTTTATGAAGTGCTGGAAGATAAAAGTAACATGGTGTAACATAGCTGGCTTAAACTCATTAAGTGTTCTGTGTTGTTTTTTTTTGGTAATGCTTCATATAGTCTTGGAATTGGTGAGGAGCTTAAAACTGAAGCTCAAACTGCCTGAAGGCTCTTCAGGCACTAGATTATCTTTTTTGCTAATTTATTTTGGGGTTTCTATACTCACAAACAATCCAGTTAAAACCAGTAGGTGTTGCTCCTTATGGCATTAAAACCTCTAGTGGGTTCTTGGCAGCCAAGTTGCATATTTGTAAGTTATTTTAAAAAACTGAGTTTAAATCAACCTGAAAATGAGTGATAAAATGTCTGTTCCTGCTGATGGTCACATATGCTGTTTATGAGATTACACACTAATTGATACATTTTATTAATCATTCAAATGATATGGCTTTGCTTTATTTTTGCATGGATTAATGTGTTCACCCAATCACTCCCAGGTGGGAGCAGTAACTTTTAACTGAGCTGTGATTAACTTCTTAAACTACCTGCATCTGATGGCAGAAATACACTGCACCTTTTGTAATTAGGAAATTGATTACTTGGTTGTGCGTCCCTGGTGGTAAATATGATAACCTTTAACATGACAGTAGATCGATGGCTCAGGGGTTTGATTTCTTTGTTTTAAAACAATCAAACCAGAGTATATCCCAGCCCACTCTTTCCCTTCACTTCCCCACTCCCCCCACTCAAAAAAGGAAAGAAAGAAAGAAAAAAAAATAACAAAACAAAACAAAACACTTTTTGAGGTGATCTAGGAGTTTTACCCAGGCAGTATCTTGGTAGCTCACACTTGGGATGCCGAATATCGAAATATGAAGCAGAAATGGTAAATTTTCTCTCCAAATTATCACTTGTTTATTTTTATTACCTTAGGGGTGTCTCCACCTCAGCGCTCTCGGTTTAATTTTTGCCTTCAGAAATGGTTGAGAGATGTACACATCTAAAAATGCCAGAATTTGATACCTGTGGTGTAATTACACCAGACAGCTGTAAATGACTGCTTTACCTACCACTTCCACATATATTACACAAAATTTTAGAACGTAGTGAATTGCATTATTTTTACTTTCACAGAAACTGAACTCACTGAAATGCAACAAGCTGTGGTGCCTTGAGCTGTGCCGGCATATTTTATGAACCTTTTCGTTAAAAGCTGATTGAGAAAGTGAAGGGAAATTGCTTGTCATCAAATAGCCATTCACCCCGTTCCTTAATTGAAAGTCTTGGGTCAAATAGTTCCTGGGCCAACTCTAATGCCTTCTCAGTTCTTGACTGTAACCTTGGTTGGCATTATGTTAATGTCCTTTTATGTCACGGATAAAAACTAAGCAAGGTTGATGCCTTTCCAAATGATTACCTAGCCCTTAGAAGAAAATGGTTAAATCCTGTGAAATCAATCAATCTGCTTTAAGTACATATTCAGTCCCAACTTCTTCTAAGTCACTTTGTTGATATATATTTCCATGTCTTTTGCCTAACTTTTCAGTGAAAAAAAAATACAAAAGATGATAATGCACATGCTTTAGATACTTCCTTTCTCAGTATGAAGTTTCTGGACCTAAGACATTCCTACACTATTTTATCAGCACCTTGGTGGCTTACCAAGTGGTCATTGTTAGAAATGTGTCTGTACCGAACTGACCTCCAAAGTTGTGCCTGATAGCAGGCTTTTTTATAGGTAAAATTGACTTACATAGCTCCTTTTAAAAACCATGCTCAGAGGACCTGGTAGAGTGGGTTTGGACAATGTGGAGGTGAGGCTGGCTCTTCATATTAAGTCTGTGCTCTTCACAGTGGCTTGAGGTCTCTTCAATATTGTATATGGTGAAACTCCTCAAAGAGCTGCCCTCTTGAAAGAGCAGGCTTAATTTGAGGGCAAGGAGCACAGTAAAACAAACTTGAATGACCTCTTTCCAGCAAATTTTAACTTTCCAGTTGAAGTGGAAGTATGTTTCAGCTGAGATTGGTAATGCTTTGTCATTCTTCCTATAAATCAGCTCTAAATTATACAGTGGGGTGGTCAGGAATCTCACCGCCTGAAACAGGTGAGAGTGACAGGGACCAATTACTGTTAAGCCACCAGCTATAAAAAAGCTGTCTATATTCAGCCCGTTACAGCAGACCCAGAACTTTAATGTCCATTATGGAAAAATGGTTACAGTCCTATTTTTAGGTACATGTAGCAAAGCTTTCACACTAACAGCCTTATGTGTAGATGGAAATGTTCTAACTCAAAACAGCCCAGAAAAGGTATTCTGCTCATCATTTCTTGTGAGAGACTGGTGCTCTGACAGGTCACTTACAGGCCTCAAATCCCAACTTTTACCATTATTTATGTTCCACTGTATGTATTTTTCTCATCATTTCTACTTCAGTTTGAGCATTAGAGTCACTTATGGAAAGGTAGTTTGATTTAATAGGTATCAATTTGGAAGAAATCCTAGGTGGAGAACTAAAGGTCCGACAAAGCAGAATAAAACCTGCTTCTTCCCCGTGGTCACTTAAGTTAAGATGAGATTCCTTCACTGAAATGGGCACACTAAAAACTTTCCACTTGTAATTTATTCATTTATTTTTAAATCTTATTAGTTACAAACAAGTCATAATGCTAGAAATGGGTTGAGCGTTCTGCAAAATATATGAAATGTGAATTTACATACAGGAAGTGATTGCTTGGGGGATGTCTTGGTGGGAGGTTGTGGTGAGTTGGAGTTCTGCAAAACTCACTGACCCATAGGAGAGCAAAGCAATTAGAGAACATCGGAACTTTTGAGTTGACTTTTGTCTTTTACAGCTGCCAGCATTGGCAGAAATGTCATCTACTTCGAAGCAAAAATTCTCTATTGATGTAGGGGAAATGGTCTGTCTTTCAAAAAAGTCATAGAAAACCACCAGCAACATCTGTCTTTCATGTCCAATATCCGCAGAGCTGTTCAACACCGAAAGAATCCACAACAAAATATTTTTCTAACAGTTTCTAAAATGTTTCTTTAACATTGCACTCCCAAAGACCCATTCCAGTGGTCACTTATTGCTTGTAATTACAGGTCTTTTGTAAAATACAATATTTTCTCACTATTGGAGGTGTAGTTCTGACGATGAAACAGCAGAGGACTTTGAAGTAAAATAAACAGTGAGAATATGATTAGGAGGAAGATAAATGAGATCCCATAGGAGGTGAAAAATTGCTGTCACGTTATATTTTTAATTCTTGAATTCCTGTGGGCTGTGTGATCAGCAGTGAAAAGATTTTGTTTGAAGCTAGTGTCCAGGATAATGGGTCAAGGCTCAGTGGACCATTATCAAATGCTGTTAGATTAAATAATACCTCATGTTAGCTAGAGATCATCTGGTCACTAGTGGTTTGAGGTGGGGAATGTCTTCGCACGCACTTTCTGAAATAGGATTTTGGTCCATGTGATACATAATCTGTTTCATATATAACGGCTAAAAATCATTTAGTTGATGTTTTCAAAATATCTTATCATTACTTATAGTTAGAGTAACTTTTCAGGTCTGATACCTTATGGATATTAACAGTTTATCTGCACTCAGGGCCATTCAAGGAGCATTGCAGTTTGAAATAGGGTTCATACATATCTTCTCCAAAGACTTAGATGATACTCAAAGCTAAAATAAATGTGCAGAAACAGCATCGGCGTTTTGAAACCCAACATAATTTAGAGCATATTGCGTGATTGAATTACAACCTGATATCTCATAATTTTTCCCACTTGTCAGAAAAGGTCATACAATGCTGTAAACAATCAATAGTTTTCATGTCTAAAACGAAGAAGTTTGAACAGTTTTTCATGAGCTGTGAAGGTTAAATGAGGCACTTGCCAAGATCTATTGAGAGTCATTGAGGCTTTACATATTTTATAGTATTCTTAGTGGCAAACTCATTACCATTACCATTAATGGCTTACGATTAATCAAAAGAATTTGGTGTAGCTCCTGCACATGAAAATCATATAATTTATCTCATCTTCTGGGGATTATCTAGGAGAAACAGCTATATAAATGATCTTAATGTACCCTGGAGTTTATATGGTAGGTTACATGCAGCTACGCCAAACATTACAATCTTAGGAGGCATAATGCGCTATTTGTGTATAACATCGCAGCGCTTGCATCCATGCAAAGCTTTGGTTAGGTAATTCTTGGTGTGTCTGTTATAAAACACCGTTGTCAAGCAGCCAGTCATTGGCAAAACACACCATAGACTGAAACCTGGCAATTGGCTTCACGTGGCTTGGCAGCAAATTAGATTTTGCCAGTTTGGGGAAATACTGGAGTGGTTGTTAGTACACTTCTACAAACACACATATATGTATGTGATGCTTGTTTACAAAGGCCTGTAAGGATGTCTGGATATCTGGTGTAGGAAATGGCAGGTGGGGATTTACTTCATGATGGGTAGTTGAAAGTGGCTTTACAGTGGGTCTCACTGGAGGGAGCAAAAAGCTTGCAGGGGGATAGTGGGTGTACTCGGAGTATTTATTCTGCGTGAGCCCCTGCTGCTGAACTCGGGGCAGGGGGGGTGTCGGGAAGGCAGCGCTGGCTTTGTGCGGGGAGAATACGAAACGGGGGCTCAGGGCAAGAGGCTGCCCTGGGGCCCACCTCTCAAGCCAGTGCGCGTCCTGGTGTAGTGAGAGCTATCACTGCCTTTAAAGCAGGGCTTCAGGTATTGTCAGCAACTTAAATCTTAGCCAGAGCACAGATGATAAAGGATTAGGAAATGCAGCAGGACGTCAGTTTTGCCACTGGGTCAGTTTATTGTTTAATCCCTGCTATCTCAATTTCGCTCTCTGTAGATAGAGAAGCTAATATCTCTTTAGGTGTCTCCTGGGGTCTTTGGGAGGATTAATCAGTGAGTGTTCATAGCCTATTTTTTAAGTGCTAAGTGTTATGACCAATTTGTGGGGACAGCACAACTAATAGCATCACGGCAGAACTGTGCAGTGTGACAAGTTCACTCTCTGGTTTCTTCACAACGCTTCAAGAGGTTAAATTGGATGAACTTTATTTTACTGCTTAGCACTTAAATGGTGACCAAACGGTGAGCAGCGCAAAGCTCCTCCTTGAGGAACATCCGGTGACTTCTGTTCTCAATTTGCCAATAGACAGGGAGGATGTCTATTCTTCAAATAATAATAATAATAATAAATAATTTAGAGCTGTTTATTTTAATATCAAAGCCTTTCAATAGTGTATGTTAGAAAATTATAACATTATGAAGCCTTTGTATTGCTACCCAGAGATGGAGAAAAGTGGTTATGAAAGTTTTTTAGGAAAAAGAGAGTTTCTCTACTTCAGCAAATAATACCGAGGATGCAAAAGGAAAAGATAAACCAATCCTGACTCATAGCATCAATGCCTATTTTCCTTGTTTGCTCTGCACACCAAGTTTGTAGGATGCCCCCGCTGGCACTGGGTAGCTCAACTATATATAATACACTGCATGTATGTGCAGTGCTCCGCCACAAATTGTTTTACCATGATGAAAAAGATACCATATTTTGCTTATAAATGAGATGAAAGGCTTTTCATGAGAGGAACAGTTTAGCAAACAAAGAAAATGAGTGGGAAGGCAGACAGGTCGTAGATCAGAGTTAGTGCTGCTCAGATGGGAGACAATGGTCTCAGGCTCAGGAGTTGCCAAATTTGCTGATGATGTTGCTGACTGTATTTTTCAGTAAGGAAAAAAGATTGATTAATAATGTTGGGATTCATAAATAACCACTGAAGCTTGATATGGAGTTAGAATGAAGAGCTCATGCATGTAAGAAGCCAACCCTGTTTTAGCAGTGTTGAGCAGCAATGCAGAGCAGTCTTTGAACCACTGGTAAAGTCAAGCAAAATCTCATTCCTTAAAATCGGGAGTTAAAACCAGTATCCAGATTATTCACTGTGACAAAACTCAGAAATCTGTCAGTCTGTTGCAGGCTGTGGTTTGATGCCCATGTCGGCACAGGAGGTAGATGTGTGAGCAGGATGAGGGGCAGTCCTGGGGCGTCTTCAAACTCCTCTAAGGCAGTGGAGGCTTTCTTGTGTGTGTGCACCCTGACTGTTACGAGCTCAAAATACTGTAGGAATAATATGTGTGGATTGGTCTTGTTGTTGTCATTTGTTTTGATTTGTTTGGTTTTGCTCTTTTTCTCCAAGTTTACAGTTGGAAAGGGGGTGGCAGAGCAGGCTTTAAGGATGAATTAATGGCTTTATTGTACTACTTGCATAACGTACTGTTATTCTCCATCTAAGGATGGCAGTGTAAATCTCAGAGAAAATAAATTAATTTCAGAAAGATTATATATATGTAGATTATTTGCCTCCTAACCTCTGTGCGTGCCTCCCCTGCTCCAATAAACAAGCAGCTTTTTTGTACCACTGCAGTCTCTGAGGATATTGGCAGAGATAAATATGTGCTGAAGTCCTTGCAGGATGGTGACTCTGTAAAGAACAACGAATGGGAAGCAAAGCAAAACAGGAATTGTGCCATCTTTCTTATTTGAAAAGAAGTACTAAATTCCTCCTGCTGGGTCAGAAATGTCCTCCTGGACCAGGTGTTGGCTCCACATCTCTAGTTTGCCCTACTTGGTAGTAGGAGACATTTGCCAGGGTAATTTAGGGCAAAATAAGAGTAATTGTGCTGGGGGAAAAAAAAAAAAAATCAGAACCTTCCCTTTTTGGAAATGCCTACCACAACATTTATGAGCATTGTTCTCAGAACAGACACCTCACACCCTCTTCAGATGGGGAAGAAAATCCCCCACCTCAAATCCCTAGGCAGTAGTGTGTCATATCGACTAACAAAAGCCTGAAAGAACAGTGACAGAAATATTCCCAGCAGTTGCTGCACTATTGAAACAGAAGCTCCAAGAAAACCCTTAGAGATTTTATTTTATTCTACCTTATGAAGGAGGAGATCAGGCAAGACAATGAAAAATACCGGCTTAAAAGTCCCTAAAAATAGGTGGTCAGGATTTATTCTCCGTTTAAACTCTGGGCAGCTGGGTGGGGTTGGCCACAGGGTGGCACAACCTTTGAGTCCCTGGGAGGCTCTGAGCCTCAGAGTTCACAGCTTCCCTGGGGCACACAGGAGATGCAGCCCCCAGGTGCACAGGGAAGGGCTGGACCCCAAGGCAGCAGCACCATCAACGGGCTGTGGTTTGCCCTTGCCTCTTATGGGACAGGCTTGAGGGGGTTTTCTTTTGTTACAATGCACCACGTTAGGAACAACTAGATATTACATATTTGCTATGTAGAGGTAGCATAAAGTTGGATGTAATGAGTTTATTTAGCAAGAGCCTGTGCTGTGCATGTGCAGTTACACCAGCCCCGTCCTTTGTCCTGTTGTGAACTGCAACTCTGGGCAACTTTTGTCTGCTGGGTAGCACAAATTAAATCCTTTTAAAGTGATTTCTCTTAGGGGGAAGTGGTGTTAAGAGGCGGTGTTTCTTTGAAAAAGTCCTGCTTGTTCACGGATCCTTTTGCCCTCTTGGTGCAAAAGGAAGAGGAACTGCTTTGTGTGTTTGGAAATGTGTGGCCAATGAGTACAACTTGTGAAGGAATGGCTCATCCTTGCCCTTGCTGCTCAGATCGTCTCCAAGGTACTCTTGTTTTTTCTCATTTTTCTGCCCCTTTCTGCCAGCCTCACACAGGTGCTGCCAGCCACCCCCTGCCCTCTGGTGCTGCAGCCCCGGCCCTGCAGCTTCGGCTGGGTCCTGCACCACATCACAACGGGGGGGAACTGCACTGTGCCCATAGACTGGAAAGGAAGAGGGCTCAGGCAGCAATGTGTAGCTGACCGTGAGCTCTGATGCTCCCATGCTAACAGCGCTGCGATGAGGTTCGGTTATGGATTCACTGAGTGCCTCCATCTTTGCTGTAAAACACTCATTTTGCATTGGTGGGTGGCAGCGCTCCCGTGTCCTGTAACACAATCCATCTCATCCCAGCTCTGCTTCCAAGGCTGTCTCAGTAACTGCTGAAGGCTGATGTCTGAAGAGATTTCAGTTGCACACCTCAGGTTTGAACTGTCTGCTGTTACACACGTTGCTGTGAGCCAGGAGGAATTTGCTGTGAACACCGTCCTGCTGGGAATGAGCTTTCACTAGCAAAAGCTAATCAGCTAATGTGGCAGGTTTTTTTTTTTTTTTTTTTTTTTTTGTAACAAACTTCTGGTGTTTCTGTCAAAAATGAGTCACACCTTCAGCTATGCAGATGTGTGTGGCTACAGTTAGCTCACCAAAACCGTGCTGAGTCACCTGAACCTGCCTCCTGGGGGGGCATCTCCCATGGCACAGGTGGAATGAAAGTGCTGGAGACTTGGTACTCTTAAAAGCACAAATTTTGTCATTCTAGGGAACCCATATATCAAAATGGGATGTGATGTGATTTCTGGCACATTTATTGAAAATATAGTTCTCTTCAGGACATACTGTGTTAGATTTGTCCTTGTTCATGTAAACGTTGCCTGAGAAGCTCCCCAAAAAATGTTGCTTGGCATTCAGTGAGTCATGATTTAAAAATGCTTCTGCTTTCCAGAAATAGTAATAATAATAATAATAATAATAAAAAGATACCAGCAGGAAAGAGACACTGGGAACAGAGAAGGTCAGCTCTTGCTGAACGTTGCCATCGAGCCATAACTGGCTCCAGAGGCTCCTGGGCTGCAGCCTGCTTCATCGCTGTGTGCGCTGGGCTGAGCTGCTCGGCGGGGTGGAGATTGGCTTTTCCAAGGAGGTGGGGAGCAAGAAATAAATAACTACCCAAGTAACTCAAAGAGGACACTTTCAATCTTCTATTATTTTCCTACAGTGGAACAGGGAAAGATTTAAAATGGGTGTTACATCTAATAAATGGAAAGGTGGCTCCTGAAGGTGAGCTTTGTGCCGAGCCACGCTGCGGGTGCACAGGCAGGGCGATGCCAACCCCACGTGCACGGAGCCGTGGCAGCTCTGTGTGCAGCAATATTTACGGACCTGCAGGAGCCACTGCTCCTCTCTTAGTAATAAATAGTTGATCTTAAAAGGTCAGGACCATACATAACATTCTCCTAGTTACGAATGCATAATACATATCTTCAATTTCCTGGGCTGAATTTATCAGTGTTGTCCCACTAGCGTGCCTGTGAGGTCAGGCACTGACATGGGGGGGATGAAGGATTTCTGCTGTCTGCTGCAGGGGGGCTCTGCTGTGTCTGAGGGCAGGCACCGAAACACCCGGCAGGCTCTGCCAGCTGGACGAGGACAGGCCCTGCAGCGGGCTGGGTTCGCTCCTGCCATTGCCGTGAGTCTCGCTCAGGCTGCTGGGCCGCAGTTAGGCCTCCACGCGGTCGGCTCCTGAACTGGGCAGCCGCAGAGCACCAGGCAGATGCTCAGTGCTGTGAAAGCTCACGTGGGACAGTGATGAATCATGTCAGAGTCCATGAACAACCTGATGAGGAATCTGAGCTTGACTACAAGTCAATCACTTTATCTAATTAACATGGCACGGCCTCATCATTTCACTGTTATTAACAGAGAAGCCATTGTGGCATCACTCCTCTGCTATTTACTGAGCGCAGTGAAGCCCAACACTGCCCCACTCCCCTGTTATTTATGCTATATATATATGTTATTTATGGTCATGGGACATCCAGGCCTCTACCGTGACCCTATTTGGGGTCCCTGTGGCATGGCTAATTACCAAAGGCACAATTCAATGGGAGGGGGACTGCACAACCTGAACCATAAACAACCTGAGCTACAAACAGAGTGAAAAATCACCTGAATCCCAGAAGATTACTGACCAAGAGACCCTGGCATTGCCCTCCTATGAATAGCGACCCCAAGCACAAATTCCCTGAGCTCTCCAGGGACCGCAGCAGGCTGCACCCCCCGTCTCCCACAGCCTCTCAGGGCTGGCACCTCGAGGAACGAGCTTGTCCAAATGCTGATGAGAGCGAAGGGTGAGTAATTCACCTTAAGGGGGATTTGGGAAGTGCACGCTTGGGGTTAGAGCTCCCCCGGGACCCTGCAGTAAGTCTGGGGTGAACCTTGCCATTCTCAAATCTGGAACTAAGTCTTTGTTTGTATTGGAGCAAATTCCTTCAGATCATTGTGTTAATTGACTAATACTCAGATACTGATTGTTACTGTGCTGTTAAAAATCTGACGTTGTTTACTATAAAATCTAAACTTGTCTAACCTTATTATTTACCATAAAAATATACTACAAATCCTTAATTACTGCTACATTGAAGTTGTTTAAAATCATTTTCCCAACACTGTTTAAGATGACACTGCTCTAAACTAAATATTAGTCAGCAGTTGTTACTGGGGAAACTGAAAATGTGTATGCTTACAGCTGCATCTTACGGATGTCCTCATACTTAGTGAAATAATGCAAGAAATGAAAAATCTGTAATTTATTTTTAGCAGGGAAAATGTGCTCCTATAACTGGATTGCCTAGGTTTTCTTTTGCACTTTTTGCCTCTATTTCCTCTCCCTGACTGCTACCAACATCAGTGTTGCTGACTTACCCCAGCAAATCACTTTTGGCACTTGTTATAACAGTTACGAGTTCACAACTCTTCCAAGGAGATGTACGGATTACTGTACGGTTAATTTTCCAGATACAGCATGCATTATGTGAATGAGCTGAATCTTCACAACAATTAACAGTTTGAACAACTTAAAACGAGATAAAAAAAATGAAACACTCTGTTTTACACACTGCAATAAGGCTTTTAATTGCCAGCACTCATGGAGCAGCACTGGAAGTGCGCTCAGCCTCACTGATCGCTCCCACAGATTTCAGGGAGGAAGAGTACGGCTGCAGCATCTCACACCTTGGTCACACTTACACAAATTTTGTTCAACTAGATTTAAACTAGATTCAATTAGTATGATATAGGAATTAATGCAGCAATTAAATGAACTTAGAGTTTCATTTCTATCTGTCGTTGTGAAGAACTCCAGGTATCCCCAGCTCCCACCTGCAATCTAACTCCAGCATTTTCTGCTCAGAAGACCCATCATCCATACTAGCTGGACAATTGCTATTCTTTGTAATGGTAGAGGTCAAAACAACGTGGGAGTCTCTTCTGCTGGTAAACTGAGTTTCAGTGAAGTGGAAAAATAATAACACATCAGCATGAATGATATTTAGTATCCTTAACCCTGAGGTTCTGGTGTGTAAAATGTCATTTGCCTTATATACATTTTTTTTTCAGAAAATTGTGTTTTCTTGCCTTGGCTTTTAAAATGCAATACATCTTCAATGTTTCCAAATAGCAGTTCTATACCTGTGAGTCAGTGACTGTAGGACTGCAGGTCTCACCCCCCTGCCGTGTTGCTGTTCCTCTCACAGAGTTAAGAGATCCCTCGACGGAGGTATCATTCCTTCACCCTCCAGAGAAATGAACCCTCCTCCTGCTTTTTGGTTCCATCAGTTAGGATGCTTGCACGGACCAGTCGTGGAAATAGCAATTTCTGTCTGTAGCTTTGTTTCAGATGAAACTCTGCAGCGTAATGGGCTGTGTGCTTTAATGATGTGCTGAGAGCAGCAGAATAGAAGAGGTTTGTTTGTTTGTTTTTCCTGAATGTATAAAAGGCTGAGAATAATGAAGTGTAGAAGGATGAACTGTTTGGGTGGAATATTGTGAGCTCTTGACTCAGCCAGCTGGGCTATTTTATAACAAATCTGGTATTTCCTATAGTGACGTTTTCTTTGATTTAAGAAGTTTGTTATGCCCTTTAATTTTAACCCCTGTGATTAGAGTTAATGCTAATCTTAATGTCTGTCCCAGAGGATCTGTGTTAAATTGGATCTACTGGCACAAAGCAATCCTCAGCCTTCTAATGACATCCAGTTGATAACAACTATTTTATTTATTGATCACATTACTCACCTAAGAGTACACTGAATCTGTGGGAGAAGGCAAACAGTCTGCACAGAGCTAGCGGTGAGGGGCTTGAAACTGGGGGCTGAAGAATCAAGTTTAGAGCAAGATGGCTTCTCGTGCAGTCTGAGGAAAAAAAGTTTTTTTTTTTTTTTCTTCACATTCCCACAGCTGAGTGCTGGGAACTGCTGAAAGACATTCAGATTAAAACTATATTATTATATCTATTTATGAGAAAACAGCCAGCTGCCACTTCCATCCCCCTCCCCAGGTACCCTTGGGTACCTGGCACTCAGAGATGTCATCACAGGCTTGCAGACAGCAGGCAGCTTTTGAAGAACTTGGTGTGGTTGTTTTGCCAGTGAGACTTCTAAGGTGAAACTTGTTTGTTTTTTGTTCAGACATGCATTCAGTTCTTTGTTTTTGGAGGGACCAATTATGTGGATATTGTTTTTGTCCCTGTATTTCTTTCTTGTGTATGGGGCTAAAAAGGCTGCTGGCAGCCACTGGGCACAGTCAATCCTTTGTCAAGGTCCTGGCCAGCCAGGAACCAACCAGACCTCACTCAAATGTTTTGGCAAATATTATAAATAATGCATATATATGTATGTATGCAGCTCACCTGTAAGAAACCGTGAAACTTTGCAGTGGTTTTCACTGCCGTTAGAAATGTGCCATAAAGCTCAAGTGAAGGGCGAGGAACAAACAACCAAATTATTCTGTTGGACTGAGGATATTTGAATCCAGCATGCAAACTTCTAAATCTCGTAGGAATTTATCAGGTGCCAGTATAAGTTACTTCTATTATTTATTTTTTGGCAAACAGATTTGGTTTTCGTTCTATGTTACCCTAGGTGGCAAGGGTGGTTTGGTGTGTGCAGGACTCTAATTTGAGAACTGGGAGGAAGGGGAGGGAGGAGAAAGTGGGGAGGAAAAAGCGAGTATTAGCAATGGGGAAATCTTGCGTTTGCAGCATGCTCAGAGCTAATTGTGGAGCCACTCAAGCATACTGCCCGGGCTGCACACAAATAGGAGTGGAAAGCTTTGCAGGATGCCTCCATTTCAGCTGCATAAACAAATGCAAATGTGCACAGAGCAGAGCTCTGCCTAAATTCCTCGTGTGTCAGGTATGTTGGCAGCCCAAGCAACTGGCCCTTGAGCTAGGAGCCGAGCTCTGGGGGAAATGTTCCCTGCAGCTGCATCAATGGGGGTGGCAGAGTGCTTCCTGAGCCCTCGGACCAGGACGAGGTGATTCCAGCCCTTCTAATTCAGCCTAGAGCGGCCCTACGTTAAGTACATTGTTTTCTGGTGAGATCTGAACTCGGTGAGGCAACGTTTCCTCTTCATGCTGGTAGAGAAGCCCCATGCACCCGGTCACCTGCTGGGAGGGCAAAGGGACGGAGAGGACCCTCAGTGCCAGGTGCTCTTCAGCCTGCACCCTTGTTCCCTCTCCAGCATCTCGTACGGTGATTATACCAGCACAGCACAGAGCTGCGTGAATGCTTCTAGGATCAGAGAAATATATCCCCGCATGCTTGTCATATAGCACTCGGTGTTTTTTAACTGCTTTAAAAATATTTTGTAGTACTTTTATTTTTTTATTTTTTTTGGCGAGTTTTAAATAAATATTTATAAGACCCTGTATCTCCTTGATATGAAACTAATTTATCTTATGAGTCTCATTCAGAAAATTGCAGCCTTCTCAGCAGACATGAGGGAAGTCCTTGCCTACACCCAGATGAATGCTGCTTGTATCCCTTCTGCCTCCTGGCCATGTGCAGAGGAATCATTTTTTTGGTTCCTTTTGTGGGTTACAAAGCACAGGCACAGCCCAACTGTCTAGCATCAAACGGCACATTAGGTCTCATGTGAATTTTGAGCACATCCTAACTTACTATTAGCAGCTCAGAATCACAAGGCAATGCAATCACATGGCCAGTCTTAGCCCCGGGCACGCCGGGGACTGATGGCGAGGTTGCTGCGGGCTGGGCTGCCAGGGGATCGCGCTGCCCACGTCCCCGCAGGACAGGCAGAGCCATGGTGAGATGCCACCGAGCTTCCCGGGTAATTGTTTTAGGAATTATTCATACTGCATGTGTGGCAAAATTCATAGAGGTTTCCTTGGGAAACTGCTGATCTTCAGGGACTCAACTAATTTATTGTATTCACAGAGCTCGTATTTTTTTCAGAAATGTCCAATTTTCTAACTATTCTTTTAAAAATGAAGTAGTCTTTCCTTGTCTGAATGAGAAATGTGTTTCTCATCCAGAGAAGGTTTTTTTTTTTTTACATTTTGGCAATTGCACTGTAAAGCAGAACAACAACAACATGCCTTGGCTAACAGGGCTCATGACTGCTGCTTGGATTGGCTCTGTGTGCCTCGAACTTGAGTCTGCTTCATCCAGAGCGAATTTGTCCCTTGGGAACGAAGGTGGGTCTATGCTTCCTGAGCAATGCTGAAGTGTTGTCAATGCAGTGTGTTTCCTGTGCTCTGTCCTTGTTGGCTCTGTGAACTTTGTAGGGACAGACCTCAAGGAAGCTGTGGGTGTTTGCATGAGCTGACAGACTTTGCCCCCAGATCAGGGCAAAGCTGGTGCATGAGGTTTTTTTGGTACATGGCGATGCTTCTCATAGGAGATCCTGCGGTTTGGAAATTGTCGTGGAGATTTAAGCTGCAATATGAATATTGGAGAATCTGGTAAGGAAAGTAAGTCAGGCAGATGCCACCAGAACCAAGCATTGGTGACGCATTGAAAGCAGCCCAGGTAATTTGGGTTATATCTGCTGGCAATCCTGCTCTATAGCCTAAAGTTGCTCTTTCTGAGGGTGCATTTCTCAGTCACAGCAACTTGGAGCAGGATTGGGTAGGATGTGGGACCAAACTCACAAACTCACAAGCTGACACAAAACACAAAATGATTTTGAAGTGGGATCAGTCCCTCCACAGTTCTGCTGTTCTCCTTTTTATATTTTTCTATCTTCTCCTTTTGTCCCTATGAAGACAAGAGTGAATTAGCATGGAAACACTTCTCATGGTCTTGATAGGCAGGAAAATTGAATTTGATGAGATTGTCCCACATAATGTTTAACCAAGTCTATTTTCTATCCGTGACGATAGGGACACGAACGTAATTCACTTCAGTGTTGTTTGATTGATCAGTAAATATACTATTCACAGCTTCCCGTGGTGCAGCCAGGAAAGAGCTGGTACATCTGTGAGCACATTCAAACATGCCCAGTCTGGGATCCCACCAAAACTTCGTTTGGAAAGTTCAGTAAGAGATGAGGTGTAGAGTTTTGTTATGACCAATAGCTGAGTTTATTTGGTGACCACTGAATGATTTTTTTTTCTTCTTTGCTTTACCCTGGACCAGTATCAGCAGTGTTCTCTTCAACTGCTTTTTCTCTACAAATCGCCCTCTGCCTCAGTATAGGGTTACAGAGCTGCTGCTGCTCTTGGGCTTTTGGTATTATTTTAGGCTATACTAAGAAAAGTGGAGAGAAATCCTCACAAAAGCCTTTAATTTTTTGTTTGTTTGTTTTGCTCATTTCTGTATGAATGGAGACAATCTCAGCAATAAGAACTAGCAGAGCCACCACGAAGGGCTAGAGGTGGATGTTCTGCAGGTGGAAAAGGAGATTCTGTGCTTCCTGACCCAAATCAGATGTGAATAAGCAAGCTGCTATAAATTACTTGTAAATAGGTTTCACTTTCTTTTTCTGCTCAGTTAGTTTTCTCCTGAGATGATTGCACCTAATTTGCAGATGGGTAAATCCGTGCCGATAGAATGAAAACTGTTTAACTAACTGCAGCTTAATATAGATCTCTCTGATTTAGTTCACTTCTCTGACACTTTGGGACGCAAATTGTGTCTCCTTCACAAATGGATAGGATTGTGGCTGGACATGAGCATTACAAAATAAACTTAATTTGAAGCAGGTACTTCACATTTTGTGTGAAAGTTCTTGCACCAAGAATGAAAAATATAATTTGATTCACTTCCATGAGACATGGGTACATGGCATCATTGCAGGAAGGAGCCCAGTCAAAGGTCCAGGGATGGAAATGCTACCTGCAAATAAAATCTACCATGCTAAGTAATGCAAAACAGTGTGAAAGGGGTACAACAGGTCCGAAGCATCCTGCTTCAAGACCCATGATTGGTCACCTTTGCAGGTATTATTTTAATTTAAATGTATTTTCCTCAAGAAAAATGTAGGTGATGGTCTGGGTTTTGAAATAGGAACATACCCTGTGGTATGTCAAAAAACGTTGTGTTTCTTAAGAAGAACGGTCCAGGGCCCCATGAACAAGCCCGCCAGATAAAGTCAGCCAAGAGCCGAAGCAGTGAGTACTTGACAGGCAATTTTTGTAAGTAGAGATTTTCTCAAAACTGCAGAGCAAAGAGAAAAACATATTTTTAAAACTTCAGTTGCTGCCTCTCAAGCTGATGCATCCTGTCAGGTTGGATCTCTCATGTCACATTACAATCTGACTTCAGATGTCACAACCCAGCACATCAGCCACAAATCTGCCAAACCCGGTCTTCACGTGAGAGTGATTTGAAGAGCAAGCTTATGAGGAGAGCTTTTATTTTTGGATCCACTTCCCACAGAATATTTCAGACCAGACACTTCTAATACAAACCAGTGTGAAAGGGAGCGGACAGAGCTGAAACTGAAGCTCTAAAACCTTTGATTTGTCACTTTCACGGGTATTATTTTAATTTCAATGTATTTTCCTCAAGAAAATGTAGGTGATGTAGAAAGATGTAGCTTTCGTAGATGAAGATAAGCATAGCATGTATATACTTGCATCATGCAAGCCTGTTTCAAGTACAGAATAATGTTTGATATCTTTTAGGTTTTGTTTGTCCCGTGCTGTCATTTCCTGCTGTGCCAACTATCAGGTGCTTAATCACCATGGTATCCTGTACATGAGATGGTGATAATGCCTGTGGGACACGTGGGCTTGAAAAGACCTGCAGGTATGAGCATCCTTTTCATCGATTTTATTTTATTTTATTTTATTTTATATTTTATTTTATATTTTATTTTATATTTTATTTTATTTTATTTTATTTATTTTATTTTTGAATTAAAGCTTTTGACATTTCCTTTCCGGGCCATATCTTCAGTGCGAGCAGAGGAAACCCACCACTTTCAGTCCAGGGAATCTGCTTATGTTGCCTGAGGACCTGTCCCAGGGCTCCTCTCGAAGCTGAGTTCTCTGCTATTTC
This sequence comes from Stictonetta naevosa, assembly GCA_011074415.1. Lineage (NCBI taxonomy): Eukaryota > Metazoa > Chordata > Aves > Anseriformes > Anatidae > Stictonetta > Stictonetta naevosa. The sequence continues at coordinate 35,723,546 of CM021702.1, forward strand.
TGTAAATAATGCACTTGGGCAAGCTTATGCTAGAGAAAAATGCTGATTTGGCAAGTACAGCGCTGAAAGTATTTTTATGCTGCTGTACACAACCGCGGGATGTGTTGGCCTTGTCTCCACAGAAGTGTCTTCTGATTGCTCTGGAAAGTCTGCACTGCAATTTAGGCCCAGTGATTATCTGAGCTCTGCTTTCTAGTGATAAAGCACATCTCTCCCCTTATGTTGTATTAATCTTATGATGTGCATTCACATCACATTAAATACATTTTTAAAAATAATTGTATTTGACTGACAGAGCAGGTTTGTGCTGCCACTTGGACTTCAGTTCTTACAGATGCTACAATAAATATTCTATGCTAAATGTGTATGCATATACCAAATAGATACCCAGCTAGTTAACGTTTTGGTTAAAAGTTAACCACACCAAAAGTTATTCAATAGTTGAACACTTAGTGGTTACCTTGCTGTTTTGTGGACGTGAAAGCACAAATGAGACAAAAATTCTTCATTTACGTGATCCAACAGAGATCTATCTTGCAATGAAATCCCATGCTGGTTAACTTCTTTTTCTCCTTCCCAATGTCCCCTCACTGTGAGACCTGTATGGGCCCCAGAAGGGGGTAGGGTGAGGACACGGGGCCACTGCAGAGGGCTGTGGCCAAGGCTGCATATCTGGTGCGGTCTGGTTCATCACATCTGATCAAATGAAAAAGTCTAATTTCAGCCCCAGGAATGATGAACGTGTAAAAAATTAGTACCGTGTTTATGCAGGATGCTTTTCAGAGCACTGCTGACTACAGGTCTCTGCTGTCCCACTTCTGTCATCAAGGATCAGATCCCTCCAGAGGTGAAAATGTCTTTAAAACACTCTTTCTCTTCATAATTCCTACTTGTGGCTGTCCCTCCTGACAAGTCTGTAATGTGTTCCCATTATGTCGTACGGCCAGAGATCCGAGCCTGTGTGGATAATAGAAAAATACGTCCTCTTGGTCCAGCACCAGCATCTGCCCTAACAGCAGACACTGAGTTGGCTGAAAGCAACATTTTTTTACAACCCACTTCCTGCTCAGTTAATTAACCTTTCAAACCAGAGGCTTATGTAGTTTGTTAGGCAGAAATAGTCTTTTAGGACTACAATTTAATTAACATGACTGAAGGGAGGTGGCTGCGGGAGCAAGGTGTCTGCACAGGCACTGGCTGCCCAGCTCCGGGCATGTGGAGTTTGCCACGAGTAAATAATTGGGTTTGGCACCTGCTTGGTGCTGCACCTCACCTGCTGTGTCTCCAGATATGCTTCTAGGAATTACAATCACCACACTGTGTTTTACAATAATTCTTAATGTATTATTGATAGTACCTTATAAAATTAAATTGCACCATATTCAGAGTAATGCAACTGAAAAGTTTCAGTCTATTAACGTTTTATGACTGGAGGGGATGGTAGCTTGTTGTTTGAGCTACATAATGCATCCCAAAGGGCAAGAGAACTTGCTGAAAATATGGAAAATATAGCTTTCAATAAATGTATTAAATTGTTAATTGTTAGCTTGTTCGTGGTAGTGGTTCACTTGCACAGTAATATTATTTTCTTTAACATTTTGAGCAGGCAGTGGTGCCTCCTGTGGTTTTCACTGCGTGCTGCAGAGATACCACAATGCAGCAGGAGGACAACAGTTATTTAAGCCTCTTAATATTTCTCAATCATCAGTGTGGGGTGCTTTCTTTAGAGGAAGACCAATTCTTATACTGTAACTCTACATTAAAATATCCACAAGATAGGGAAGCTTAATCTTCTTGAGGCATGCTGGGAGCCCATTCTAGCCAAATGCAGAAAATTGCACCTTTTACAGGCAGGACTTCTTACACTAAGTTCCTGTTTGTTTTTAGAGATTTCTCAGGCATGAATTACTCACGCTGTTCCCCCTTAAATTTCAATTGAGATACCGTGGTGGGGCGCGGGTGGATGCTGCTGTTCAAGGAACACGCTCTGATGGCTCCTTGCCCTGCTCTCCTTGCAGGAATGAAGCGATTCCTGACCCTCAGCTTCTCAAGAAGGATGACCCCAAACCTCCAACCGGACGCGCTGCAGAGAGCCAGCAGGAAGCTGGATGTGGGCTGTTGGCCGAGTGAACCGCATCTGCCTGATGAGACGTGTTTCTTCAATGAGGCCAGGAGTCTGAGTAACAGAAAACTTGTCCTCGGAGAGGAGGAAAGGCTGTCTAATAGAGAAGTAAGTCAAATTGAGTCAAACTTGAGTCAGACTTCATTGACAGTGTGGTTGCTTGCTTAGGTAGTGGTGTTGCCATTACTGGCAAACTCAACTATATGCTAAAATGAAAACCCTTGTTTTGAGCTAAATGGGAATTGTGAAGTTAAAATTGGAAAAAAAAAAAAAATAAGTAAATACAGTTTACAGTTTAAATGGGAATTTTCTAATCCAAAACTAGTGAAAAGCCATTGCAGAACATAAATTTCAGTAAAAGAATGGATTAATATCGCAGTAATGTTGTTACACATACAAAATGTAAATAAATGAATGTGTGTTTATATTGATATAAAGAAGAAAGTCCCTGGGAAAGGGCAATGTCTGAACAAAGCGGAGCACATCAGAGGAGGCGATGGTACATTGCGGGTCAGCACAGCACACATCTTCCGTCACCTCCTGTCTGTCACAGGCTTTTTGTTTCCTGGATGAGTCAGAAGTTGAACTATGCAGCATAAAAAACAAACTGTGTGATGAAATAGCCAGTGATCCGGTGTGTCAGATATCCGCATTATTTATTTTTTTGTACTGGAACAAGTGCATCTTTAAAACTGTCACAGAAATGGAGAAAGTTGTTGTTTCATAGGTGGGGCAGTTTCTAAGACCGTATTTCAGACGTAAATCTCTGGCAGTTTGCTTTTTGAAATGCTTACTGCAAGAGGATGATCTCAAAGAGCCCAGCTCCTCCTGAGCAACGGCTGTTCCCCTCTCAGGACTGCAGTTAACCTGCTTAAATGAATATGGAGATGTGCAATGGATGCAGGGAGTTTCACACCTTTAATAAGTTAAATAATTTCTTGGCAAACTGCTGGCAGGCCAAGCTTTGATTTGGAGAGTGATTTTTATTCACTCTTTGTTTTTCATCCTCCTTCCCTGGTAAACAAACAGCAAACCCTGGAGTAATGATGCTGGAGGAAGCAGAAATACAGCACTCACTTGGACTCGCCCTAAAGTTAAGCTTCAAAAGGCCTAGAGAAAAGTATAGATTAAAAAGGAATCTCACTAGATTTTTGTATTCAAAGGAGATAGTTCTCCCCTTCTGGTGCCTGAAATCCAGTCTGCAATGCTGAATGAGAGACTGAAAGTATTCAGGTGGAATCATCTGCAACGTGTGCGGGGGCACTTTTAGTCCTGGCCTCGAACCTGCGGGAAGGCAGGCTTCCTTTGATGCAGCTTCTTCATTCAAGTAAAGATCGCATAATTACGATTTATAACATTTCCCAAGTAAGAAAAACAAACAAACAAAAAACCTGTTTGCTTGCTTTCTTCTTTTTCTCCCAGAGCTGCTGACTGTGCCCATGAGAGCTCGGTGGAGATTTCCCCTGCAGAAAAGGACTTTCAGGCTAGGGACGCCTCTTCTGCACAGCTGTGGCCCCACAGCCCCCAGCAGTGGGTCCCGGACCATTTTCTTGTGCCTGGCTGGGGCAGGGTTTGGGGTTTGGTGTTTCTGCAGTGCTAAGCATAGCCTGGCCCTGGGGTTCCCTGGAGCAACCGTAATGCAAGCAATAACAAGGTACTTGGGCTGAGGGGAGTGAGATACAGACCTGCATCGCTGAGCTTCCGGAGCTAATATATTCCCCAAAGGATCCCTGGGTAGAAAAATGAATTAGAGCAGCCTTGAAGCTGTTGTAATTCATGCTTGGCTGGCACAGAGTAGCCATCAGACCTGGGAACAGCGAGCATCCCCCCAGTGCTCTCCATCAAGGGGAGCCCAGCCATCCACAAGCATTCAGCAGAGGCTCTCTGGTTTTCAGCTCTCTATGAGCGTGGAAAAGAAGATATAATACTTTTGATTATTATTACTTTTTCCTTATGTAGCTGCCTCAGTTTGTTGTTGTTATTTTTTTTTTCCTGCTCCAATTGCACTGTTTCAATTGAAGCCAACATGTAACCTTCCTACTGGTGCAAGGGTGTAGAAAGCCAAGAACCCACTTGGACTTCTGTTCTCAAATTTATTGGATTAATAATAGAGGGAAGGGGCTGTTCCCTTCATTCTGGAGAAGGGGACCTCTGAACATCTCTCACTGATGAGAGATCAGAGTAAAAAAGATAAGAAGTTGTCCAAGGAAGTGACTACATGCAGATCATAGACCTTTACTTTGGGTAGTAATTTTAGAGGCAGATAGGATGAGATCTGCCTCCAGGCAAGCTTCCTGCACAAATTGACAAATATTAATTCTATTATGGAATTCTCTCTTCCTGTTTATGCAGGTACTCTGTCTATCTTTAGAAAAGTTTAATGTTTATGCTTAAGAAAACAAGAAAAAAAAAATCTCTTAATAACAAAAAAAATGAGTGTATTTGCTCTTCTTCCCTCTGCTGCAAAATCCCTGTCAACTTCTGACTTCATTTTTCCAAAATTCAGATTGCTTTAAGTTGGACTCCTCCTGCTTCATGGAAGTTCTTGAATTCTGAAATGGATTCTGCTCTTGTGTACTACTCAAGAAAACATTTATTCTAATGATATGAATAAGCTACTGATGTGCTTCAAATCTAGTAGAATTTAGTGAAGTTTGAGAATTAATTACACTTGCAGCAAGAAACTTTGTTTTCCATAGAAGATAGCTTCAGAGCACACTAATCACAAACATGGCAATCTTTACAGAAACGAGTGATTTTCATTGCAGCATCGTAAAATAATTATGTTTTGGAAACACACAAATTCAGAGCAGTTGCAAACAAAGATGCTGCAACAAAGTGAATGGAAGCTAACGAGAAAACTTTAATTTTTAGTGTTAATACTTAACAATTATTTTAATTACATATTTATTTGGGGGGACTGTTCAGCCAGGCTCCTTCCAGTGGTGCCCAGCGCCAGGCCCCGAGGCAGCGGGCACCGAGCGGAGCACAGGAGGTCCCCCCAGCCCCAGTCTGAGCCCTGCGGTGCCACAGCCCTGGCAGAGGCTGCCCAGAGCTTGGGGGAGGCTCCTTGGGGATGTGCCAAGGCCGCCTGGACGTGGGGCTGGGCACCCTGCTCGGGGGTCCTGCTGGGGCTGGGGGGTCCCTGAGGTCCCTGCCCACCTCGGCCAGTCTGGGGCTCTGCGCTATGCTGGCAGCAGGCTTTCAAAGTGTTCCCTCTGCAAAGGGAGGTAGCAATCTGCCTCTGGAACCTCCATGACTGTTGGGGGAAGGATAATGAATTGGACAGCAATCTGGTGGAAATAGTGCCGGGCTGGTTGGCCCTGCCCTTGGGCAAGGTCCCTCCCAGCTGCGTCTCCATAAGGTGCCATGCGCAGCGCTGCGCTCCCCCACGCGTGCTGCAGGGAGCACATCTGCAGCCAACACATCTTTCCCGGGTTTGTAGTCCAATTTGCCGGTGACATAAAGATTCACTCTTCAGCAAGAAATATGTTTATGAAGTTTGAAAGGATTAGCTAGGCGTCTTTTTGCAATTCAATAAGTATTTTATGACCAATTTTAGCTAACACCAGCATTTCTGTAAGCAATCGGTCTCTGCTTTTGACAATGCTTTTGCTGGGTTTCGCTGCTATGAAAGAAAGCTGAAGGGTCTTAGTACCTGGTGGGGATTAGATCGCTGAGAATTGCAGTCAGTTTCTGAAAACTACAACTTCTGATGAAATTCTCAAAGCATAAGCAGCGATGTATTTAGCCAGGATAAATCAGGGAAGTTCCACTAGATTTAGTAAAGCTAGCTTACATCACTTGAAGGTGTCAGCTTTTTCAGATGCTTTTGAGAAAATGGCAAAAGGGTTTTTGTGTGCATGTGTGTTTCTGAGCCTTTTGGATTATCAACAAAATAGACCATCCAGGATTAATAATAATAATAATAAGAAGAAGAAAGCAAAATGATCCAGAAAGGGTCTGTCATTCATTTATTCTGGTGAAAACTAGCTGTTATCAACTTTGTAATTAATCATTTTTCCAAACTTCAATCTAATTTGAATAGGATTCACTTTTTACAAGTCAGGGGTGCCTATGAAGTGTCCTCATATATATATACTATATCTATATAGTTAGATATATATAGTTAGATAGTTATAGTTAGGTAGTTATATATATTTATATATAACTCCAAGGTCATAGGTTAAGATGAAAATCGACATTGCCAGAGCTCTTGCTCCCTCTATCCTATTAGATGACGATAACGTTTAACTTCAGCAGAGGCTCTCTGAGGTTGCTCAGTCCTAGAGCTTTGACCGCTCGTAGCTCAAAGCTGGGGACTGCAGGCAGCAGAAGCCCAATGTAATTGATGAATCAACACCAAATGGAGCAGTTTTAGTAACAAAACCAGAAACGTATGTCCTGGGTTTGGCTGTGATAGAGTTAAATTTCTTCCTAGTAGCTCATATGCTGTTGTGTTTTGGATTTAGGATGAGAATAATGCAGGTAGCACAGTGATGTTCTGGCTGTTGCAGAGCAGCGCTTGCACAGAGGCAAGGACGTTTCAGCTCCTCGTGCTGCCCTGCCAGCAAGGAGCAGGGGTGCACAAGGAGCAGGGAGGGGACAGGGGTGACCCAAGCTGGCCCAGGGCGTATATCCCATGCCACATGATGTTGTCTTGAGCAATAAACTGGGGGGGTTGGCTGGGGTGAGGGCAGCCAGTGCTTGGGGATGGAATGGGCATTGTTCAGCAGGCAGTGAGCAATTGCATTGTGCATCACTTGCTCTGTTTGGTCTTTTTGTTGTTATTGTTTCCCCCACCCATCCCTTTTTTCCCTTTCTCATTAAACTCTCCTTATCTCCACCCACGCGGTCTTGCACTTCTCAGTTCTCTCCCCCATCCCGCTGTGGCTGGGTGGTGGTCAGCTGCCTGCTGGGCTGAGCCACAGCAGTTTTGTCTTTTGCACCGTGTCTTTCTGAAAAGCACAGTGTAGGAACTGCTCAAGCTACGGCTTTTTAAAGAGAAAAATAAATAGCAACAAGTAGAAGAATAGATAGAAACAGCAAAAAGGCTATGTTGTTGGGTGGGAAATAAACACTGCTAGCTCTTCCTGAGCATTTTCATTCATGAGATACAACACAGTTCCATTTTTAAATCTAGTCTAAGCTAATACAATTTCATGGTAGCCAAATAGGAGAGACTTTTCTCTGACAGCGTGGCAGATTACCGGTGGGTACGTGGCCGTCTGTCCACCACCAGAAAGGAGAGAGAGAACCCCTCTGACGGGCAGATTGCTTTCCTGGGGGGACAGCCCATCCCGGTGTTGGCTGTGCCCATGGGAAGCAGCACACGGGTCGGGCAAGCAAGCAATAAATGCAAACTGTCGTTTCTTTCCTAGCCTTGAATGGATATGCAGAGACTAACTTCAGTCAAGCTGGAGTGGGGAAGCATCTTCAAAGAGACAGAGAAGATTAAAGCACATTTCCTGAGTGACAAAGTTCTGTGATAGCGGCAATTACTGTTCAGCCAAAGGGCTAGCTGGAATTTAACTTCAATTTTTGTTGTACAGAAATATAATGCTCTCTGTGGGGAAATATGCAGAATTCTGGTTTCTGCCTCCTTGGTACAACCTGTTTGGGTTTTGGCTTGGCTCACAGGGTGGGTATTTAAAAGCACTTACAGGGCAGGCAGAGCGCAGCTGCCTGCTACCTAGCCTCTGCGCTTGGCAGATGGGATTCTGGGGTCAGCCACCTCCTGCTGCCATGAAATACCCTCCAAGACACTGTTGGTTTGATCTCGGAGGGAGTTTTAGTGCTTCCTCCTGCCACTCCGAATGCGGGGTCTCGTGGCAGCTCAGGCTTCCCCTGGGTCCATCCCCCTCTGCTCCCAGAGGGCTTCCCAGCCGAGCCCCTAGGGTGGCTTCTTGGCTCGTCATCTCTTACCTCCAGCTTTCCGTTAGTGAAAAGCTCATGGAAAATCCCTTCCAAAACTTTAACCTGCATGAGTTTAGGCTGCCACGTTAGCAGCTGAACGTAACTGCTGACACAGAGGCGTTGGTGCTGAGGCTGCCCCTCCACAGGCACGGCAGCCCCGGCGCGGTGCTGGGGGCAGCGAGTGCGGAGCAGGGCCTGGGTAACCTGGATGTGACACTGCCAGCGGGGATGGATGCTGCTGCTGCCAGATATGAGCAACCCTCCCAGCCCCAAGTCACACGATGGCATCTCTCTTAGTGTGGTCTACACCAAGTCTTGGGTTTCCAGCGCCGTGCTTTGCTGGGGAGCTCTGTTTATGCAGCCTCACCTAGGATTTGTTCAACTTTATGGTAACACGTCTTTAATTTTATTTTTCTGGATGGGCAGAATTTGTTCTCATGTTTTATGGAAATGTTTTTACCACTTCAGGATTATTATGCATTAGGATCAGTGATGTATTTTCATCTGCATGTGGTGCCTGTAATGAATTCTGCTGCCAAATTTGTGCTGTTTACCCAACGGGCATGGAAATCTGAGGGCTGTGGATGCAGGCCTCATTAGCAGCAATGATTTAATTTCTTAATCCAATATGATGTCTTGATACCGTGATGCTAAGAGCAGTAGAAGCACTTGATTAAACCAGGGAAGAGTAATGGGAAGAAAAGATCCTAGAGTGTGATGCTTCTACCTTCCTCCTGCTGATGCGAGACGAGAACATTCCTGGGCACAAGCCCTGTGGGGATGTGGGACAAGGCAAAGCATCTGTGGTGTTCCAGCGTTGGAATGGGCTTCTTATTTTGATGCCATTATTGCCCTTTTCCTTCCTTCTTTTCCAGAGCATATTTGTTACCGTGGAGACAGGACAACAGGAGAGGCACCTCGCCTGGATGGGGCATGGCAACAAATTGGTTTACGGAGGGGCCGAGGAACTGTGCGTCGGCTAGCGGATGAACAGGCATTTTATGTAAGAGTTATGTATTTGCGATATAGTGGGATGTCTGTTTTATTTGTTCTTTTGGAGATTTATTAGTGCCTGAAGAGGAGAGAAACAAACAGCCCTAATTGAAGGCCCTAGAGGATGGCAGCATTAGAAATGGTCCTTCCCAGGATTACACTTTTTACAGAAAGTAATAGTTTATGCTTCTGTGAGTTTTTATTGATGTCAGTTGTGTTTATCCTAATTCCTCTAATATATTCATCTACTGGTGCATGTGCTTGCAGAAAGAGAAATGTCCCTGGAATCTGAACAGTTTAATGCAAGAAAAAGAAAAAAAGAACACACTTTTCAGAGCACAGAGAAATGGTCACAGGGTGAGGAGCATGAGGGATCTCATTAGATTCCAAATCCACGCTTAGGTCGGTAAGCTGGTGACAGTTACAGGGCTTCTGCCCACGGATGTGATAAGTGCAGGACCCATCTCACACAGCCAGGCACACATTCACGTCTTTATTAAACTGAATTCAAATTTTAATTACAGGGGCTGAAAGGGATATATGGTTTTATTAAGAAAATGTTCTGTATCTTTTAGCTCAAAGAAAATATGTTAATTTATACTAGCCTTTTAAAATTTTCTATTCCATAATACACAGCTGCTTACTGCGTTTTAGTCTTTGTTTTCCCCATGGATAGAACCATCAATGTTGCGTTAGTCTGATGATGGATAAAGAGAGTAAGGTTCTGGAGGCGTGTTTTCAATTGTTCGGTACTTTAGTATATTGATCTTGGGGCATGTAATGGCTGTACTGCATTTGACCTCTCCTTGTCAGGTTATTTTTAGGACAAGTTGTTTATAGAATTGCTAAAGAAGAGCTAACCCGAGGTAAGTGTTTTAGGATGCCTGATGTTCTGCAGATGTTAGCTCTTTTAACATGAGCTCTTTGAATTCCTAGGGGTGAGAGTTGTCTGGACCCACTCCAGTATTAGCCTTCCAGGCTCAGCACAGCCAGCCAGTCCATTTGCTGTGTGAGCTGTGTGCGTGCCATCAAGATGAACAAGGGGAAAGCACCAGGGGAACGTGGTGAAATTGGGTTCTCCAGCACTGAAAACCTGCTCTGATTCCAGCACCCTCCCTGGCACAGCCTGGGCTCGTACCAGCCACCATGCTCCCCTGGGGTTCGGTCCCAAATAACACTGGTCCAGGGGAGGGCACGGGCTCAGGGTGCCAATAAATGCAGTGCGGGTGAGAGCAGCCTGGTCTGGGAGAGGACAGCCCGGTACGTACAGGCTGTATCGCCTGCCAGCAGGCTCCAAGGAGGGACTGCGGCCTCTTACCCTTCCCAGTATAGCTATGGCTTTACAGCTTGTTTCTCATAAATGTTATTAAATATTTATTAATAAATATGTTCACAACACATTAATGTAATAACCACACTCTGTTTTTCTCTAGTACCACTCTGAGACCTAGACTGTAATGAGGTTGCCACCAACAGGCACTGACCCCACAATATACTCATTTTTCCTCCATTCTCAATAGATGGATGTTAATCTGCCCATGTATGAGAGTTTTCTGGCTTTCCCCGTTCCTGCCTCTCTGAAGCCTCAGGGGAAGGCTGTGGGAGAAAATACATTTTCTGTGAAGACAGGCCGTTCTTCCCGCTCGCTCTCAGCACCTCTGGGGCCGTGCCGGGCAGGGGCTGCAGCAGGTGTGCTGAGCCAGGCAGGGAGCAAACCCTCGGGGGCAGCGGTGGGTCCTGAGCAGCCCTGGGGACTGTCATGGGGAACAAAATCCGGGGTTTGGCAGGGTGTGCTGGCCGGTGCCGGAATGTCTGGAAATAACAACCACCTGTAAGGATAATACTTGGTCTCAAATCTATTTATATGGTTTTGATTAGTGCAAGAAAACAACAACAACAACCCCCCCACACAAAAAAGGCACAGTTTGCTATGACAAATATGAAAAGCAAGGGGAAATTTCAGCATTTGTGCTACGTAAAATTTGGGGATTTTTTTTTTTTTTTTTTTTTTTTGCAGGGGGAATATGAGAGCAGTGAAGCTAGTTGGGGGTGAAATTGCCTTGAAGGAAACCCTGTACGGCATTCAGAAAGGTTTTTTTTTTTTTTTTTTTTTTTACTGGTGAGGGCAGTGGTTCCACACCTCGGAGGACGGAGCTCTGCAGGCAGCAGGTAAGCTGGTGGACGTGTTGGGGTAAAGCCTGGTGAGCGACTCTGCTCCTCTGGGCATGGTGATGGCACTGCTGGTGGGACTCCTACAGCTGCCTGCTGGAGCAAGTCTGCATTAAATTTAACGGGAAATTATTATCCAGATCCCTTTTTCTGGCTTGGCAAGCCTCACAAGCTGTGTAACACCCCGCAAAGGTCAGGGTACTGAGGGGTGGCTTAGGGCAAGTCACCTCAGCTCCTGCCAGCTTTGTTTAGTTTGATGCAGTATAATTTGCTGGAGTTTACAGGATTTCTATTTATGGACCCAGTCTTGCTTCTTGTACAGCAAAGGCTGTCATGCAACATCTTTATGGTGTGTTCTGGTCTCACCGATGTGTAGTGTGTGGGGGCGTGTGGTTCTTTACATCCATTTACAATTAGCAAAGAAAGGAGCATTTTTCTTGCAGTTTTTGTTTATTTTGTCAAAATACTTCAATTGAGAATACTGACCTCTGCTTCCCCAGTGTGCAATTATGCGACCACAGGTTACATGTTCTTGAAAGGCCTTCCTTTGTTCAGAAGGAAAGTGAGGAAAAACTGGAATTGCAGAAGTATGTGTTGTTGGGCGTGGGAGAGCTAGAGCCTGTGCTGGGCTCTGAGCGTGCTGTTTGATGCTGCTCTGAACCTCCAAAGGAAGAAACAAAATGCCAGAGGTTCTGGCTTTTTCGGTTTGGGGGGGGATTCTTGTTTGCTGGAGGCTTGATAAATGGGATCATGCAGTTGGTTTCTTTTTTTTTTTATTTTTTCCCAGGAAAAATCCTTTTTCTGTGGCCAAAAAAGACTGTTTCATACAAAAAAATCTGCATATAAAACTGTGTAAGTCTGTATAAAGATCCAGACCCTGAGACTCTGGATATATTCACTATTAATCCCTGCATTAACCTCGTTTGTCTTTCAAAAAGATGAGTGATCAGATCAGAAAATTACAAGGTGAATCGGAGGGGGAAGAAGCTGGCAGGCTCGGGCTAGTATGGGAATGCTAAAATGAGAGTTTGACACTGGTACTTCAAACAAGGAGTTACGAAAGGACCAAAATTACATTGGGAAAATGATGGATTTGCATTTTTCTGGCACATTCTTGGCTCCCTCGGGAAAGCGGGAGCCCTAAGGAAGAAAGGTGCGAAGCGAGCTGCCTGCTCAGTGCACTCGGTGCTCCGCGAGGCTCAGCACCGCGTGTTGGTGCGGCCGCGTGCGTCTCCTCCCACCCCCTGAAAAGCAGTCAGAGCTTGACACAGCTTTCCTGGTGGGGCCACTCTATAATCGTAAGCTACAAGGACATTATCAAGGGACTATTAAAATGTTCTTAATATGCTGCAGAATAGGATCTTATTGTCTTAGCGATTTCTTGCTTTCCAATGACTGCCAGTAGCATGAAGCAGCAATACAAAATCATGCGGTCCATTCTCTGACCGGGAGCCATTTCTGTGGGATAAAACTGATCCGGCAGTAAAAGCATTGCTGGTCTTCCATGGGAAACGTGTCCTGTGGGCGGTGGCAGCAGGACAAGGGCCGGGGAGCAACTCCTCCGTGTCCCATGGGGCGCTCGGCTTCCCGGTGCAGAGGATGCACGCAGGGGGACAGATGCACGCGGTCACGGTGGCTGGCAGGGGAGCACGGCTGTACCCCGGCCCTCTGAGGTGCACAGGGCAGGAGCTGAAGGCGTGTGTGTTTGGGGGAAGCTGTCTCTTCGCTGTGATGCAGGTGCTGGTCTTTCTGCAGGTGATGGAGAGATGCCCAGACCCAGCCAAACCTGGCAGGAGGGACCCGAGGAAGTGCTTCTCAGCTACAATGTGCCCTGGTAAGGGTGCTTTTTGTCTGCCCCTTATGGGCGGGCTGTTTTAGCATCCTGGAGTTCCTTGACCTTAACTAATGAAAGGGAAAATGTGTGGATTTCAAAGGCAATGGTGGACAGGGTATGAGACTGATATTGAATTGTCTGCAGCTCTGCGTGCGGCTGCAGCAGAGTTTCGTGAAATCCAGAATGAGTCCTGGTACTCTAATTAGTGCAGAAATAAACTGAAGTGCTTTTAATGTATATCTATATTGAGGCTTCATAACGCTGGGCAGAACAGCTGTTAGGCAGTGATTTGCCAAAATACCTACATTCAATTTGGGCAGTTGGTGAACTGTAGTATTTGCCAAATCACGGACCAGGCAGACACTTATTCCAATTTTACGGTCTTGTTTGCTGCCGTAATAAACTCGGGGTCAAAAAGCTCCAATGTAAATTGAAAGTAAAGCACTGTGGCTAAGTGACTTACACCGCGCTTCGTTCTGCTGCAGCTCCACTTCAGAATGTGTTTAATATAAGCTCTGAAACAAAATGATATGAAATGTTAACCCTGCTCGGGCAGGACGGGACCAAAAATGCTAAGACATGTTTATTCATGTCTTTCAGTGCAACGAGTGCCATATAATTGAAACAGGCACTGGGTCACTGAATTCACACAGAGCATCATGCTTTCAGGGTGCCTTTTCTGTAGGAATAGATCAGTGCAATTTACAGCAGAGTAATGTGGGCGAGGTAAAGGCGATCACTTTGGATAACCTAACATTCAGTTTTTATTAACTGGTGGGGAGTACTTAAGTTACCGTATATGCACATTTCTGTACCAGAAGAGCAGCAGCCCAGCTGTGTTGGGCTGTGCAGACAGCTCTTGGTCTGGTCTCAGGGAGAAGATGTGCGGGACCGAGGTGGTGGGGCTGGGCTCTGCTGGGACCTGCCGAGGGAGAATCGCCCAGGGAAACCTCCGAGAGGCCACGGCAGCAGCAGGTGATTTTGAAAAAAGAAAGAACGGATGGACAGGTGGATGGAAGAAAGGAAGGAAGGAGGGAAGGAAGGACTTTGGGGGCTCTCCCGTAATTTATTCAGGCATTGCAAAATCCAGTGTTTTCACTAGAGAGAAAGCAGTATGGAAACATGGCCGGGAATCAGTAGCCTCCTCTCCCCATAAACAGGGGTGTCTTCTCCTCACCAGATCCTGCCCATTCGCCTCCATTTCAGTTTCAACCAACGGGCAACTAAAGCATCTCGCAGGTGTGCCAAGATCTCAGATTTCTTGTGAATATCTGGCTTGGGTAAAACTACCGCTCGTGCTCTCAGTATGGTTGTTATAAAGCTACTTGCACAGCAGATAGCATCACAAGTGAAGATTTCCGAGTCCTTTGTAAATTTTTTGCCGGAATTAAAATTTTCCCCAGGCTTGAGAAACTCCATCTGGGAGAGGTGTAGAAGTGCTTTATTTGCTGTGAGGGTTTTGTGTTTTTGCCTTTAAAGTACAATTACAAAGTAAGAGCTTTTTTTCTGCTTTTTTTTTTTTTTCAACATTCATCCTAATGAATTACAAGCACGCTGCGTTTGCAAGCTGCAAATTGCTATATAAACTGCCAGATAATAGGATTTAGTGTGTATTTTAATTTGATACCACTGCCCACAGCATTACAAGATGTTTCTGTAACGGAGTGCTTATAGCAGTGTGCTCCCGTCGTTACGTACCTTCATTTAGAGATTTCAAAGACAACATTATCCGTGGTAATACAGCCCCAGTTTGTGCCACAGCAGCCCGCACAATGCTCTCCTCCAAAGTGGTGGCAATGGGCTGTATGGGATTTAATCTGGTGTTAAAGTGATAGATGGATTTTAAGGCTTGTGAACACAGTAAATTCTCCTGTAAAATATACTAAGAAAATTAAAAAATCAATCTTTTTTTATTTATTTTTTATTTTTTTAATGGGAGGGAAATATTAAATGTTTGTGTAAAATAACCATGTTAATTCCTTAGTGGCACAGGAGGCAGCATGCATTTTCTGTTCATATATACCTAACAGTATTTAAACATCTCTAAACTTTCACCGAAGATTTTTCAGGAAGGCACTGAAGCTTTAAATAGCTTATTTTCACCAGAGCTGATACAAGACTGGGGAGAAATAAATAAATGAATAAGCAAAAGCAAAATCCTGTGGCTAGATGGCCAGCATCCACAGCTGAAGGTGGGTTTTGAAGGGCTTGCAAACCTGAGGCCAGATCTTTCCAGGGAGAGCTCCTTCCGCAGACCTCCCTGACCGCTGAGCAGTACCTCAGGTCCTGCAGACCAGCTTCGTAAGTCCCCTTGTAATGTCGTGAACACCTTCAAAAGCACTCAAGCTGCCGTTTAACAAATTAGGTAAGATTTTCTGTGATTTCTGCGTGGGCTGCCCAGGACTGACCCCAGCAGAGGGGCTCTTCCCCAGGCAGCGCTCGCCGTACTGCGGCTCTCTCATGGCACGTCACACAAGACAAGTTCTGGAGAACACCTCTGCTGTAGAGAGCAGGAGCTGGCAATGTGGCAGCTGAGCTGTGCGGCTCGTGATTTGGTTGCAAGTTTCCCAAGAACAGACCCTGTTCAAAGGCACCGCAGGATCTGGTTCTGGCTGCGAGCGTGCACCGAGAGCGTCTGCAGCACTTCCCTCGAGCCTGGCGGGGTGAAGGCTGTGACGGGAGAGAAGCAGAGCACGGCTTCACAGTCACTTGCCTTTAATCACCCGTCATTTCTGCACTCTAATGCCTTCAAGCTTCCCCGGGAAAAGCCAGGTGGAAAGGCTCAGTGTTCCTTAAACTGACTTCAGCTACAAGAGTGGCTGCAGAAAAACACAATTTCCTATCCCAGCAGACTTTTGCAGCTGAGCTCCCCGGCTGTTTGGGTGTAACTTAGAGCATTTTATTTTGCATTTTTCTTTCCCGGTGTTTTGTTCTGTGGGCTGCACAGAGTATTTACGGAGACTTGGTGCAGGGGGTGCCAGAGCCGTGCTTTCCAGGGGAGCAGCCGATCCCCTGGTGCTTTCATTCCCAGCAACAAGGTTTTTTTCAGATCCTCTGAAAAATCTTGTTAAGTGTCTCAGCACCATGGGCAGCCAAGGTGAGGAGTTGCTCTTGAACACCCAGGCACCAAGTTTTTGTGTTTTTAATAAGATCTGTCCTGTGTGTCCTTGTGAGCTTCCAACAAAGCTGGGGCTGGGCACGTTCCCACCTTGGTAGGCTTTCAGTGGCTCAGGTGAAGACTGACAGCTAACTTACCTTCTGCAATAAACTCAAAACTAATTTTCTCCAGGAAAAATTGAGTTGCCTGCAGGTTTCTGGATGATGTTGTGAGACGCCACTGCAAGAAGCTGCAAGGCTGTCGGTGCTGCCACCCTCTGAATACGGATGAGCACCTCTGGTAGGATGGGGGGCCGTGGGGAAGAGGAGACCGGGCAGGGTTTTGGCAGGGATGGGGGGCAGCTGGGAACATGGTGCTCTGTGGGATGCAGGCAGGGGACGGCCCATGGAGAAGCAGAGACCTCTCGCTCAGAGGTTCCTGCACGTGGCCTCTGCTGCCGCAAGCGGAGACCTCGGTTTCTCACAAAAGGCGAAACTCCCAGTTTGTGTCTGTGAGCACGGACAGGTTACTGTATGCGGTAACACGTTAATCTAAGTACCCCTGAAATACAATTTGAGTGAAAACTATACTTAAATTTTGCTGAAACTGCCATTTCTGCAAAGCATTTTTTTTCAGCCACGTCAGAATATTTCATGTTTAGGGCTAGCTTTTCACTTCACCTCCAATATTAGCATGTCCCACACCGGCTGCTTTACTAGAGACAATGTTCCTGAATGCCTTCAAATTGTAATCCAATGGGTGCTTGAAAAAGTCATTCTTCGGCACATTTCTGTGGGCTTGAAAAGTGCTTTTCAGGGCTGTAAGGAAATGGTTTCTGTGTAAAGGTGTTGAGGTTGCTGTGAATTTCACCATCTCCATTACGAAGCATTCATAAACACATTGCCTGTATATGGCGACTGCATGGAAACTAACCCAGTCTCGTACTGACCCAGGTAAAGCAGTGGAAAAGGTCTGCAAATCTGGATTTTTCCATTCCCGCTGTGGATGTCGCGGTGCTGGGTTTGTTTGTGCTTCATTGATTTTGTCTTGTAGGTACAGGAAATTCTGCCTGGAAGGTCCCCTCTTTCATTATTGCTTAACAGCACGGCAAAACAGGCAGAGTGATACCAAATAGAGTCATAGGATGGC
Organism: Stictonetta naevosa; assembly: GCA_011074415.1. Taxonomy (NCBI): domain Eukaryota; kingdom Metazoa; phylum Chordata; class Aves; order Anseriformes; family Anatidae; genus Stictonetta; species Stictonetta naevosa. The sequence goes on from CM021702.1 coordinate 35,740,826, forward strand.
TCTAACAAGAGTGCAGGAGACAAAACATCACTTGAAAATATATTTCAGTTTACCCTGAGTCTGTCTTTGATTGTCCACCCTCACAAAGCGAGCACTTCTACCAGGCAGACCCTGTGCTCTGTCTTGGGAACGGCTCTGAATGGGTTTAGAGCTAGAAATGGGCCTCAGTAACATTTTTTTTTTTTTCACTCAGATTTGGATCCTGAGTTTTCCTTTAACACTTCCACAGTGTCTTCATTAGGTGATAGGAATCCGTCTCCATTTAGCAGGAAAAAAAAAAAAAGTGAGGTTAACAGTAACTCAGCTATTACTCAAATGAATCAGGAATTTTCTCAGATGGCAGCATGAATTCTCTTCCTTCTAAATGCTCACGATGCAAACTCTTAATTCCTCCTGGAGACGAGCAGGTGCAGGCGGGTGCCACCCTGCTCCCGTGGCTGCTGCTCGGCTCGGCAGCACCATGGGGCGTTATAAAGCTGCAGTCTCCTGCACCAGCTCAGTGTTCGGACTTCCTGCGTGCAGCCACTTGAAAATATCTACTGCCATTGTAAAAAAAAAAAAAAAAAAAAAAAAAAAAGTATTTATTTATTTATTTTTCCCATTGAAGCAATTGTTAAAAATTTGCCAGTGACGCTGCAGGCAGAAGTTCTTTATTGAGAGAAGATAATGTTGTTGTCGTCTATGAGCCATGTACGCTTGCTATGTACACTGTGAGCTATGTGGTTGGAGAATTTTGTGTCCTGGGGGGAGATTTTTGGCAGCCAACTTTTATTGAAGTAAATTCAAAAAGGCAATAGTGTCATATGCTGAGCCATACTGAAGACACAGATTCATTCCATTGGCCTTACCTGGCCTGTCTTTGGTCTGTTTTCATATTGCTCCAAAGGAAAGAGTATCAGAAACAGTGGGAAATGATTGTTACCCTGTACACGTCACTGGTGAGACTGCCTTGAGTACTGGGTTCAGTTTTGGGCCCCTCGCTACAAGAAGGATATTGAGTTGCTCAAACTTGTGCAGAGAAGAACAACAAAGCTGGTGAAGGGACTAGAACACAAAACAAAAGGGGAGCAGCTGAGGGAACTGGGGTTGTTTAGTCTGGAGAACAGGAGGCTGGGGGGAGACCTCACTGCTCTCTCCAACTGCCTGGAAGGAGGTTGTCATGAGAAGGGTGTCAGTCTGTTATCTCAGAGGACAAGCAATAGAACACGAGGAAATGGCCTCAAGTTGTGCTGGGGAGCTTTAGGTTGGGTGTTAGGAAGAATTTCTTCATGGAGAGGGCAGCCAAGCACTGGGACAGGCTGCGCAGGGAGGTGGTGGAGACCCCATTCCTGGGGGTGTTTAAGGGATGTGTGGACGCGGTGCCTAGGAGCATGGTTTGGTGATGGAACTCGGTAGGTTGGGTTGATAGTTGGACTTGATGACCTTGAAGGTCTTTTCCAATGCGATTCTGTGATTCTATGACTCTGAGTCCCGTGGAAGGGCAAGCTGCTTTCATTTGAGAATGTCTCCTCCCCAGGACTCCACTACTTCTCCAAATCTATTTTTACTGTAATTTCCTGTAATTCCGAGGTGTTCCGGGGCATCAGAGCAATAACTTTATTGTCCTCTGATTAAAATGGTTTATATTGTGAGCAAACCTTGCCGTATTAATGGAAGAAGAAACAGTGATGTATCATACCATCCCTTTAAATTATGTTGTTTCGTGTCTGTGTTAGATATTAAACATCATGTCATAAAATGTGTGGCTGTAGAGAATTTCAGTAGGCTTGACATCAAGGTAAGAGACAAATAATAAAAACATCCTAGTCTCTTTTATAACAGAGCCCTTTGCAACCATGGAACACTAAAGCTAAAATGACTTTTTGCCAATAATGGTCTTTTGGTTCTTTAAAGCAATATAGTCAAACCTCTGCAGACTCAAAACTACCAGTTATGGGATTTGCATCTCTGCTAAATGCAAAATTCAATTCAGTGTTCAGTTGTTTAAAAATTTAAAATCTAAATTTAAGTATGTAATAAAAATTGGACTGCTACTGGTACTTATTAGTCTGGGAAAAAAATGGTCTAATTCAATGGAATTCATGGGCATTGACACTACATTGGGGTTTATTAAATAGACAAGGTTGTTTTAATATATAAACCAAGATAAGGCTGCAACATCAAGCAAATTATGCAAATTCGTGTGTTTAGGTAAAGGACGCAGATCTGCATCACATCTCAGCTTAGGAAGACTGTCCCCTGCCAGATCTTCACCGTGATGGTGGCTTGCGCAGTGTTACAGATACGTGCACGGTCAAATTGGACTGCGCTTCTCTTTCTCCTGTTGGAAGCACAGTCCCACTATGCTAACACACATTATGGAAATTAAAATTAATAGATTTTAGAGGCTCCAGCAGAATTTGAAGCTTCATTATACTAGGCACTGAATCTATATATAGCCTTGTCACTGGTGGTGCGGTTCGCGCCGTGCTTGGCCGATGTGCTGTGGAGCAGCCTGCGTCCACGTGAGGTGATTTGTGGTGCGTATTAACTGGCAAGAAACTGTGGTTTGCAGCGCTGTTTTAAAACAACAAGGTCACTGAGTGCTGTGTTGGTGATTGTGGGTGAACATCTGCAGTCTGGCAGCGCTGCAGCTCTCTATCTCCTCTCCTTTCTGGCTGCCTCCCTCTGCTGTGTCCTCTCTTCGTGCTCCAGGATGTAGGAGTAAGGGTGGGAAGCCATCAGAAGCGCTGCCTTGGAGAGAACGGGGAGGTTCTCCACCAACAGCTGGAGATATGTCCCTGTTTTATGCCTTTCAAAAATCAGCACTGTGCTGTCTGCCACTCTGCTGCGACCCATCTCCCCCGGGCTCAGAGCTGCCTGGTTGGGTTGGACCACGCCAACCCAAATGCCCAGTCTCAGGTGCCTCAGGAGAGTGCAGGTCTGCTCTGCATGGACCTGCATTAGGACCGCATGGCCAGGAACCAGAACCTTTGTAGGGAAAGAAAGTTGGAGCAGTGTAACAACAGGCCATGTTAAAATTAAATTGTCTACGGTGTGATCAATGCCATTCTTGAGGCCATCATTTTCATGGCTTTGACAGCACAGCATCTGACTCTATAAGGCACACCTGCAACCGAGTGAGGTGCTTTATTGTGTTTTATCAGGACAGCTTTGAAAGAGACTTTGTAGTATCTCGGCGTCTTCCTTCTGGTGAAGAGAATTCCCATAAAACTTAACAGCGCTGCTGGCAGTGGCCGTAGCGGGTCAGATACAATCGCTCACCCTTTTCTAAGAGTCCTGCTGTTGACGGCCAATGAAACCTCTGCCTGCACAGCTGCTCCTGCAGCGGGAAGGGAATCCCTGGCCATCATTTTCCTTTCCTCACCTATTACAGATACCTGCCCAGCTGCCGTGTAGGTTCAGAGAAAACATGTGCTTCTAAACTCCTGTTACTGTGTTATTGTGAAACGATTGTTAAGGGATCACAAATGGATCTGGACTTTCATTTTTTTGGTGGGCTAATGAGGGTTTAGCGAGTCAATGTGTTGGACCTCTCCTCCCCCCTTGGAGTCTTTTTGTGATCTAGCATATTAAACACCAAATTACAGCTGATCAGGCAGGAATAGAAGTAGTTATACACGCTGACTTAATGCCAGCTTGTTGTCATGTCACTGTTGTTTTATACGCCATGGGATGGATAGCCTCCTTGTCCGAGCTGGATGTTAGGGCATCCATTGGTAAGGCAATTCCTTGAACCTGTGACAATTCCACCCCTCCTCCCCCTCCAGCTGAAAATGCTGCCTTTGCATTTAATGCACTAAAATTGCGATGAAACATTCCAAGATACTTTCAAAGATTTTCATGAAAATGTTTATATGGTTGAAGAAAATATTTTTAAAAGCATCCATTCTTCCAATAGAAGTTATAATTAACAAGTGCATCCTCCTTGCAACATCATGCATTTTATGGAGAAAAAAATGACACATCATGACGATACCACTCCATGTTAAAGAAGGCATTAAAACATCTCAGAATTAAATAAATAAATAATAAAAAAATCCATGACAGTAAACGTGCCACATCTAAGAAAAGTTCCATTAAAAAATGCAGTTTTTAAACATAAAACCATGGTCTTCATTCTTAGGTTTTCATACCACTACATAAAACCAAGCATGGAATATTTCACTTCAGACTGGAGAAAATCTCCCTGAAATTCTAATGAAGTTCATAAAATATACATGAAAAATATGCAGAAGAGCAAAGAAGCAACAGCCAAAAATTCACTGAAATTTTAGGCTTGCGTTTAAATGTCTCCTCTTTTAGTAAACAAAGATCCCTTTTGGCTGCTCATAACTGTCGGAGGGTCTCTGAGTCTCCACTTGGCAGCCCAGGACTCTCTCCCTTGCTCCATCAGGTAATATTTCCACACCGTGCAGTCTGTAGCACAGGGCTGGTGGCATCTCAGCAGCGCCTCTGTGAAATGGTGTCCTGAATAAATGCTGCTGTTATGTGAAAGCTGCTTGGGCAGAAAAAGGGGTCACTTTCCTACAAGGCCTTGGTGCAGGTACTGCAGGTACTCAGGAGACGGCAAACACACGGTGATGCAGCTCCTGGTGTCCTCTGGTCCCTGAGTGCTGGGGGACACTGGTGGTCACCCTGATGTGGCCGTCCTCAGCCGGTGACTTTGCAGCTGTGCTGGGCCATCAGAGCACACCGTGTGGGCTTGGCGATTGTGCTGGAGTTAAAACGGAGACAAAGAAAGGTAAGGAGATTTTTTAAGACCTCTCGGGTCCCTGTTGTTCTCATCAGCAGTGCCCACGGTGGGGTGAAGGAGCGGTCTGATGGCATTACAAGCAGGGAGCACGGGGAGAAGGTTACTGGGAGCAGCTCAGTGCCAGCTAACCTCCTCTCACAGGCTCATCTGCACTGGCCTCGACATGCAGTTTTCAGCATTATACACTGTTTTTCTTCAGTAGAACTGAAAGTGCTCTCTAAATCACTTTTGTACCATCACTGCGCTCACACTGCACTGGGTCATCCCGCAGAAGTGGAACCCTGATCGGGAGGGTCCTGTACCCATCACAGCACAACCTCCCCCTTCACCCATCAACAAGAGAAACGACAGAGGAAAAATAGGAAATAATAATGGAGGAAAACATTTCCAGTTAAGTGCAACACAGACCTGCTGCTGCTCTTTTCTGTGCTGCTGCTGTGCTATTCCTTTGGCTTCATTCACGCCCCAGTCAGACACGAAGCGAAAGCTTCCTGCACCCAGTGCCCTCCTTTGCACAGCACCAACCCCAGCCTGAGCAGAGAGGTCAAAGGAGATTTTATTTTGGTTTTGATTTTTAGGTGTTCTTCTGTCAACCTTAGTCTATAGAAATGTCAGAGCCTGGGTTAGCTTGGTGCATGCAGCTTTACAGCAATTTGGACCCTGGAAGAGAGCTGCTGAGTCCCTTGGCTTTGGTGCCTATGCTTCTGCACTTTTGCAGGTGCCAGCTTAGCAGACATAATAGGGCACAGAAGGAATAATAAGACTTGTTGACCTTGAAATTTATGGTGAATCTGAGCCTAAAAGTATCTGAAGAAATGCTTGTCTGCAGTTTAAATGTTTTTCGAGCAGTGATATTCCTACTACTTGCTCTCTGCAAACATAAAGATTCACCCTTTCCTCTTAAAAAGCCACCTGGGATTCCTGGGCATGAAGTTGCCCTGATTATGAAGATTGAGGATTTTGTTAATTTCCATTTACAGCAATTTTCCCAGATAAATGTTGGATTTATAGTCTCCTGGCAGGCACTGTGTAAAGGGAATAATAACCATGTACAAACATTTTTTTTTTACTTTACAGCATAATGTAAATAAAATGTAAATGTGGTGGGATGCCTTCAGCACAAGGCTGCTGTGCCCCCCAGCCACAAGGCTTGGTGCACTCCTGTCCAGGCTCCTCCACACTTGTCAGCCCCAGAAGTGTGTCAAAACATGTGTGTGTATATATGTGTTTATAATCCACAATGACTTGTTTATTTGCTCTAGTTCAGCAATTCCATATCTATTAAAAAAAAAAAGAAAAAAGAAAAAAAGTTTTTCAGCCTTTTTGATGAATTAGCAACAGCCCTGGGAATTTTGGCAATCAACACTTGCTGAGATTCCCAATGTTGTAGCTAATTTGAATATAAGTTAATGAGTTTATTACAGGAAATAACAAAGTTATCCTTTTTTTTTTTTTTTCCTCCAAATCCTTTCATTCTTTTCTAACAGATTATTTCATTTGTTTTGCAAATTATTTCATGAAGTTTCTCAGAATGTTCATAACCCGTTCATTAAGAATTCCTTTTGTGCTTAGGATAATATCCGATAAACTCCAAAGGAGAAGAGTGATAATTTCCTTCAGAGAAATAACTATATCAGGGTGGATTTCCATGGAAGCATGGCTGCAACACTGCTTCCTGCCAAAGTTAAGCAACTCTGTAAATTGCTTAGGAGTGAAAAGTAATTGCTGGCAGCTGTGAGGAGGAAGGGGCCTTAGCCAGTACCTGGAGTTGTGTTGGATGTGTTCCCCCACAGCAGTGGGTGAAAGCACAGCGGGAGCTTTCACATTCACTACGGAGTAAGTTGTAGAGCTCTCTTTGTTGGTGTCTCTGGAGCTGGTATTCCCAGTTAAAATAAACAAATATATAAACAATCCTATAGTGCTAGGTGCATTTAAAGCATAGAAAAACTCTTTAAAATGGTGACAGCACCTAAGACATCAAGAAATACTCTTCCTGTGTTGCTCTGAGGTACCGCAGATGCACTTGTCTTCCACGATACACTGATGCTGAAAGAAAAGAAATGGAGCTGAGAGGACACGAGGTTGCCCAGCTGTGGCATCCCCCTCAGCTGAAGCAGCGCTTGGAGTGGTTGGATAAATGCAGATTCACCTAGACCAGCTCCCCTGGTCTCTCCTTTGCTGTTTTCTTCTTTCCTTTTCAAACAAAAAGGAGCGAAGCTGTTGGCAGGACCGAGGCACACCCTTGGACATGTGTACTGAACAGTGATTGTTCGTTGTTGTCACAGCTGATAGAAACACGTCAGGAAATTTCTTTTCTCCTTTGCTCCTGGCTGGCTTTGCTCCAGGCTGGAGGATTTCTGAATTCATACCTGTGTTTTCCAGCTCCTGGTGGGAATTTGAGGCCAAGCTTGATTCCTGTGCTGAAGGCCAGGCGGGCGTTCAAGGCCTGTTTCTGCCCCACCTCCCTGAACTGTCTCCACAGAAAGTTCAGGCTTTGGCAAAATACAAACATGGGACGATTTAAATTCTCACTTGATATACATGGGTACAGCAAAGAGAAAATACAAAAAGTTTAGGAAAGGAGGAGAAAAAAACTAGCAAACATCACAGGATAATTAAGATTTGCAAGTGGGACGGGTGAGAGGTGAATTATCCTCATTGGTAGCAGTTTGCTGAATAGATTCATGTGGATGCATTGGCCTTTTCCCTCTCTTTGTGGTCAAACACGGTGAAAGCAATTTCCACTGCTCTAAAACAAACAAGCTGACAAGTCTCGTAACTGGTTGCTGACACAGGAGGTGTTTAGATGCTGCTGGCATATCAGACGTGTCCCTGCACAGCCCCTGCACCCGCCAGGGACTGGAGCACTGTCACTTGAAACCAAAACTGACGGCAAGAGGGGAAAGGTGGAGGTGTGAGCTGAGGGATGAGCAATGTGGGAGAAGATATCCATGCCTACGGTGCTGCCGGCCCTTGTTCAGCTGGTTCATGCTGTGGAGGGAGTACAGGGCATGCTGCTGTTAGCATGCTGCTTAGGAAGCTGGTAGGCAGCAGTGCAGGTACTGAACTAAAATGAGACAAAGTTTAGAAAAATAAAAGAAGTATAAACAGGGAATTGGTATGGTGAAAATAGAGCAGCCTTCATAGAGAGCCATAAGTTGGGACAGTGAGCCCACGAGGGCCTGCGGGCTTGGAGGGGGGTTCTGAGCCACAGCCTGCCCCCTGCCCGTCTGCACAGCTGCCACGGGGGAAAACTAGGCTGATCCGATGGAGTTCATTCCTGACAAACTCACAGGGGTTAATTCCCCTTTCCTGGTTGGGGTGTTGTTGATTGGAAAGGCTTTCCTTCATATTGTGCTCCAGCGTGTGGGAAGGAGCTGCAGTTCAGCTGAGCAGCCTGAAGGACAAGCAGCAAGAGCTGTGTGATGTTACATACACTCAGGACAAAATCCTGCAGGTAGTGTCTCGCTTCAAGTGGTGTTTCTTCTGCAGTGACCACACACTAAGTGGATACAGGCCACCCACGGCAGGAAAGCAAGGGAGAAGAGACGTGTGCTCGGTGCTTATGCGCGTGTGCTGACTGTGCGATGGGCTCGCTCTGCCCCGGCACTGGGCACAGGTCTGGCTCAGGCCCCGAGGCACAGCAGGCCTCCAGGTGATCCTCCCGAGCCAGAGAGCTTGTTAGCAGCGAGAGCTCATTGCCATGAAATCTCTCATGGGAAGGAATGAAGGGATCTGAGCTTGACTACAAATCAATCACTTTATCTAATAAATATGGTGCCTCATCCCTTTCTTCTCTATAATCAAAGGAAAATTCATCTTGACACCATTCCTCTGTTACCCGCGGTGGAGCCCGAGGCTGCCCTGGCTCCCTTAGCACCTGCCCTGTGTGACACAGGCCTCACCCCGACCACAGCCCCTGCTGTGTGACTAATTGCCAAGGACACAATCAAGTGCTAAGGGGAGGGGGGCTGTGCAACTTGATTCCTAAACAAAACACCTGAATCCCAGAAGATTACTGACCAAGAGACCCTGGCATTGCCCTCCTATGAATAGCGACCCCAAGCACAAATTCCCTGAGCTCTCCAGGGACCGCAGCAGGCTGCACCCCCCGTCTCCCACAGCCTCTCAGGGCTGGCTCCTCGAGGAACGAGCTTGTCCAAATGCTGATGAGAGCGAAGGGTGAGTAATTCACCTTAAGGGGGATTTGGGAAGTGCACGCTTGGGGTTAGAGCTCCCCCGGGACCCTGCAGTAAGTCTGGGGTGAATCTTGCCATTCTCAAATCTGGAACTAAGTCGTTGTTTGTATTGGAGCAAATTCCTTCAGATCATTGTGTTAATTGACTAATACTCAGATACTGATTAAATGCTGTTAAGAATCACATAATCTGATCATGTTATTTCCTATAAAGGCATATAATAAATCCTTAATTACTGCTACGTTAGATTTGTGTAAATCTAATTCTGTGACACTCTGACTTTCCTCGCTTCATAGATATTCCTCCTGACTGTTCACGTGAAATTTGGATCTCAGTGACAGACACAAGGTGGAGGAGGTAAAATCTCTGTGAAGAAGATCTAGAGTGAAAGGGATATAACTATGTTTAATGGGGTGGAGAAAAGGAAGGTTTAGGCAAAAGCTGAACTTTTGCAAAAAAAAAAAAAAAAAAAAAAGAGCCTTGGGGGATGTTGTTGGAGACCTGCATTTAAAGCTGGGCTGGAAGTAACTGAGAAAAGTACTCCTAGGAAACACCTGCCCTCGGTACTGAGGCTGGAGGCTGTCCTGGGGCATTTCCCACTGCTGCTCTCGATCATTGCTGGGACTTTTTAACTCTCACAGGATGACGTTCTGCTGTCAAACCAGCTCCCTGCAAGCACCAGCATGCCTGGTGAAGTGTCTGATGGACATCCAGCTGCATGTCACACCAACCTGTCATTAACACTCAGCCTAAGGACACAAGCTGCACATGGAGTGTCTGTTGAGGTGCAGCGGGGCTGTGAGCTGTCCGGGGAGCAGGGGCGATGCTGCCCACTGCGCTGGAGCTGCACAAGCAGTGCACAAACGTTTTGTCCTGCCTGCATCTTGTCTGCCCATGAGGGTTCACAACAGCACCCATTTCTGTTTCCTGTCCACCTCCCCGACCAGCTAATAACCTTCATATTTCCAGTAGATTAAAATAGGTTGTTCTGTGCCATTATGTCAATGAACACCAAACAATTCAGAACGTATAGTAATGCAGTGGTAAAATGCTAAGGGCGCAGGTGAAAAATGTTTATTACCTTGGAGTTTCTCTTCTGCATTTTATTTATTGCTAAATTAAAACACCGATAGCAATATGGGATACTGTTTATTATTTTTCTGCAGTCAGCATTCTAATGCTCATATGCAATTAAACTGAATGCCATGCTTTGCACTGAGGTTTTTATTTCTTTTAAGAAGAGAAAGGAATAACTTTGTTCTGCATTGTAGAATAATGTGTTTACGCCAAAACTCCAATCAATGTGATACAGATTTTGTGTTCTTCTCTTGCCATATAACTTGTACCCACCCTCCACATGCTTAGTGTTGGCTCTGTCTCTGCCCCTAACATCAGATAGAGTCATTTAAAATTCACAAAGTCACATGGGATTCACGCTTGTCTGTGAATAGCTGGTTGCTATCAAAAGTATGTTCACGGTGAAACACTTATTTATTTATTTAGAAGTGTTTTTCTAAAGTTGCCAGAAACCGTTACTGCCTGTTATTGTGTGATAACACAATTCTGTAAGCACTGCTGCCTTAAAGACACTGCAGCCCGTCTTTGTGCTTGTGCCTTGATTTTATTCAAATACTTTCAAATGTCAGTGGCTGCCCTCAGTCATCTGTCTCAGCTGTCAAGTCAAGAGTTTAGAGACTCCAGCTGCAGGACACTTGGGGTGTGGAAATAAAGTCTCTCAATAAAAGGGAACTGGGGAGAGCAAGGAAGCTGGTAACCACTGAGTCTGAGCCATGTGGGTGTGCAGTTACACTCGCTTCAGGTGCCTGCTTCAGTGTAGATCTGTTCCCAAACTGGGGAAAGAGCAAAACCGAGATGAACAAAAATAAATGGCCCAGTGTCACTGAAAACAATACATGGTCAATTACCATAAAACCTATTTCCTGTTGGAAAATAACATAATTAGTGGTATTTGGAACTTAAAACTCTTCCTTGGTAGTTATTAAATTCCATGACATTTCAGCTTGATTAACTTTGTAACAGATAGAGCTTGAGGCTGTTACAGGGAGACTTCTGAGGTGGATGGGATATCTGATGACCTACCGCAATGACAGTTTCAATTATTCAAAGCAAAGAAAATGTATTATAAAACCTCATTAGTGAAAGGAAAATGATTAACTTATTGTCTGATCCTGTTTTAATGCTGGCTGAGCTGAAGGGCTGAGGTGTGGGAGGAAGCATCCTCCTGCCCCAGCAGGTGGAGGGAGAGCAGTGAGAGGTTTCCAGAGCTCAGCTCTACCTTTGCCTTGATGATGACATCCTGCAGGAGTTACTTATGCCTTTTGTATAGTTTATGTATTTACAGGGGGCTATTCTGTTCTTGAGAGCCCCTGTTTAAAAAATCTGGCTTTGTCTAACCTTAAAGTGAAAAAAAAAAAAAAAAAAAAAAAAGACCACAAAGAAATAAGGCTCTGAACAAGCTGAAACTGACTGAGCTATTGAATGATGATCGGAGAGATGTTTAAATTCATTTCAAGATGCTCTGTGCTTCAAACTACTGAAAGTGAATATACTTAAGGATTAATAGAATTTGCTTTTGTCTTTCTAAAAGAAAGAAAAAAAAGGCTACTTAAATCAGTATTGTGCTTGTTATGCATATGAAGACACGAAGGTTATGAAAATATGGCACAATCTCTTCAATTCTTAGATTTAATTAACACATGCCTCTGAGGAAAAAAGCAAAAGGGATGCTCACAATAATTGTAATTGATAAACTCTTGTTGCATATTTTGAAGGTGTGAAACAACAGTGGCAATAAATGACTACTTAATAGCACAAAATGTCAGGAGAGGAGAATTTGAAATCAGTTTGGAGGATAAAGGGAGAACCTGAAGAAAGTGGGTATGTCATAAGTCATCCTTATGAAAGGATTTTCTTTTAAAATAATGAGTATTTGAAGAAATCCGTAGAAAAGTTGGATGAGGGAATTGCTGTTTTTCTCAGTAATTTTTTTTATAAAAAGTTCTATTCCAAACCTATTTGGCCAAAGCGGTGTGTGAGTTCTGTAGGTGACTGAAGATGGTAAACGTACGGATGGAGTGAGCCTAATGGGACAGTACTGAATGATGCTTTGGATATTTGGGGAAAAGAAGAGTAACTTTGGATCTGTCATACAAAAATCTTCCCCATTCATTAACCTGGTGTATAGTTACATCAGCAATTAGACAATGTGCTATCAGAACATCAGGAAGTCCCTTGCGGTACCCCAGAGAGTGCTGTCCCTTTCTGTATAAAAAGTGTTGTCATGCTGTGGGTACCCAAGGGAGCAAAGCAAGAATCAGGAGATTTTCAGAATCCTTTTTCTTGTAGTTCTTTTTATTAAAGATGTAAGAAGAAATTGAGCAGACAGGCAGGAATCTTTCTCAACAGCCCTACCACCAGTATCTGCAGAGAATTAAAAAAAAAAAATAAATTTCCATGCTTTAAAGCAGATCCCAGCTATGTCTGCATCCTTTCTTGCCTTGAGAGTCCCAGTTTGATTGATAATAAGTTTTTAATTGGAAGAAGTGTGTGGCAAGGCAGTTTAGTGGCTGTTCTGACTCCTTTCTCAGCTGGGAGACTTGCCAGTTTTGTAGGGTGCTCCGAAAGTCTCCTTAACCACTTAGTAATTGTTTTCTGCTGGGACTGGGAATACAGCTGTAACCATTTCTTTTAATCGAAGCTGAAGAAAATGACTCGTCCATTTAAAACATGAAATGTTCAGATTAGTTCCCACTGGAGCCCACTTTTGGGCTCCAGTCAGGACTGAGTTGTCCCCCCAGAAATGCACCTTTGGAGAGCCCAAGGCTTTGCCATAAGAAGCATTGGGTTGTCCTGGGGGCGGAGGTGACCTACACGCGAGTCCCCACGTTGAATTGAAGCTTTCTGTGCCTTTGTGATCCTCGTGCTGCATCCCCAAATGCCACCCAGGAGCTCCTGCACCTTCACTGTCCCTGCAAGCAGCAAGCACACACGGGGTGTTATTGTGTGCCTTCTCTTTTAATTAAAAAAAAAAAAAAAGTTATCTTCTGGCAACTATTTTTTTTTTAACATTTGAAGTGATCGTTTCTCACTATCAACACCTTATTGCCAGTCTGAACTGTTGAGAGAGAATCTAGCAATTGTGTGCTAATTACTCTTATTGCTGCAGTATCTCAGATAAATGCTGAAGAGTTGGGAGATAATTAGTATTTAACCAATTAAGATTGTTACAATTTCAGGAACACGGCTCGTGGATGTTTTTTCCCTGGCAAATTCAGAGGGAATGCAGTAATTTAATAGCGTTTTCAGAACTAAGTGGAAGAGATGGTCAAAGAGAATTTTTTATTTTAACAGTAGCTGCGGGATTTCACCTTTCCCTCCCAGCTGCCTCCCAAGCTACCTCCAGCTTCTCATTAGACATTGTTAGATTACAGTTGTTGGATTACGGTCTGACCTCAGGTAAACCCACAGTTTTTGTTTCTGCATCTGGGTAATGTGGAAAAGTAGAAATATTGGTCTGTGAATTATGGTAAAGATCAGTGTGTTTTCCTTCCTCTTTTCTTGCAGATTGCAGCCACGTCCCAGTGGAGCATTGCCAGAACTGCCGTGGTGCCTTGCATTGGGTCCTCCACAATAACATTTAAGCAGTGTTTGCCTTTCTGGTTAGCAAAATCATTTCCAAGTGTCTGAGGGGGGAAAATCCACCTTAGTGCCTGAACAATCTTGCTTATGTGCCGGCAGGCAGGGCTCCTGGGCTACGAGAGGTCTAAAACAGGCTAACATTTGTGCTGATTACCAATTAACGTGCTCATTGCTACTAATTTTTTAATGCAAATCGCATCAACTTCGAGTGAATGTTAACCTTATCTAGCAGTCATTTCTTGCCATTGGCACAGCTGCTAACCGTGAGGGTTACCTGGATGGTGTCTTTCTGAGATGTGAGGGAGTGGTGAACTGACGGTTGGAGCAACCCTTGGAGCCCTTGGGTTTCCTCCACCCTTGCCAGCAGAGCTGCTTGTGGGGGTGAAGAGGGGGGACAGCGCTCGTCTGGTGTGGGTGAGGGCCAGCACCGGCTGTGCACGGGGGGTCTTGCCCAGGGAGCTGATTGTGGGGGCCATGCTGAGGCACTTGCCTTGTTACAAGCAGTTTGCTTTCGTGGTCAGCTGTGGTCCTATGAGAATTCTTCTTCACGTATTGGCTTCTTGTGCATGGAGTCTTGAAGACTGTTAAATGTGTTCAGACCTTACCTAGAGCAGAAGGTTTTCTTTGCAAATTTATCTTCTTGCAATTTTTGTTACCTTCCTTCGGGACTTCACCCGAGGGCTGCTGGTTTTGCAATCATGACGGACTTGCTGACTTAGTCACAGCATGTCAGGGCCTGCTGGAAGCGAGAGGTTCTTGTCCTCGTGTGACGTGAACTAGCCTGTGTCACAGAATCATTCATGTCCCCAGAGAGCAGCTGAGGGCCGAGGGGCAGCCTGGTGTCGGCCCGGTGGGCAGGCCTCGGTGCAGCCTGGGCCCTGCCTTACCTTGGTCGGTGCTGGAGGAGAGGAAGTAACTCTGCTTATAAATGAGCCTAGGGAAAATGTAATAACTGTATTTATGAAAATATAAACGTTTATTTCAAAACGTGTCCTGGAATAAATGGCCCAAGAGAAATTATAGATGAAATCATGGCCAAATCTGTCAAACTGCTCTCGCTGTGGTTCCACACCCGTAGCAGTCCTGGAGGAAGGGCTGCACGCCGACCCTAAGCTGGGGGCTTTGCTTTACCTCTTGGTTAATTGCCTTGGGTCTGCAGAAACTGCACCGGTTTCTCTCTCACAAGAGCAAGCTGCTCTTTCATCTCCTGTTCCACTTGCTGTAAACTCCTTTTGTACATGTGAGCTGAGAGAGACTGCTCTAATTAAGATATACTAGAGCAAAGTTAATTTTCAGAGTTTCTTCCAGATGCCAACGGGAACACAGTGCAATTGTTCTATAGCTAAGGTAATTGGCTTCTGCTTCATGTGATGCTTGCTTACAGCCAGTCAAATGCGCCAATGCCAGCAATGAGCAAACTGGTCACCAATATTACCAATAATTCTTGAATTAAATAATGCTGGGTATGTTAACGTCTACAGTCCTGTTGCTCTGGCTGAGAGGAAAGGAGATGCTGATTTCACTGTTTTTTCTCAGTATGACGAACAGGCTGTAAACGACTTGTGAATTTGAAAAAACAAGGTGTTCAGCATGTTCTTCTACTTCTTCAAGTCAGCTGTTTGTCTACGTTTATTTGTTGTCATTTTATGTGAATATTTCATTCCTTTGATTTTTTTTTCGCCGGTTGGGGTAGTTTTGCCTGGCCATGGCCAGGCAGCCCAGGGTCCCTTGTGTCAAACGCGGCCTTGCGGGGAAAATTGCAGAAACTCATTTTACACTTTGGAGAACTGTGGGGGGTATGTTGGCAGTTGAGGTCATCTAACGGAAATGTTTAAGAATTGTTTGTCTTTCTTTATGCAGGTTTTAAAAATCTAAATATAATTTTGAAATCACAAGTTTTCTTTAACTTGTACTGATTTTGAAGCATTTCATGGACAACGTTCACAACACAGAGAGGCTGTCAGATGCACTCACTGCCTCTCAGGGAGATTGCCGTGGATAAAAGAGAGCTCTGAGGAGAGAAGCTGGAAAATACATAAAGTATACATGGATTTTCCCTGGTCCTGTCAGGGCACTGGTTGTTTTTCTCATTATGTTATTTCCATGAATTTCATAGATGCTGGCAAAGCAGATCCTCTAGCCAGGGTGGACAAGTGCACGATTTAGGAGCTTTGCTCTTGCCCCAAGGGATAAATGTGAAAGCTCTTTCTGAGAGCACAGTGGTTGTGGGCGAATGCTGAGCAGGCGTAATGCACCAGGAGGTGTAACACACCCTGCCTGTCCCTCCAAGGTGTTAGTAGGGAGCCAGGACAAACCCTGGGTGGGCCCCACACTGTTGGCAGGAGAAGAGGTACCCCCACATGGGTGTGTATCTGCAGTGTTTCGGGCTCCCACGTCCCACCTAGAGGAGCTGCTGCTGCGTTCAAGGGGTCTGGCTCTGGCTGCTCAGGCAGACGACAGAGGAGAAGCCCTGCCGTATGGGTGATGCACAAGCAGCTCTGCCTCATAAGCAGGAGACAGACACAGCTATAAATTTTGTAGGCGAGCAAAAGAACTCTGACAACCTCTTTGTAGGTAAAATTTGCCGGAGAGGGATTTTTTGAAAAAAATATCCCAGCTTTTGTTCATATATGCTTTCTGAGTGACCTATATTAATTTTTCCTATAATGCTAAATAATTAATACTTGGTGTGAAAGCTAGAATTACAGTCTGCAAGCTTCAAGCATCAGTGTAATCTGAAATCAGCCCTCTGATATTTATCCAGCATTTATTTCTGCCTTTAGCATTCAAGAGATGCAGTAGATAATTCAGAAGAATATATGATCAAATGCAGCTTTTGAGCAGGGAGGACAGGCAGGGATAACAGCTCTGCTGCTGGAACAACCTTTCGTGATTTCTTTCCCAGGCTGTTGTCTGCCTTTTCCTTTAACTCTGCTTTTAATTTGACTCTGAGCTATAAAATACCAGCCTCGCATGCTTTATATTTTTACAGAAATCCTCCTCTTCATAGTGTTACAGAAACCTTAATTAATCCATTCTTGCTATGTGCCACAGCACAGAAGCGTCCTGGCCCTGCTTTAGAGACAAGAACTGAAAGAGCAGAAAGCCAGGCCTTGGTCCTACAAGCCCTGAGCTGCTGCGGTGATTTACACCCCATAAATGTGCCAGTTGCTGTGACTTTTTTGTTTTCCAGCACCCGGCTCGCGTTGTGCACCGGGTGGGCAACTGATGCACTTGTGGTGAGGATGCCCCCGCGCTGAATGTGGCCTCACAGGAGGAGCAAAATCTATTGTGTCTGGGACCCAGCAGCAACCTCAGGCTTGTTCAGAGCCTGGGCAAAGCTGGGCCCACGGTCTGCATCTCACCAAGAGTGATTTCTGTGGGTGTAATCTGCTGAGGACTTAACACCTGCATGTGCATCTCGCAGGGCAAGGCAGAATAGGCCAGCCCTTGGCACGTGGTGCACAGACCATCACCTTCGTGGTGTGGTGGCTGCTGGACTGGGTTAAAACCTGTGATTTCAGCTTTTTTTTTTTTAAGGTTGAAAGGTGAGCGGGTGCACCCAGGTGCTATTTGCAAAAAAAAAAAAAAAAAAGCATAAGCCTTCACAAAGGGGACGCTTCTGTGAGGCTCTCTGTCAGGAAGGCGCTCGCGCTTTCCAAACGCTGTCACAGGCAGGATGTCACAAACATCGCATTTCTGACACGCTTCTGTAACATGCCAATACCAGACAGAGGTGCTCTGTCAAAACCAAATCCTCATCAGGACTGTAGTAATCTTCCCACAGCCTCTCCGTCTCGTTTGCTGGGGTGTCACTGGGGCGCGCTGGCAGGTGGCTGTCACGCTGAGGAGCTCCATCCCCCGCGAGCCCCCGGGACGCCCGGCGCTGCTCCTCGTGTTCCCATGCGTCAGAGCTTTAGGATTTGATATGGCATCCTAATAGCCCAGCAGGAAGGTATGTCAGCGGGATTTGTTAAAGTGCCAGGTAAGAGAAGGAGAGCAATGATACCCGGAGCGTGAGAGGTATGTTAAGAGTGCAAGGAAAATGTGCATTATTTACCTATTAATCTTTAAGTGAAGAGGGAGCCGAATGGAAAGTGCTTTTCACCTAACAGGACAAGACATATTCTCCTCTCTGGAACATAACTTTTTTTTCCCTCATTCCTTTCCTGGACATTTCTAGCCTGTTTTATGACAGTGATTCAGGAAAGCACATACTCATGGGCTGCCCTAACCGTGGCTTTGAAATTAAACCAAGTGGCAAAGCAGAGTCGATGTCTTCCAGAGCAATTTTAGACGCCACATATAACCCTTTCCAAGTATTTTCTTGAGGGTTTGTTCCTGAGGCTACCTGAGGGACTCTGTTTTTTGTATGAGGAAATAAAATCACAATGCTAAAAATGTCTGCACATCAGAGCTGTTGGAATCACCGCGGGTGAAGTTCATGTCCGCAGTTACTCACCTGTTATTTCCAAGGCCTTGCAAGTTTGGTACAAAATTCATCTCTACTGTGAAGCTTTAAAATCTCAGTCCAAACAAATTTCTTAGCTATATAAATTAGAAGTAAAAGGAAATTATATTGTGAAGGTGCCAGAACTGTTGGAAAGTGACTATTGCAAAGAGTGATTTCATCAACTTAATTTGACCATGCGCGAGCACCGTGGGGATGTGGTACTCTACACTGAGCTGTTAGCACACAGAACAGGAACGTAAACTGCCTGTGTCTGCCATTGACAGATGGTTCATTTCGAATAATATCATCAGGAAGTGTATTAAAAAAAGAGAGAGAGAAAGAAACCCAGAAGGTTTCTCAAGGGGCTGTAAGCTGGAGTTTCAGAGGCCATGAATCTATGTAGGATGATCAAAACTACAACCAGTAATTCACACTTCTCTCTGATCTCAGAGCTTGAAATGAGCTGTGCCTGTTTTCCTTGTGACTCTCTTCCTCTCTGTATGTTGCCAATGTTATTATTTACACAGCTCTGATGCAGTTAAATTATTACTCATATGCAAGAGTGAACATTTCCTCCAGTGGAGAGACTGGGAAGAGTCGAGGTGGTGATGCAGCGCTGTGCTGTGAACAAGGGGCCCGTGCTGCACAACAAAGAAAGCACGGCACAGTACAGAGCCTGGAACACCGGGGCTGCAAGAGTACTGCTGCTGCAGGAGCACTGGCACGTGTTTTCAAAGAGTTATAAGATTTGGTTTCTTGTATGTTGGAAGTCTGGAGTTTCTGAGTCTGGACAATGCTTGTATACGCTCAATTTTTGATGAACATCAGGGTCCCAGCCCCGTGTCTGAAAGGCATTTTTTTTTTTTTCAGTGTTGATCTGAAACTTGTTAATTAATGGGTTTGGTACAAACCTGGTGATTTGAGACATCTTATCCCAGGCATACCACCCTTATATTGAACATTTAGTATGTTAGTAGTGCTGGGGAGACCTATCAGAAACAATTAGGAGGAGAAAACTGAAAGCTTGAATAGGAGGGACTGGAGAGGGTTTCTGGGTGGTGGGACAAAAGCCCCTGAGAGTTTGAACCATGCGGAAGAGAGCTGGTTCTGTAGGGTCTCATGTGGGAGCCAGCAGAAACCACAACTCTTTCTGTGTGGAGGGATGTCTTAATCCCATGATTCTTATTTTTTTCTCCCATTCAGAAGTTGGTTTGATTTACTCCACAGCGAACAAAATTGCTACGCATGAGCTCTGCAGAGACTGAAAGGGAGAGATGAGCCTTGGAAAGGTCATCCACCAAAGTGGTCTGTGACATCAAAAAATTGAAAATTAGTGTGTAGCTGCAGATAATGGACCTTAATACATCTTGAATTGTCCTACTGGGAGCAGGAAACACTTGCAGAGGATGGATGAGGTATTAATTTTTGCACTAGCCTTTAATTCTTACCGTTGCAGTCTCAAGAAAACGTCTGTGTGGTTAAAAGTTTTCCCCTCACTGACAGAGCTGCCAGGGGAATGCCAGCACTGAAGCTAGCAACAGATGAAGTACTCAATGTTTTCTTAACATTTTTAAAAAAATTATTATTATTTTTAACATTGGTTATATGGAAACCTTTTCCTTTGAAGTATCACATAGATGTAGATAAATTCTATAAACATCTTGTCAAAACTCAGAGCCAACAGATGGAAATTTGGACAGAAGGGTTTAAACCCACTCACTTTATAACTGAGTTACAGAAAATAAACTTAAGATGAAGTCTATGTTAGGACTGTGTCCTTTAACAAACTCTGCAGCCCTTGCACACCTCAGGGCTGATCAGGCAAGGCTGCACGGGACTGAGACGTCAGCCTGTGCCAGGGAATGAACTATCGGATGAATGGCTGCAGCCACAGCTCTAGACAAAGTCGTTTCTGATGCATGCATGGGTGAAGTCAGAAGCGTGTCCTTAGTTTACAGGAAGAGAGTCTTGAAAACAAAAAGATATTCCAAAGATTTTCATCACTACCCTGGCACAAACTTCTTCAGTTGCCATGTATGCTTGTATTTTTTCTGCCAGCAGGAGTCCAGGACCTCACCCAACATTATTTATTTATTTATTTATTTATTTCTGCTTCTAAAAGGTCTTTAGAACTCCGTGCTACAGAACGTCAGTCCCAAAGCCAAGAAATCTACGTTAACTTTGCAAATGTGAGCTACAGAGAACGACCACCAGCCAGGGGCCCGTACCAAGCCAACCAATGATGTCAGGAACAACCACGAGCAGCTCCCGAGCTTGCTGAAATCCCGGGAGCAGAGCAGGGATGTTTCAGCTGCTGCTGCAATCAGAGGTTATTAATGCTGGGTGCCAGAGGCAAAGTGGTCATGGTGGTAGGCTCAAGATAGAAAAACACAGAAGAGATACTCTTTTTATAGTCTTTTTTTTTCTACTGCAATGGAAAAAAAACGCAACAGCACAAATTGATATTCCGATTAAACTGGAGGACACCTGCCTCTGGTAATGATGGAATTAAGCAAATTATCTTTTTATTGCACCATTCTCAAGTCTTTATATAATTCTCCTCACGTCTTTCTTGTCATTGCAGCATCTAAAAACCTTCCCTTCAAACAGCGTCACTGATTTCTCTTGGAGGTTTATTTCTTTCCTTCTTTTTAGAGGGAAAGGTATAAGTAGTAAGTGGTTTGGTTTTATTTTCTCTTCACTTTTTAAATAAGGCCTAATTATTAAGTACTTTTAAGGGAGAAAATAAGTAAAAGACTGTATAAATTGTATACAGAGCGAAGATCCAGTCTGGTCATGGTGATGGAGGTTGGGTCAAGTTCTTTACTTTTAGTGCATTGTCTCCAGATAAGGAGAACTTGGAGGAGTTGCTACTGGTGAGCACCAGGCATAGTTCTTTTCTGGTTAACAGCCTCTTATGGACCACAGGTTGCTTCTGTGTGAGGTGGAAAACTGTGTCTGAAATCTGGCATAGGCATCTTTATTTCTGTGTCACCGTATAGGTCTTCCCAGCTCCAGCTGAAATAGCTGTCATGTCATGAGATGCTTCAGCAGCCTGGTTTGCTTGTCCACGTTGTGTTCTGGCTCAGCTGCATGCAGACCTCCTTGAGGAATAGCGGACTTCCAGCACATACAAATGGCCAACCATTATGCTCCCTTTAAATGGCTTTCAGACAAATGCAAAGGGAGGTGATAAATGATTTAACAATAAAATATTTGCTCGTTTTTAAAGTTACCCGAAGTTCCAGGGAACTTCAGTGTAGTGGAAAGAATGCCCAAGGAAAGCTCGCTTCACAGAAACCATCACTTCTTGGAAGCTAAGCTCTCAAAACAGTTTCTTATAATATTAAACATGTTAGAGGAAATTCAGACGCCTGTTTCGATGAGGTGAGGTGGTGGAGCTGGAGCAGCCCTGAGCTCCCTGTGTGTGGGTTGCGCCGCCTGGAGCCACGGGCTGGGCACCAACCCCCCAGGTCCCTTCCAGCCTGACCTGGTTTATGATTCAGCATCCCAGAGTTGTGACAGTGCTGAATCTCGGTGTACAAATGTGCTAATTAGATGCAGAAAATGTACGTGTCGTTTCAGGTTGTCACACTGTTGATATCTGAGAACTGAGAGTGGCTCCCAGCGAGCCTGATGCACGCAGGTTTACACCCGCAGGGAGAAAATGGGTTATTTTGTTAGCAACACAACAGAACACTTTCCTGTCTAAATGTTACAATATTGAGATTTTGCTGAATATAAATGTCTTTTTGGGTATGCTTTGGGTATCTTTTTGGGAGGGGCAATACGTTCCTGCTGATTTTTTTTTTCCTACTGCTTTTTACATATCACGCATAAGAATTCCTGCTTCAGGTGACGTGCACACCTGGGACTGAGTTTGAAATGCCTCGGAAACAAATAATGGGAAATGCAGGAAATAATCGCTTTCTTTTGATACCTCCTCTTCTCCATGCCCCCACCTCCCCCCCAAAAAGCAGGAAAGGCTTGGTGAGAATAACGCAGACTGTGCCGATGGAGCCTGGAGGAGCAGCAGAGAACGCAGAGAAGAGACTTTGAGTGCTTTTGCTGTTTTCCATAGGGATGCCCTCAGGTGTGCGACTGAGCCTCGGCAGTCCCCTGCTGCCAGCAGTTCCCTGTGATCCTGTTGCCAAGTTTTACTTCTCTCCTGCATGAATTTCTACGTGAATTACTGCATTAATTAGTGCATTGATTACTGCACAGTGGTGTTGGTCCATGTGATGAGTCTGGAAGTTCTAGGTTTGGTGCTGAGTAGCGGATGCACGGGTGTGTGCCTGTGGGGATGACTGGTCCATGGGGATGGCTGTACGTGAGCGGGTGTGTGCATGCGCATACAGACGTGTGCATGTGCATACATATGTGTACATATAGGTACATACCTCGTCTACACGATGGAATTCCTGTGAATCTTTATCAGCTTGAAAGAAACCCAGTAACAAGTGACCCAGGTTACAAAGTCAGAATAATGAGGTTTAAAACATGTCATCGCTGGGTCTTCACTCAGCTTTCCAGTGATTTCCATGCTGGTAAAGCCTGGCTGGTGCCCCGGCTCACCAGGAGGGAGGGAAGGTGGCAGAGCTGTCCCGAGCCGTGGCTGGCAGCAGTGCTCACCCCGTGAGTGCACTGGCAGCGCCCCATTCAGCAGGGCTCTGCTGCACGAGGCAGCTCCAGCAGCGCGAGTGGTTGTGCTGAGGCTCCCTGGTGGTCCTTGCGCCTTGATGGAGGGTGGCTGGTGCTTAACCACGGGGTGAAATAGGGGCTGACACAGCAAGCACTGCCGCCCGTGCTTTAAAAAAATGCCCCGAGGTAAGTGAAAGGATTTCTCGTGGGCCTTTTGCCATTTTTATGATGCCAGTGAATAAAACACCAAAATGACGATAAAGGTTTTCTTCCCTTAGGTGACGGTTTACATCAGTTGCTCTAATAGCCAAGCATTAATTTTATATATCGCTTTTACTAAACTCATTTTCTCATAAGTGACATTTTCAGTGCATCCCTTTAATACATAGTATGTTCTGATTGTCATTTTTTGTTTGTTGTTTTTTTTTTTTATTATTATTATTTTTATTTATTTTTTTTCTTTTTCTATCACAGAAATGGCCTTTATTTTCTCTAAATGGCGGGATGATTTTCCTGCCCGGGAAGATTGAGGACCAGAAGTGCTGTGCACTGAAGTCCCGTACTTATCCGCGGGCCAGACGTCACAGCAGTCTGTCACATCGCTCTGCTGAGCCTGGGCTCGGAGGTAATTCACTGAATATTATGGCCAAGTCCTGGGGTCTGCTGAGCAGAGGTTAAGTTTGCTATGCGGTAATAAACTGTGCGCTGCGGCTGCCTAGCAGACCAACTGCTCTGTCTTCTGGAGCTGGGGAAAGCCAGGCTTGGTCTGCTTGGTACTCATCAACATACTCAAAGTGTAGTCTCCAGACCATTTTCTGTCATGCAGCCCTTCTAAAGCACTCTGTTATGCTGACTTTGCTCCCCGCTGTAAGAACCGTGCACCCCGGCCAGCGAGGTGCCTCTGAGCCCCTGCGGTCCTCACCCAGACCTCCTGCCTGGGGATCGAGCAGTGGGAGCACCCAAAAATGCATCAGGGAGGGTACAACTGTACATCCCGAGTCTCTGTTAGCATTATTAGCCAGGGGGTGTCTCCTGCTAGGATGCATGCCTCTGTCGTACGAGTTATTTCATGTAACACGCGTGGACATGTATATTTGACATCAGCTGCAACGGCGGAGGCGTGGGCAGAGCAGCGCAGTGCTCGTGCAGAAAGGGACAGGCTTTTCAGACAGCCTCGTCTCCTGAAAAGGTGTGAAAAAATATTTCTATAGCAAACTGCTTTTTGTCTTGAGAACATTTCACTATATCAAGTGCTTCACCACTGCAAGGTTCAGTGACTGTCACAGATATTTACAGCCTGCGAACGGGGAAACCATCACAGAGGTAAGGTGGGAAAAAGTACAGATACATAAATTTAGCTAACACACATCTGACCGACTACAGGTGCAGCTGCGAAGCACACTCCTCAGAAATAAAAAAAAAATAATAAAAAGAAAGAAATATGGGTAGCATTAATCTCTCGTGATGAATGTGGTGACATCACCTTTCTAACACAATTGCTTTTTATTTCTCTTTAAGAGACTTTGGCTTGGCTGCCGATAGGAAAAATGAGATTTTTATGAAGAAGACTGTGAAGAATGCTGTGATTAATCTTGAGGCAAATCTCAGACTTTTCTGAAGTTTCTATTAAGCAGGATACTAATTTTATCATTTCCCCTCTTTTCCACATTTTCCTTTAGGATATATTCAGAAATTCTGAGTGTTAAACCAATCCTTTGATTTTTCCAGCTCAAGGGAGCAAACTGAACAGCCCATGATGGATTGACTTCTATTAGATTCTTCAGGCATCACCATCAGTGTGAACTCCATTTAAGTAACACCGTCAGAGACTTAATTTATCACATAATTGATAAGAAATATCACCTAGGAAGCCTAGACAATGAAAGTGACTTCTACAGGAAATATTTTGCTAAGAGACAGCGACACGGGAATGCACTGGAGGCAGAAAATTGACTTATGAAATAAATAGGTAAAAAATAATTCTTCGCATATAACAAACTTCTATTTATTTGTTGTCGTATGGAATTGGGGAGGGCCTGGCATTACTTATTTGTAGGTGAAAATAAAACAGGAGAAGGGGAGTTAAGCAGAAGGGGCTGGAGGTGGAGATTTAAAAAGGGAGGTGGAAGCCAAAGGGGGGAGAGAAAATTGCCAGGAGGAGCAGGGGAAACTAAGAGATGAAGAAACAGGTGGGAAGACAGCGTCTGGGAAAAGGGGAGAAGAGCGAGCAGGAGGCAAGGGCAATCCTGAGCTCTGGGGGTATCCTGCTGCAGGAGAAGCTGGAAAGTAGCTCCTGCTGGGCTCTTAGAGATGAATCGCCTGCTGGGCGCAGACCAAGTGCAGTCAGGGATGCCTTGGTGCCACCACAAACTGTTTCTGTTGCAGTGGAGGGTCGTTTGCATTTCTCTCCTAATCATGAGGAGATCTCATGATTAGATCTCCTAATCTCATAATTAGGAGATCTAATCTCCTAATCTTATAGGAGATTAGATGATCTCCTATGTGATCATCTAATAAATCCTGCTGCCTGCAGCATTTCTGCTGAGTGCACGATGGTTCCTTGCTTCTGTACATGCTTTGTAAAGGGAACCAACCTGTTGCTAGATGAATTTCAGTCTCATGGGCGCTGTGACCAGGGAGGGGTGCAGCTTACCAGCTGTCCCTTCGGATTTTTTCCTTTGCCATAATGCCTCAGTATCAACACTTGGATAACAGAAATTGAGGCAAAACCCTGAAATGGGGAAAAGAAAAGGGAAAAAATCATCAAACCCTGGACAAATTGCCAGGGCAAGTTCAGGAAGATGATCATCTAAGCTAGAAAAGAGCCAGCACCTATGGGGAAGGACACTGAAGAAGGTGAGAAGTGGGTAGGAGTGGGGTGCTGAAACAGCATAAGGTCCAACATCTCATGATTAACTCATTAACTATAAAAGAAATAACATTTCTAGTTTCCTCCACATTTTTCTACACCATAGTTTTTTCAGGCTTCTTTAAAACGAAGACCTTTCTCTAGTTTCAAGGCTGGTTTCAAAAAGTGGCTTTTTCTCCCCACATATCTTTCCTCTGTTCTGTATCTAAGGCTATAAAACATGGCAGATAGCAGTGTTTCTAATTAAGTTTTTGAAGCCCTGTGCCAAACCCCTGTCTCAGGGCTGAGAGGATACAAATCACTTGATGATTACTTCCAACAATGGTCAACCAGTGGGTTTGAAAAATACAGATCAAAAGGTTGATTCTCAAATATTTATTAGAATAAGCTGAACAAGCAGCAGGCTGTAATTCATATGGCAGAATGAAATCCTTGTTAAATCATCGCATCATAAAGAAAATTGCTTTTTTAATTTAATATTTCTCTTTCAGCTGTTTCTATAGAGACATGCTAATTTAGGAGCTTAATTTATTATCTGGAAGAATATTAAGCTAGATACAAGTTTTCCCCAAATCACTTTCAAGTGAAACCAAAGGCTCACGTAAGCGAGGCATGTGAGCATAAGTGCAAATTGTCTCCATCATTATTATATAATGGGAAACCATGTAATGGCTCATCATTCCTCTGGCAGCAAAGGAGTGGATAATGATGCTCTTTGCTACTACCTTGGTCACTGAAATACTGTAAACTCAGCAGTGGTGCAGCAGCAGCCTTTTCCTGCGAGATGTGGCACGGCAGTGGCAGAAAACCGTTTCTTGGTTGGGGAGGCGTTGGTTCTGTCTAAGAGCCAACTTAGGGATGCAGGGAACTGCATCGACAGGGTGCAGACCCAGGAGCACCTCGCTCCCCAGAGCTGCCCAGTAGAAGACCAAAGCTAACGTGATGGCTTTGTGGGGTTTCTGCTGTAGCCTCAAGCTATTGTTTAGCTCCTCAGACATATTTTATTGAAAGCATTGCAAAATAGATGACAGCTTGGCCACGTGGATTAGCTTCTGTTTGAGTGACCTGGTTTATATCACATTATTTTGTCATGTGAATTGGCCTGCATTAGAATTGATTGTATATCATCAAATGCTGCCTATTTCATAAAGTGTGTGAATGAAGGGATGATAATTCAATTCAGTTCAAAATAGACATGTCTCTAGCTTAAGGAACTAGCAGCCAGTTGTTGTCTTTGCTGCATCACAGAAATAAATAATTGCTTTGTGTACTTTAGGTGTGGTTGTTACATAGCTTATGCTCTGCACCAGACTCTGCAGGAATAAAAAAGAAAAAAAGAGAAAAAAGGATGCTTTGCTGGTCTAGTGCAGCAAGCAAACTGTGAAAGATCAGCAATGCTAACTAAAAAATAATCCACAGTTTGTATCTATTGTGTCATTTTGATTTAAAAATGTTGATCTTAAGACTTTTGGTTCCTTTGTGATACTGGAAGTTTTCTTGCCTGCTAAGGTCAGGAGATGCAACGGAGGCACTAGTGTGTTCGGGCAGTTATCCGTGCGTCTCGCCACCTGCAGCTGTACCCGTCCCTTCTGTGCCCCAGTTTCTGCATTCTCAGCGATGTGGGGGAACAGAGCAGCCTCGTGCCCTTCCTGCAGCCTGCTGCACTTTGCACACCTTGCTGCTGCTGAGCAGCTTCGCACTGCACAGCACGTAGCAGTAGCATCCCTCCGCTGCCTGGCGCTGGCAGGAGACGCCTCGTGCCCTTGCTCACTCCTGCTTCTCCTCTGACCCGGGAGCCCAGCCCCGCGAGAGGGCTGGCCTTGCACTGGGCAACGAGAAATGCCTTTAAAGCTTTTTAATATTTCCTATTCTTTTTCCT
This sequence comes from Stictonetta naevosa, assembly GCA_011074415.1. Classification (NCBI taxonomy): domain Eukaryota; kingdom Metazoa; phylum Chordata; class Aves; order Anseriformes; family Anatidae; genus Stictonetta; species Stictonetta naevosa. Next base: position 35,768,282 of record CM021702.1, read on the forward strand.
TTATACTTCAGCCAAGTACCCTGATTTTATATAGAAGGCACTGTTCTTTTGCTAATTAGAGGCATTTCCGCAGCACTAAGATTTAAAGATGAACCTTGAGATCATTATCTCATTATTTTACCTCAACCACTTGTTCCTTGCTGCTCACAATTGATTTCCCTTTATAATAAAACATTTTGTTTAATTTCCCAGAGATTGATTCACAGCCTACTGAAAGCTAGAGAAATTTTTCCACCGAGCGCCATGCTCCTTGGGCAGGTGATCTCAGGGCACCAGCAGGCCTTTGCAGAACAAATTAGAAGCTTTAACAGGACAAAGATTTTTCTCCCAAGACGAATGGGTAGTGGCCAGGAGCAGCTTGTAAAATCATGTTCCCACATGCAATTTTGAAACTTATTTTATGGATTTTGTCATAAAAGGCAAAGTAAGAGGGAAGAGAAAGGAGTCACAGGTACAGCTGGCTGGGAAGTATTCCAGGGAGGAAAACTTCCCTCCAAATTGTACTTTAATTTGACAAAGATTTAAGAATTAAAGGTTCTAATTCCAAGTTGGGAAATGAGCATTTTGAGCTTGTAGAGAGAGCCTTACGGGGACTTGTCATTTTTCTGTGGGTAAGTGAATTTGTAGGACCTGGTTTCATTGTATGCAGTGCGATACAACGACAAGGAGCACCGCAAGTGGTTTCAGGCTCCCAGACTTTCCTCATATACACTTCCTGAAGATCCATTAGTGCTAAATGATTTAATTTCCTACAAATTGAATTTTCCAGCAGGTCCCAAGCTCTGGTCAGCGTGGCAGTGCAGGCAGGGGAGCGCTGGAGACGCGGTGGGAATGGGCTGCGGGCAGCGCTCGGCCCCGCACGCTGCGTGCCCCGAGGTGAGGCACGAGCACAGCAGCAGCGGGGGCTGATATCCTGTCTTTTCTGGGAAAGAATGAAGGCTTTACCTTTTTTTGAGGGTTTTTATGTTCCCAGCCTGTGAGCCTGGAGGGTATCCCTGTTATCCTGCCCTGCAGTGATGCTGCCCTCTGTGCGCATTTGCCCGCTAGCTAGCTGGGCTTGGTTTTTTATGTACTTATTTATCTTTTACTGCTGCAGCTTATCTGGTGCACTGCTCAGAACATTTTTTATATGCAGGCATTACTTTGGTATTTGTCAAACTGTTGGTATTAGTTTCACCAGCCTACAAGTACAGCTGTCCGGAATAGTGGCCTAAAACCCAAATAGGACACGGGCCTTTATATGAGGAAAGCATTTTGTGAAACTACAATAAACGATTGTGTGAGTCCAGTAAGTGGATTTCAGCAGGGAGAAAGCAGTATTGGCAGTCTGTATCTTAAAGCTAAGTTCGAGGCAGTAAATTTACTGCTAATGGTTTTACTTTCCTTTTCTGTCATGGTCTTTGGATGCTCTTAATTTAAAGAATTATGTTATTTTCATACCATAGATCGATAAAAGAGAAGAACTTTCGTGGCTGCTTCTGGCTCGGAGAAGGAGCGGTGGCCATGGGCTGGGGAAGCGCCGTTCATCCAAGCCCTGCGGAAAGGGAGTCTTCCTGCCGCTTCTCTAGGGCTCGGGAAGGTGAGATTTTGCAATTTTTCTCTGAAAGCTGAGAGTTAGTCACCGCTGTTCAAACTGAACCCCACACCCGGGCAGCTGGAGCTGCTGCCGAGGGGCACCGGCAGAGAGCTGGGAGGCTGCAATAGATGCTCAGAGCCATTCACCTGGCTAAGTTAACAAACAGAACCCTTTTACTACTTTCAGCTGCTTTAAATAATTTGATGTGATTTGATACTGGCATGTATAACCACAAAATTAAGGCCTTTTCAGTGAATTATGACGAGTGGCTCTCAGTTTCTGTAAGGAGTGGCTGGCAATGCACCCCGGCACCGCTGCAGGAGTTAGCGCAGGGGCCTGCTGGCACTGCAACGCGTCGGGGTAATTATACACCAAATATCAGCCTCCTGATTCCTGAGGAGCAGGTGCCCACCTGCATGCCCTGTGCTTGTTCTCCTTGCTGGTAGTCCCAACTGCTCGGTGGTGTGGGAATTTAGGAAGGGCCTTAGCTGCTGCAGTCAAATTCAGATTCCCACTGCAAGTGGTGATTCTGGAATAACATTCCACTTTGTGGGATTCCACTTATGCTGATATTTCATAAGCTGCTATGCTAAGATAGGCGTTAAGGTTACTAAACAGACACTTATGAATTAAGCAATACTGTAATCTGTACCATGTGTTATAATGGGATCTTTAATTATGTGGTCCTGCTGTGACCTCTGCAGAGGTTTGGAGTGTTCAGAAAGATGGCTTAATTACAAAGTATTTCCTTTTATTTCCTCTTCCAGCCTGTATAGGTTCTCATTTCACAGCTACCTAGACTGCTTGGGTGGGTAATTTGGATTAGACTGTTTCTCTAGGGACTGCCCTGTTCTTAGTGTGTCACCAAGCGACCCTATTTTTACAGTGCTTCTCTGGGTGATTTGAAGTGTGAGGGCTTTATGGAGAAGCTAATGTCAAACTCGTTTCTGTGGCTGCTAATTGTGTTGCTCAGCTTGAGGCTCTTTCGGTTCGTATCTGTTTTATCATTTCCTCCAGTCTGGGTGCTGCAGGATGGGTGAGCTTTGCCAGGCTCGTTCACACCCAGCAGAGCTGGGCAGGCACCAAGGCAAATACCTGGTGCCGAAAGCGGTGGTGCTTGGAGCACCGGGCATGCAGCAGTGGGTCAGATCGAAGCTCCAGAAGCCTCCTGGTCACTGCCACAGAGAGCTTCATCTCCTCGCCTACAGGCATGACCAGCAGCTCTGCAAAGCAGAGAGATTTTTGACAATTTGCATACCTATAGGGTTGCGTTGACTTGTTTGTTTTTACAGTGCACAATTTCCAATGCACTTCACAAAACCCACTTACTAGTTTTACCAGCCTAGCTTCTGGCCTTATCAGGAGAAAACAAAAAGGAAAAATGCAAGGTTTCCCAGAATGCGCGCACGGCTCTTTCATGAAGATCACAAGGTGATAAAAGCAACTTGAAAGAGAATGGCAGATTTTAGCAATAAGCACTTCTCCCGTGCCTTCAAACCACATACCAGCCCCTTATCAAGAGCACAGCTCCTGTGTGTGAGCACATTTGCTGTAGACCAAACGTACTCGCGGTGCTTCCCAGCGTGGTGCAGCTTAATTGAACAGCTGAGCACAGGAGAGCAATTGATTTTCTGTAGTCGGGAGACACGGGGCAGTGGTTGGAGAAGTAACGCAATCCCCGCCTGAGGAAGGATTACTCAATCTATACCAGAGTATGGTTTAAAAACAACAGCTAAGCAGCATCAAGTACAAGTTCAGTACACGGGTTTTGGAACTGCCATGCATGAAACGTTTTTGATGATGTCCATAAGTGTGTCTAGAAAAAAAATAGAGAAAATGGTTGTGATAATTTTCCAGAGATAGTTTGTAGGTTCTAATGAGGTTTTCTTTCTAATGAATAGTGCTCGTCCGTGCAAGCAGCACAGGTCCATGCACCGATGAAGTCTTGGGATCAAACTGCACACAGCACAGGGGGTGAGGTGGTTGGTTGTGAACGGGGTTTCTTGTTCTTGCAAACGCAGTAAGTCATGCTGGAAGCTTAACAAGTCTCTGGTTTCGTCTGATAAGGAAGTTATTGATGAGTGGAGGAAAGGAAGAAGCGAAGGAGTGAGAGAAGGCTAAAAGTGATTCAAAGACAAGGAGGGGAAAAGAATTATGTTCACATGAAAAACATCAAGGAAGGTGCGATCAGTCAGGGTGACGGGTCAAATGATGGAAAGCACTGAAATGGAACTGGGGAAAAAGTGAAGGAAGAACCATGTGCCAGGGCTAGGACTTCCCACATTTGGGAAGTAAGAAGAGGCTTTGTAAAACGCTCAACCTCCTGTGCAAAGCATGTGGTGAGAAGAGGGACCTGGGGCGGTGTGGAGGCAGGAGGCAGAGCAGCGGTGGAGGAGCAGTGGCTGTGGTTCGTGGTGAGGTCCTTGGTGCCCCGCGGACAGCACTGCCCCGTGGTGCCTCTCCTGAACCCCATCAGGGCTTCAAACCCCCCTCGTGGGGTTTGTTTCCCACCACTGAGCAGTCTTCAAAAAGTTGGATAGTTTTGTGACACTGCTGTCGCCATCTTCAGCATTTCAGTATTTTAGAGTGCATTGTAAAAACAAGGAAAGAGATTTGTGCATTCTTTTCTGCTATAATTTTCCTGTATTTATATATCAAGGATAAATTTGTAATTTCTGATCAATTCTATTTAAACAGTATTGGGGAAAACATGGCGCTGGGGCTCATATAGATGACTTTCCAACACTGGGTCTATGAATTACATAGTTTTCTATAGTGGCAGACCGTTTAAAACTGATGCATTTTGTTAGAATGGACTTTTTTTTTTTTTTTAAAAAAAAAAAAAAGGAAAAAAAACAACCTCCTGGTAAGATTTTTGTATCTCTTTAATTGGTCGTAAAATCACACTTTGATTTTTTCTTTCTGTTGGCGTCATAAAAATGATGTTTTGTTTGCAAGTAATTACATATTGACTGCTGAAGTGCACTCACTGCTCAACATTTATTGAGGGAGATAGTTTTATTAAACAGGGGGAAGAGAGTGCAACAGGTTGGGTGGAAGTTTGGCGGTATACAGCCAGCTTTTACAAGGCGGGGTAGCTGATCTTGCTTCAGGACTAGAAAAAAATGCAAGTTTTCATTTACTTTTCTGGACTACTGCCTTTGCAAACAAAATTAAGTGTTGCTTTGCAGGAAGACGGATTTTTCTGTCCTGAAGAGGTTCCTTAGTGTTTACAGAATGTCTGTAAATAAGATATTTTTGCAAATTTTTGTTGCATGTTTTGGTTGACTGGAATGAACACAAGCCGTAAGTCACCTGGGAGATTTTGGCAGTGACTGTGGCCATTCTGGTAATTCGTCACAAATCCGTGGGGATGTGAGGAGCAGCCACGCTGAAGCTGTTTCCCTGTGCTGCAGCTGGCTCTGCAGCTCTACCATCCTCTGCTGAAAGTGCTCCGGTGTATTAATATTCCAACGACTAAAACATTAAGTCCGACCAGGGAGTTAATTACACTGGAGGTTACTTTTAAGATCTGCCCGCGATTCCCTCCCGGGACCCTCCTGGGGGAGCGGTGGTCCCGAGGAGCCGCTGGCGAGAGCTCCTGCACTGGCGGGGAGAAGAGCGGAGTGAACGCGTCTTCACAGGGACGTCTCCGAGAGCAGCTCCGGTGCCAGGTTCTTCGCCTGTGTGCCGGGGCCCGAAGGGCATGGAGCAGACACTGCTTGCAGGGCCTGTGTGGGTGCCACTGGGTCTGGATGAATCCACATAGCTTCCTGGTCTTCCCACAACCAGGGGTGGGTTGAACAATTTAAGAAAAAAAATCCACCTTTTGAGTTTCTTTTCAGAGAAGACTGTGAATGGGCCACCAAGTTTGAAGGTCTTGCTGGATAGAAAAACAAATACTGCGCTGCCTAATTAGACAGCCCAATTAATAAAGCCCATTGTTTCTTGTATAAGCCTCTGTTAGCCAGTGCAGGGCAGTAATACCAACATTGCTGAATGTAAGGACTCACAGGGATTTGTAAGAGATTAAATATTTATATAGGTAATAAGAATATTCAGTTATTCATTAGGCAGGGTAAATGTACTGGAGGGACATGAAATGCTTTTGTTTCAGTGTACAACATCTCACTGAAGGCTGAAATTGGAAGGCTTTCCCTCCTCCCTGGTGAATGTTTGTCCACAGCGGGTTTATCGGCCCCAAACAGCAGAGGTGGGAGAGCCACCGGGCGGTCCCGAGCTGTGCAGCCGCTGCCGCAGGTCCGCCGCTGCCCGAGCATCTCCGGGAGATTCCTCGTTCTGCCCGGGGGGTTGTGATCAGGAACGAGTTCATTAATTCTTCTGCTCCTATGAAATAAGGAGATTTGGATGTGGCTGGCTTGATGAGAGCTGTATCCAGCGGTGTAGGAGACATCTGCATGGGAAAGTGTCTGCGGCAAGCCTGAGAGCAAACCTCAGGAACCGCTCGTTGCCCAGCTGAAGCGTCCAAGCAGTGACTGAAAATGAGTCTGGTGTAGGTATGCTAGTCCATGATGTGCTAACTTAAAATGGGAATATGCTTCGAATATCACAATGTATTTAAGTTAACAGGCAAGCCTTTTTACCTAATTGATTGATTATGAAGCGGCAGGCTGCATTGGATAAATTAATTACGGAGAAGGAAAGACAGAAGAAAGTGAAATACTGTCGCCGTTGTAGCAGTATTAATTGTTCACCATCTGTCTGTGGAAATGAAATAGAAATGGAACAAAAAATACGATCTCAGAAGGTTGGTTGTGAATATCAGAAATATTCTTTAAAATTTTGAGTTTCCCTGATGTTCATAAAGCAGCTGATGTTCATGATATTCATGGTAATAAGAAATAAAAGAAAGATTTGAAGCAACTAAACATGGTAAGGCAAAATTTCCCTTGGATTTTAGAAGGTGACAGAAATTTCCCCAGGTGTGACGGAGCTGGCCCAGCTCCTGTTGCTGCTGCCAGCCTGGTGAGAGGCTGGGGGAGGGCTTGGGGGCTGCGGGCTCAGCGGGGATCTGGGCAGACACATCCACACCTCCGGCCTCCATCACCTTCCTGGTGTCCAAACAAACAGGAGCTCTTCCCTTGGAAGGATACTTCCACAAGGTGAGCAAGATTTAAACTGAGAGCTGGCTTCGACACCAATAGAATTCACACAAATGCATAACTAAAAAAATCTATATAATATTTATATATTTTATATATTATACTTTATATATAGTGTGGGACATAGTTCAGAAGCATACTAAGATAATTTAGTGTTAGGTCTATTAACATTTTCACTGTTGACTGAACCAAAAAAATCTGAGGTTTATTGTCTGTACAACACCATGATTAGATAGCCTCATTAACAGTGTTTATTCCGTTTCCCCCTAATTGCCTCCATTCCTTTAAATGATATGTCTTTAGAGACTGAGATTTTCTTTAATCTGAGAACTGAGGGGCAAAGCATTGGCTAAAGAAAGTGCATTTCATCTTTTCTTCTGTCGTGTTGGCCTTGGAGGGGGCGTGGGGCTTGGGGTGTGGATGCAGTTTATGGTAAGAAGTGGATCACAAACTGTCACAAGGATTTTTGTTCCTGTGCTGTGAGAATACGTTCCTAAAACCGTGGAGCAGCACAGCATGGCACTTAACAGCCATGCCTCTGGCTTTCTCCTGCCCCTGAGGGTTAAATTTGCAAAAGGGACTTCTAATTTGGAAACCAGGTTAGAAATACGTGCTTGATTTCCAATCTGCTTACCTGCAACACCAAGGGAGCTAAAGGGAGCTTCAGTTATTCTTGGGAATTGGATGATTTCCCGGTCCCATCATTTCATGACAAAACCATTGGCGCGATGAGAATAAAACCGCAAGAGGAAATGATTTTTGCCGAGTCCTGCTGGTGGGACCCCAGGGCAGCTGCGCTCGTTGCGCATCGCTCTGCTGCTTGGCCTTTACTGCGTGCAAAATGCACACGTGAAGCCCTTCAGCACGTCTTCGTAGTGTAGGATCTGGTTTTCTGCCCCTTGATTTGGGGGCTGCCATGAGATCCTTATACCTAGATCTCTGCACTCAGGGCGTATTATTTACACAAACTGATGCATACCTCTTGTTATTCCAAAAGAAATGAGAGTAGTGCTCCGTGGTGTCCAACATCTCTAGAAGAACATCAGAGGAGATTACGGCCCATCTTGCTATACCCTATTTTTCTAGTTTCTGCAGTTACAGAGAGGGAAATTATTGAAAAGAAGAGAAAATGTGAACCCCCTTCTGTGATTTATTAGGTAAATAAATAAATATTAATTACTATCCCTGATGGTTACAGGTTTAATTCCCCTTTGGATGGAGATGATGAAAAAGATTCTTTTGGTTAAAGGCAGGGAGTATAACGAGATGTGCTGATGAAGTCACGGTGGTCCCGTTCAGTCAAATTGCTGTAAAATTCCTGTGCGTGCAGCGGCCAGCAGACAACTTGTAATTCCATTCAGAGCCAAGGTTCCCTTAAAAGCAGAATCGTCTTCTAGATGTTGCACTGCACTGAAACAGTCTGAGGCTGCATTTGTTTTCTAAACAGCGCTGCTGTGTTCGGTGTAATCCCACGGAGCAGTTTGCTTGGTGTCTGTGTGCACATGCAAGCTCGGTGACCTTTTCTTGCACGCCTGAGCTCAATATCAGTGCAAATAGCACAGTTCAAAAGTGACTGAAAAGCCCGGTCTGCAGTTTCCCTCTGCAGTGGCCGAACAGAGGGTTTTCATTTCATACATCATTTACAACTCGCTGCAGTGATTCCACAAAGTCAGCGTAGATCATCCAGACAAAGCCGAGAGCAGAAGTGAGCATATTATTTTTATGATCTCTATTGTCATCACCATCGGGCCTGCTCGACACCAGGTTTATTGTGCCCTACCTCACCAAGCTGCCCGGAGCACTGGTTGGCGCCTCAGCATTAACTCAGCAGAGTTAATTTCTGAGGTCAGTCCTGTAACTATGCATTTCCCCATGGCCCGCACCCGCCCTCACCAGCTGCCCGGGGGGCTGCCCAGAGCCACTCGTCCCCCCCGTGGGTGCCCAGTGAAGTGAATTCTTCCCAGTGTGCCCCCCATCCCTCCCCCTGTTGCAGCTGGGCCGTACCCTCCCCTTTTTCGGTGGGATGCTGGTCCCCTCCTTGTCTGCAAGGTGGTGGTGCCATTAGTGCTTTTGCCAGCTTAATTTTACTGGCTTTGGAGGCAGCAAGGAAGCTAGAAATAGTGAAAATTGCTGGTTCTACCTGGGATGAAGTTGTCTCCCCAAACTGCCCGTCCTCCTCCTAAAACCCCGCCGGAGAAGTGTTTAGCAGCTGTGTCTCTGTGGCGAGCTTCCAGCAAGTGCTGTCCTAGAGCACTAAAAATAGGCGCTGTAATATTTCCCCGCCGTTAATTTGCATGTTGGAACAGCAGAGCGTGAAGGCTCTCTGTGTTTGGGGGTTGCTTTAGGAGATTTCCCTACTTCTGAAGGTACAATACCTGGCAATCCATCTTAACCTCCCATTTGCAAAATGAGAGTGGATGTTTTATCAGATTTCTCCCTTAGGATTTTCTCTTGATAGTTAGTAGCAAGAGAAAAAGCGGCGGTGTCCGTCCCTTGGCATCTCGGAGCTGATAGAGATTGAAGGAAAACCAACGCCTTCAGTAAGTTCAGTTCAAAGCTACTCCAGTTCTGTTCTGTAAAAGGGACAAATTTACTTCTCTGTGTATATATTCATAAAGTGTTCACATTGTTGTAAGCACTAATTACTTGCTCACTACGCACAGACCATGCAAAGCTACCGGCAGCCCTGTGTCCCTCAAAACAACTTCTTTTTGCTTGCCTTCCCCGTGCCCCAGCTCGTGGCACCGCTGCTCCCGGCCGTGCCGTGGGTTCCCTCGGCGCTGTGAGCGGGGCTCGGGGCCGCGGCGTGATCCCGAACGTCGGGTCTGACTCTGCTCAGCCCATCCAGGCACCGTGCGCTGCCAAATTATACAGATCTTAATCAGCTGACCGATTTTCAGCATTCCCTTCATCTGCTGTAATTGAACTTTAACTTCAGGCGTTTAAGACTTGATCATTACTTTCAGGGCTTGCCTGGTAAAGTGGATGGTAATTATAGCTATATAGAATCATACAAGAATCGTGATGGGTTTTTAAGACACTTTTCCAGTTTCGCCATTTTAATTAAAGAATAACTTTAAAACTAGCGAAGAGGCTATTATTTTTTGGATGTTGATTTAGTGTTTTGACCCTTCTTCATGCAAGCGATGAATTATTTAGAAGAAAAACATTTACAGGTAAGTAAGGAAGTGAAGCAGGTTGAATTGCTGTTCAGAAATGGCAGAAAAATTAAAAGAATTGGGATCTGATCACAGAGAAATTGTCAGCCTGATTGCTTTCCTTTTGTGCAGCTGAGAATTGCAATAAAACTGGGAATACAGCAAAGATTGATGGTTTTGTGACGTTAGCTTCCTTATAAAAGCGGACGGGTCCTTGAACAGACTCATTCATGTTTCCATCAGAGGAGAACTTTACTGAAAACAAAACAAAAAAAGTTAACTACAGGCTGGACAGAAATCAGTACGGCTGCAATACCTAGCTGGTAGTGTAAGCGTGACTTTAACAATATATACGACGGGGACACACGTGACATTAATAAGTAGTGTTTGACTGTGTTATTTTCCTGTTTTACTCTCTTTGCAATGATTGTTCCCATTAATCTGAAGCCCAAAAGGTTTTCAGATAGACCTAAGTAAAACTGGATAGAAGATTAAGGGAAGCCACGCCTGCAGGTTGATAAAATAAGATGTAGGGCTTCAGACGTCTCGTGACAAGTTTGGGTGGGGTTGGAGCCATTTAGAGTAGGAGAACGGAGGAAATAAATCAGCAGGGTGCAGTAGCTCGGTGTTCCCAAGGTCCTTCAGCCCTGACAGCACTCAATGGACTGTGTCAAACCTGGGATGGTGGCGATGGCACTGCAGGCTGCGATATTTATTCATAGGCTAGCAAACCCAGACTTATTTGTACAGTTCATAGGCCATTAATTCATGATCGTTCATGCCAAGAATATCACCAGAATTAGCATCAAAGTGAATTTGCAGTCTGTATAAAACTTATTCATTGCTGTAGTTCAGTGGAAGATTTGTCAAACAAATAAATTTTCACTGCTAATTAAGTGTTGTATGCAGAGTTTAAGAACAGACTCACACTAATTCTAATTCTAGAATAAAGGTTTAAAAATAATGGTTTCAACCAAATGTTATACTTCTAATTTATACCAAATCAGAGTATAGAAAAAAAATGAAGAAATGGTGAGAAGATAATTGTTTCAAAACTTGGGCAATTTTGAAGTAGACTTTATTCATAACATCAGCCTGTGAGATCCACAGGATGTGTGAGCAGTAGGCAGTCCATTAGCTGCAAATTTATTTATTTATTTATTAAATCTACTAACTTTTTAATAGGAGAACAAAACAAAAAAGTCTGTTCAGGTTTGTATCCCTTTTTGTATCTGAGGGATCAATGAATCCCTCAGAATAGGGACAATTTTTCTGATGAATTTACTTCCCTCCATTTGCAAAAGCTAACCTGGAGCCTGGAGGCAGTTCAATCAATAGAAATCTTGCTTTCAAAGCTTTCTTAGAAAAAAGTTGTGGGTTTCATTATTTTTTCATTATTATTTATTTATTATTTATTTATATATTTATTTTTGTGGGCAGGTTCACACAGTGGCTGTTCTGGATATAATTTACTTGTCCTGCTCTCTGCATTGATTTGTTCGGAGGAAAGTTGCAATCACGAAGAACCCAGAGTTCCTGCTCTCCAAAAAGAAAATTAATCAAGTAAAATCTTGACCGCTTAAGTAAGTAACAGCTTTTCTTAGTGATATGAACAGTGATGACTATTGAATCTTAAATCTCTGTCTCTTCCACAGAGAGCTCTGTGCCCAGCTGAACTTCTAGAAAATAATAGAAAGAACAATATTATCACTAATTCATCTTTATATTAATATCTTCACATTAATTATTTTAAAGTCTCTTTTATGTGGTAATCGGACTTAGAATGGTGACTCACTATCAGCTTTTCATAGATAACTACTCTATCACTGCAAAAGTCTAGATATATCTGTCTATATCGCTCCTCAAAACCATAATGGAGCCATGAGTACCTTTTCAGTAGGTTTGTGACTAGGGACAGCATTTTCTGTTAAGCAGATTAAAAAAAAAAAAAAAAAAATGTGTGCCTTCCCCCCCCCCCAAAAAAAAAAAAAAAAAAAAAGGATTCACTTCCATGAAGTCATAAAACTCTTGAGGGGCAATTTTTGTCTATAGCTACGGGCCTGGAAAGCAATGTGATAACTTATTAGAATGGATGATCCCTGGAGTATTTAAGTTGGCATTTATGAGCAAAGAGAAATAGAAGGAATAAATTATGCAACTTCCGTGGTAGCATTCATTTGCAGTAAAGTGTGCATTGTTTCTGGCATGAGAAAAGTGATATGTTGTAATGCAAAGTATCAGGAACAATAAAGGGAATGAATTATGCTGGGTGCTTGTCGCCAGTTCGTACTGTGGCTGTTCTGGATATAATTTACTTGTCCTGCTCTCTGCATTGATTTGTTAGGAGGAAAGTTATAATCATGAAGAACCCACAGTTCCTGTTCTCTGAAAAGAAAATTAATCAAGTAAAATCTTGACTGCTTAAGTAAGTAACAGCTTTTCTTAATATCTGAAACAATGAAGAATACAGGTTTTGAACAGTTTTACTGTTTTAAATTAATAACTTCACATCTGCTTAAAAAGATAACACTGTCCTGAATAAAGCATGACTTTCTAGCTTTGTATAATGACTCTTTTTCAGATGATATTACAGAGAGCCACAGAATATGAGATGAACCTTAATTAATATTCTTTCAATTACAATATATTTCACTGTCATATTCTTCTAATATTCATGAAATAGCGAGAAGCTGGTTATAAAGCTAATGATGAGGAAACTAAAAGAATGGGAGTCCAACTCCATTTCCTCCCAGAGAAGACAACTATTTAATTCCCACCTTCCATTCATTATTCAAAGCTTTGCTTTTAAAAGTATAGACAGTGATCCAAATTTTGCCATCACTTGTGTGCAGAAAATACATAAGTATTAAAATTTCATTGAAAGTTCATTTCAAATTTGTTCAGATTTCTTGAAGGGAAACATAGCCCTGTATGGATTAATATCTGGGACGGCCTGCAGCTTGCTTTGGCCATCTCTTTTTGAAGTTGCTGTAGTGACTGTGCATCTTTAGCGACAGTGTTTTTTTGACCTCTTTTAGAGCCTAGGTTGGTGATAGTGCCTTGGGCAGCAGGACAGCTGGTGGTACTGGGCTGTGGTGTTTGCTGAGGAACAATGCCCTTGCTTGCTTCAGCTGAGAACTGAAGTCATGAAAGCAATCAAAGTTGTTTTTACCTAGTGTGTGTAAAGGGGATCAGAACCACAAGCTCTCCTTTTTCAGGTGTCTTCCTAATAATCTAGCCACTTTTTTGGGTGGGGGAGAGCTTAACCGCATATCCTGCACTGGTGATGCTTTCCCCACTGATACTCCTCAACTCTGTTGGGTAACTTGTTGCCGAACCCCAAAGCAGCCACCCGTGATCCTCAAGTTAGAGATGTGAACATGGGTTTGGAGCTGCAGATGAATAAAGCTTTGTTTCAGACCTTTCCCACGGTGACCCTGCCCAAAGATAAGTTTGATCTTGACTTTTTTAACTCCCAGGACCAGGTGCATTTGGTAGCGTTAGCTGGCTCCTCACGACCTGCGTCCAGGAGGCCGACCTCCAAGCAGGGCTTGGCACGGCGCTTCCCTTGGGCAGCTCACAGCACAACGGCCACGGCCCTGCAGATGCTGCTCACATACAGGCAGCTCTCAGGTTCACACGTCTGAGATAAAAAGCAGATTTAATAAAGGCTGGCAAGTCAAACAGCAATATATGCAGCTTTCGTAATTATAAAGCAGCATTCCTCTGCTGTGGTGTTTGAGATATAAGATAGGACTATGCAGTCATAAAAAAGAATAACTTTTCAAAATCAGCTGCACTGTGAAGAGAAAATAATCATTTTCTTCAATAAATAAATCAAAAATCATGTTCACGGCTTCTGGAGTGTAGAAATAATAGCTGACAAAGGAAATAAAACCATGATAGTAACATATAAGTGTGAAAGAAACCCCTTTTCAGTTGACCTGCTCTGGAAGTCATTAACTAGCAATGTGCTGACAACACAGGAAAAATAACCTCCCGGAGACTTTTATTAGTTTTCCTACAGAACTTCAAGTAATGTCAGCGCCAGTTTAGGGATTTAATGTGGTGATTATGTAGCATGTCCTTAATTATTTCATATTGCATTATTTGGGCAATTTTTGTTGACCAGTTCACCTCAAAACTTCAGTGTCAGATACTTTCATAATGTAAATTGATCCCACTCGTGGTTTAAGATCAGGCCAATCACCATGCTCCCGAGGTAAAAGGATTACTGATGTTAATAATTGACAAGGTAGACTAAATTCTTTCCAAATAATTCCCAGTTTTTGGAAATAGCCTGTCCTTAGAGCTACCACATTAAAAAATTGGATGGGCAGTGCTGTGAGATGCAGCAGGGTATGTTTGGGGGCAAGGGGATGCTGCCCTCTGCTTTTTGCAGTTATTTTCCTTAAAGATCATGGTCATGCAAGCTATAAAAATAAAATAAAATAAAATCTGGACATAGTGAATAATATCATTTTCTTCTCTGGTCAGGCCTGCTTTCTGTGCCACTCGCCTTGCAGTGGTGGCTCCCAGGCACGAGGGAGTGCAGGGCTGGTCGCCTTCACCCATTCTGGGTTCTGGGCTCTGCCGTGCCCCTGTCCCCTGGACTGTATCTGCAGGGATGAAGCAGGACCTCTGCAGAGTTCTTGGGCTTCGAATGTGGTTCTCCCTCAGTGAGAAATAACCTGGATTTCCTGAATTGTATTTATTTTTTATCACTTTTTTTTTCTGACTTTTTTTATCACTTTTTTTTTCTGACTAAAGATGAGCCAAAAAAGTAGTCTTCCTGGAAGAATGAGACAAAAAAATCTCTTTTGTATGTCTAAAGCGAATTCATGTGCTGTTGTAACTTGTACTGCAATAAGCCTATTTTCTTCCTCTGTTAGGTTTTATAACTATTGTTAAAGAATACGGCCCAGATGATTTGCCAGACAATATAAAACTGTTAGAGATAAAGAAAAAACTGTTAATTTATTTATATAATACTTAAATAAGTTTCCTAATACATTTTAAAATATAGTTTAAAATATGTTTGCACTGGTTATATTTCTTTTGTCTAAAGATTAAAAAGGATTTAAAAATGTTAAGACCCTTCCAGTTGTACCTCTGCCACTGCCTATTAAAAAAAACATAGAGCTGGGGGGGGGGGGGGGGGGGGTTGACACATCTCATGTCCAGGTTCATTAATGTGGAGGTGATCTTTGAGCTTTCATTGATGCCATGCTAACTAACTATGCAGCAAACTGATGTAGCTCTTACTCATTCCTCGGTACTTTCATTACCTCCAAAGCTGGGTGTGCAGTGAGTAAAGCACTTAGACAAAGGCAGAGGTTTTTGCTAGAGAAAGTTCTTTAATTTATTTCCACATGTGGAAGTTCCCGCTGAATACGCTGCACATCCCAAGGACGTCAGTTATGGCATAATGCCCTGCCTCCAGTGAATTGTGAGTTAAACCTCTGCAATCCACGAGCTCTCCGTGACACGCACCCCGGTATTTTGTAACTGCAACACAAATTGCTTTCCAAGGAGATCGTGTTAAGCTCTCGATTTCTTCAGCGACACCCCTGAAGAGGTGAAGTACTTTACACTTATCATTAAAACCCAGCGATCTATACAAATCACTTCCCAACGTGGCACTCACCCTTTTACTCTGAGACGGATAACCAGCGCATCCCGGAGAAGTTTCAGCTTACATCTGGGTGACAGATAAGAAATTTCGTTGGACAGGTTTCCACTGTGATAGACGGAAGTAATATCTCTGTCAGCAGGAGTATTCAACCATGTAAGTCGCTGCAAAGTTAACACTTTTGGAGTCAACAGCTTTTATACAAGAGGAGGTGTAAGGCAATGCCCCTCTGCTCGTGCTCCACTACTGAGTTAACGTGTCGGGAGCTGCAGGAAGCTGCTGCGAGCAGAGCAGCTGACTCCTAAAAACCGACCCAGAAAAGTGGGTGTGACCCGGAGTGGTTTAGCTGAGGTTTTGGGGAGGGAGGAAGAAGCTGATTAACTCAAAATCAGAGTTTTTGTAGGAGAAGTTCAGTTTTGGTGCAAGTGTCCACGGAGCAGCTGCAGCCGCTCCCTGGAGAAGCTGCTCTGCAGATCTCTTGGTTTGGGAAGTTACGGTTGAAAATTGTTCTGATCGGCCCTAACTTTTTTTAATTTTTTTATTTTTTTTCCATCTCTTGTTTGCCATCTGGCAGTGGAAAAGGGTGAAATAAAAAACAAGCAACATGGGAAAATGTATTCCACATCTACTGTGGTGGGGTGCCCTCACCTTTTGTACCCATGGTTGCACTCCAAGCCCTGGGCAGCCACGGCTTCTTTGGTTGTTAAAGAAGGTATTATCACAGTTATTTTCCTTTTTTGATAGTGTAATTTTTTGAACTTTCAACACTTAATCCTGTTTGTTGTCCCAAGTGTGGTTGTTCCCAGCTAATGAGTTAGAGCAAAATGGCAGAAACTGTCTGCTAATAATAGTGATACTTGTTCTGTCCCTGTCCACGTGTAAAAAGACTGCACAATTTAATGGGAAATAGGCAGAAAGCAGCTGATGGAGTTATAAAATAACATGTTCTTCCCTTAAGAAAATGCAAGTTAATCTGCCATAGGTAAAATGTCTTGTTTTTCTGATGACAGGCATGAAAGCCAAATGGAGACCTGAACAAGAAATGAGTCTGAGGACACGGCACCAATGCCGGTCACAAATGTCCCGTGCCAAAACAACATTGCACTGAAGTTTCCAGGACAATGAAGAGTTGGAACTTGTTACCTCGATGATTCTCCATATCACCCTTATATTGGGGAATAAATTCAGGTCAGCATTACCTCATTTACTGCTGAAATACCTTGCTGCATTGTAGAGTACCTAAAAGTCTCTTTCATAAGGATCTAACAGCTGCCTGGGAAATGTTATTATAAGAGATGGGCTCTTTTCCCCTCACTAAGAGTTAATTCCTGCCAAATGCTATGTTCAGAAATGCTTCCTGCTCCCAGGAGCAGGGATCCCCGAAAGGCTGAAATGAGGGAAGGGTGACACCAGGTAGGAGAAGACACAAACCCTGTCTTCTGCCGTGTGTGTTAGGAATGCATGCTGCATGCTGCAGAGATGACGGAACAATACACACAGTGTAATTTGCTCATTAAAAAGTCCAGAAGTAAACGGGCACAGGTTTTTGGATCCTGTTCTGTGAAGGCTCAGAGCCGGGGGGTGGAGTGCTCGGTCCAGCGGCTGCCCTGCAAAGTGATCCTAGGAACAAACCAAATCACACAAACAAATGAGTTTCAGTCTCTTGCTTTCCCTTCCTGTGCCTTGCGAAGTACTTTTCATCTCTCTGCAAACCCGCCTTCTAATGTTGCTCTTCTGGGGGAAGGGAGAACGGAGAGAAAAAGTCTCTTGCTGACAGCAGACGGCTGGCATGAAGAGCATGGGAAATCCAACACTCCTCTCTCTGGCTTCCCTAACAAGAGAGAAGAAAGCAATGCATCCTCTGAAATGACAGTCCTATTTCACTACAGAGATAAAATAATGGTTCCTGATTCACATTATCTAAGGCAGATGAATTCTGCGGAGCAGCGCTTTGCCTGCTCCCCCTTGCTCGTCTCCTGCACTCCCTGGTGTTTTACTGGGCTTGTGGCAAGCAGGGAGCTTGAGATGCTATGGTTTAAGGCACGAACAAATAAAATATCATTTCTCTACACAGATAAAATTATAGCAGTGAGTTATTCATATTCTATGCTAAAATATTTTTATGAATTCAGATCTAAAACTATATAATATGTCTCTCTAAAGATGTTTTAGAATATTTATGAAAACAATTCATAAAATTAAATTCCATTAGTTCTAGATTAGCACTTGACATTTGTCAGACTAATAACTTTTCTTAGCTGGAGGGGATACCCTGACTTTCAATAATGCTTAATGGATTCTTTTCCTGATATCTATTTGGCAGTGTTAGTCTTATTCTTACTTATAGAAATGGCACTGATCTGACAGGATTGCATTTTTATCTGGGATGCAGTCTTTAATCTGTCCTTTTCTGCTAGCTATATGCACACATACTGTTGGCATATCCAGCAAAAACACATTTCTTATTTCTTGTGTGCTTAACAATCAGCTTAAACATGACAATCCACACTCATTAGTAAGAGTTAAATCATATATTTTTATGTCAATGCTGACAAAGTTGTTTATACGGTTACCTGCATGTTTGGAGGGAAGATTGTCTTGGTTTGATTAATACATCACGAATGTTTATGAACCGTGTCGGCCTGGTTGTCATATTCTATACCAGAGACAAGTTTTATGGGGGTTTCTTAACGTACATATCTTACTTTCCTGGGCAAACAAAATTCAGGAAGCAATAACAATGACAACAGGTATGTTTGCTCGCCTGATTTGAGTGTTGAATAGAGCATGATTCACGCTTTGTAGATAGAAAAAAAACTTTGAAGTCTGTGAATGTAAGATCAGTACAATGTATTGTTTCAGATTACACCAGAACAAAGTTGTCTTAGATATCTGGAATAAGGATTTGAGAAATGTCTATGTACCAAAGCCTGCAAGTGGACTGCACGGTCTGCGTGCTACTTAGTGATTACTAAGCAACAGCTACTAAGAACGTCCTTATTAGACACTTAAATCCTCTCATCTTAATTACTGTAAGGTTTCCCCCTGTATTATAATCCCCTCCCTCACCCTCCATTTCCTACCTAGTCAGCTAAACTAAATCTACAGCCAGAAAGCACCGTCATTGTACACTTCTCAAGCATATATTCATCAGCTATCATCAATAGAAAATGGAATTATCAGAGATCCCTGCTGCCAGAGCTCCTGGCAGTCACTGCTAGCAACTGGCCATCATGCGTTTCTGGTAGAAACATGTATTTGTTACAGAGAACATAAATGTCTTTTTTTTCTTTTTTTAAAAAAAAAAAAAATCAGGAAAGAAATAGTGTCTTATCTCCTACTTCTGTAGCCTCCTGTTGGTCAATGCTTAGCTCAAAAGCTCTTTTGTGGAGTTTTTCCTGTGATTCTAGCAGCATTCTTCTCTTTTCTTTTTCTGTCTCCAACTTCAAAACCAGCAGCTTGAACATGTGCTTTCCACAGGTTTTATTGTTGTTGTTTTGGTTGTTGTTGTTTCTTTTTTTTTTTTTTCTCATAGATTTAATTATCTTTAGACTCACAAATATGATCACTGCAACCTTCTTGCTCCGTAAAGGAACAATGAATTAATCTAACTGGTTTAAAGGTAAGACAGTGGTAATTTCATAAGTATGAAGTTCTTTAATAGATTAGAAAAAAAAAATTACAAAAGAACAAAAAGGATAAATTGTAGTAGATAAAATGAAAAACTTCAGCTTTTGTACAAAATAATCATTGTGTAGATCATAAGTTTTTTTTTTTTCTTTTTAATATAGTACATACCAGTAAAAATCTACTGCCAGCTATAAAAATAAATAAATAAATATATAAAATTAAAGGCTTTTAAAACTTATAGCTGTGATAAATGCTCTTTAGTGTAGAAAAATACAGGAATCATTTATAGTGCTTAATACCATTTCTGGAATAATTCTTTAAAGTCTCTGACAGCTATTTCTTCTTCTTTGGAATACTCTTATAGGAGACTGTAATTCCCTTGAGCCTTTCGTGAGAAAATGAGCCAGGGGTCTTACAAAGCAGGGAGGCAGCTGGGGAATTTGCTGTCTCCAGCTGGAGGAGAAGTTAACGTGAGGTGTGGCTGTGGGCTCCACCTGCACGTTCACCCTGCTGCTTCGGGAGGGTGCTCCCCAGCCCTGGCTCTGCAAAGCACGAGGAGGGGCTGTAGTGGACGTCCAGGGGAAGACACAAGTAGGATGATCTATAGAGCGTCCCCTAATTTCTTGTTGGGCTGTGGGATGCTGACGGAGTGGTTCTCCCAGCCCTTCCTCTGGGTACCTCGTGCCAACCACTGTGCATTGGGGTAGCAGCTCTGGCTTCAAGCGCGAGCGCTGCTTAACGAGGCGATCTGGTGAGAAACCACACAGGAGCTCCCATTAAGCGTGCTGCTTACTGCCCGCATCACCGCCGCAGTTGTTATCACCACCGTCACGAGCGTTTTATTCCACATCCCAACAATGCAGGTAGCACTTCTCGAGGTGGGAGTGCTGTGACCCCGCGGGGGCTCCATCTGGGCACTAACAGCTCAGAGGTGCAGCAGGATGGGAGCGGGGTCAGAGCTAATTAATGGCTGCAGACACTGAAATGAAGGGCAATTTGAGCTGAATATTGCCCTCTCTGTGTCTGAGACGTCCCCTTGTCATTGCAAGGGGTTGAGGAGGATCAAAGAGGGCATCATCTGGAGGACAGCACCCTTACTGGCTTTAGCACAGAGCTTTTGAAGAGTTTTCTAGATGTGTTTATTGTTTGGTTACTGAATCCTGAGTGTTTTAATGCTTTTACACATATTCCCTGCACTGTATGGGCACATCATCTGGTTCCAGTACTACACAAAATTAGCCATATCTCAGGAAAAACATCTAGGGGTCATCACAGCTGGATTGGTAAATGTTGCATGACTACTGAACGTTCAGTAGCTGTAACTGAAGCTAATAAGGGCGTTTGCAATTAGTAATGGGGAATCATAAAAAGTAAAGCTGCTCACGTTATTTACTGCAGACATTTAGACATTGATCGTCCTGAGACCCTCATGTTTAATAGGTGTATATGAACTAACTGTTTTGGTTTTGGATGTAGTCTGCAAAATGCATAGATTTTTTTAAATTATTTTTTAATTTTATTTTTATTTTTTAAAGGATTTTTGCACCCTGTTTCAGGGCTGTATGTGAACATCTAGTGGTGTGGGAAGTCACTCTTCATGCTGTAACTGCACCCTGCTGCACCATAACTGTTTCTTGGTTAAGGAGATCAAACCCTTGTTAATTATTTCTACATTATGTGTGTCTTCTTTATTTCTGTTTTTTTTTTTTTTTTTTTTTTTTTTTTTTTAATTCATCTAGTAAATGTATTGTATTTTGGTTACCAAAGAGAGTTCTTTGTGCTGAAGTGGTTAAATGTTTGTGAAACACATGGGACTGCCAGGGCAGGGCTTGCAGGAGCAGCCCCACACCTGAAAGCCAGGCTGATATGGCAGGGGATAAACTAGGTGCAAGAAAAAGACAATGAAGATAGAATATTAGTTGTTATGAAATAGCTATTTGTTGCCTGAACTTGTCCAAAAGCATTTTCCCCTACCTTTACAGTTAATTAATTTCAAGCCCCTCTGCTGGCCAGCCATATGTGGACATTTACATTCTTCATGTTCCTGGATGCTGTGGGCTTTGCTTCATGGAAGTTAAATGTCAAAGGACCCTGCTGGCATTGCTCTGAGCGCCTCGGAGTGTTACCAAGTACTGCTGCTATGCTTTCACCGAGTGTTTCATCTTTGCTTACGCTGTCCTGGTGAGGTACCACAGCTTTTTTATCCTTTAAGTATTCAAAGATGGATTTTTATACAAATGGATTGGGTGAAAACAGAAAAATGCTGTCAGAAATAGGAGAAGAAAAGTCCGAGACCCATTTTGGTTTATATTCTGGAGGAGAATACCAGACTGTACAGAGCAGACTGCAGGCATTGCTGCTCTTGTTAGGCTTTATTGAAGAGAGTTTGTTCTTGTTAAGCTTTATTAAAGAGAGTTTAAGATAGCTGTGCTCTATTTACTTTAGTTTAACCCAAAGGAAATCACAGGGCGGGCTCTAAGGGGCTGTGGGGGAGGTGAGCCCTGGGAGGCTGGCTGAGCCCGGGAGGTGGATTGGGATGTGCAAGTGCCAAAGGAGCGGATGAAGGCTCCCATACTCATCTGTGAAAAACCTGCCTGGGGCTTCTCTCGCTCTTCTGTTCACCACTCTGCTGTTGGAAATTTCCATCCTGAGCTCCCACGCTGATTCTCACTTCTTGGTTGTTCCTGTGGGCAGGGAGCTGCTGCTGTGCTGCAGAGCATGAGTGCTTGCTGCAGCCACGTGGGTCGCAGCCAGCCTGATGGCTGCCCTAGGAAGGATTTAATGTGTGGGGGCTTTATTGGGATGGTTTCCTTCTTTGGAGCAAGAGCTCTCCGCTCATTTCTGAAACAACTCAATGCATTGCTGCACAGGAGAAAATGGGAGTTGGCAGCAGTGCCAACCTGCCCACAGATGGGCTCAAGTGGATATTTAGGAGTTCTTGTGTGCAGAGAAAACCCCTGGGAGGCACACGTACACTGTGTCCTGGGAGTGTGCGGCAGCAGGGGTGTGACGGGTGCTTTGCCCAGCTCTCCCCATGCCCCCTGAACTGCTTCACCAGCACCCCGTGAAGCTTGGTTTTACCCAGTAGCTCTGGCTTTGAGCTGTTTGCAGTTCTAGCAATAGTCCTGGGGCTAATTCAGGGACTAGCACTCTGAACAGTTAAGGCATGCACTGAAAAGGAGGAACAATAGCCATTATTACCATTCCGATTTTAATATTCTCTAATAAGCATCACAATTCTGGCAATATGAATTGAGCTTTTTGTTGATATTTAATACATCCATCTGCCACAGTGGTCCAGAAGGAGAAATAATTATGTATGCAGGCAAGAGATCTTGTTATGTATTGGAAAGATGCCATAGCAAACAAAAGGATGGCTTCTTAATCTTGCGATCTTGGCTTCTGTAAACGGAGAGGCTCTTGTGCTTGGTAAGCAGCACAACTTTTCCACTGGTTCTTTTCTCTCACCCAGTGCACAAGTCACTGGGCAGAAAATCAGCACTTGGTGCTGAAGTTTAGTATGGAATCAGATGATTTAAAAGAATGAAAACAAAGGAAATATAATTCACACTGGTATACCACCAGCAGGCTTGACAAAAACAAACAAACAACTTTTTATTGACTTTTTAATTCAAAATAATAATGGTGTTTTTGTATTAGGTTGAGTTTAGGCATGACACAACATTTATTCTTTTCCTTAAATTTCCCTTTCACACTGAGATTATCCAGAAAGTCACGGCTTTATTTAAGCAAAATTCATCTTAACACAACATGGTAAAATCTTTATGATTGTTGAAACAATCATAAAGACATTTCCAAAGAACTGCTATCCCACCTGCCTTTGATAAATATACCTGTCTTGCTGACTTTCTCAAACTTTTCTCAACTGCTAGGTACCTTATACCATCAATAAACTCATATTCATATTGACTACGGAACTGTAATTTTTTTTGTCAGCCTCACACCAGCATGTGTTAGTTTATCACCATTGTATTGTTATTAATATTACTTAACTTCGATCTTGATTAGCAGGGAAACCAATTTTACCAAACAAGTGATCTGACAAAGATGTCATGCTTGCATTCTCCCTTCTAAGAGCCACCTAAGGAGTAAATGATTGAGTTGCATCAAGCCAAATACTTAAGCCTATGTTTTCCCTCCTTGCACTTTTGGAAAGCTAAAAAATATCTTAACAGGATTGCAAGGAACCTTTCCAACAAAAGACGTCTGCATTGTGTGGGAAATATCAATTACTGAGGCAAAACAGCAGTCCCCAGTGAGGAAGCCCTCAGATGTTGCTGATTCAATACCCAGTTCCCGAAGTCTCTTCGCCAGTAGTGGGAGGTAGCACATTGCAGGCAGGGGACCACCAAGTCACCGCTCCCGTAGGGCAATGTTTCAACCAATCCTTATAAAACGCCAAGGAAAAGCATACAATTCAACTTCTGAATGTGGGCTGAGTGAGAGGGCATCACTTTGCAGATGGGTATGGGCTGACATGCACTATTCATTCCTTTCCAAAGGAAAGTATTATGTGTTGAGAAATCCCTCACCTCCACCCCAACCCACTGTCTGGAAATTATAAGTGGCTAGAGTGCATTGAATCACACATTGGTTTTGTTTCTTCTTCTTCTTTTTTTTTTTTTCTGTAGAAATCAAGTTTCCATTAAATGAAAGAGGAAAATGCTAGATATAAAATTAAAATAGAGCACAAAGTCAAGGGCAGCATCAATTGCTTACCATCTTCCCGGAACAATCAGAAATTGCCCATGTGCTATGGATATCCAGATACTGTTTATTTATCTTAGTTTGTAGTAATTTTATGATGAGAAAAAAATTATAATGTGGTTTTACAAGAAGCTTTTACAGGGCCAATTTGTATGCCTCATTCAGCTGGGGGAGGGAAGGGTTGCAAAATCTGGTAGAGATAATACCTCTGAATATCTAATAATGGAAGCTACTTTCTGAAGCAAATTCCTGGATGTACATGAATTTTTCATACCAAGTGAGGTGGCTATATTTTTATCCTTTTGTCTTGAAGGAGTGGGTTTAACATGATTTATTTGTCGGTTAGCTGTAGAACTGTACAACCACAAGGTCCCAGGAAGGCCAGGGCTGGCAGCGGCATGGGGTCTCTGTCCCAGCAGGTCCCCATGACCAGTGGCTCGGGGATGTGCCCAGGGATTTTGATCTCCTCCAGGGATGGAGCCCCACAGCCTCCCTGAGCAGCCTGCCCCACTGTCTGACCATCCTCGTAGAAAAAAATAAAAATAAAAAATCCAGATTTGCTGAGGCACTGAATGGCTCCGACGTGTACAAGCTACTTGTACACTATGAGCATGTACAAGAAGGAAACAGAACACCAGAGCATTTGTTAAAAATGTCTACGAGAAAGAAGGAAGGCTGGGCAAAATCTTCAAAAGGGATCAAACAACTTAGAAACCTGAACTGACTTTCAATGAGACGTTGTAAGTCAATTTTGGAATCAAGTCCCGAGTTTCTGTGTCACCTGCATGGCTTTGAAAGGGTCAGCTTTGACTGCTTTCACATTTTGCAGAATTTACAACCTGGATGGAAGAATTTACAGAGAAAATGAGATGCCAGCAAAATGAAAATGAAGGAAATGAACTGTAGAGAAATGTCAAGTGAATTATTTCAGAAAATTCTTCCATTTCACTGTCTTATCAAAAAATTTGTATCAAATGGAACCTTTAAGTATTCATATTATCTTAACTTTCATCTGACATGAAGCAGATTAGATAACAAAAGCGAATTTAGTATGCAGGAAAATGGAAAATGCATTTAAATAACAAATGTACACAAAAACCACCACAGAAAACTTGCTGAGCACCATTTTTACAAACTCTGCTCTGAGCTTGATAATGAGATGTGTTAATAATTCATCCAGGACTGCTTCCTGCTCGGTGATGGTGCTATCTAAGACATGGGGTAAGGCTCCTGCTTCTTCAGAACTGCAGGTTACTCCTACATGCCAGGAGTGGCTTTTGCTCCATGGCATTGCTCGTGGCTCTATGGTCCTGTGGTGACCACAGAAGCTCTGAGAGTCCTTTACTTCTAGAGGTGATAACACGGACCTAGAGATCAGGTTTTTTTTGAAATATTGACCTTGGAGGTATGCAGGGGCTGGGCCCAAACTTGCAAATGTGCAAATGCGGTCCCCTCCTCTCTCAGAGTACCAACACTGCTCTGTATTTTAAAGATGTTACATGGCCATTACTAATAAATGTCATAAGCAGGAGGTGCAGCTTTCCTGGACACATGCCATGACTTCCTTCCTTCCCCTGGAGGTCTTGCAGGTCCCACTCAGGTTGGGTATTTATTAATTTTTTAACAGATTTATTGGTTTGGATTTTACTGGATTTACTGGATTTATTTATTTATTTATTTATTTTTAACAGATCATGGCTGTCGCTTTATGCATTTTCCTTCTTTGTACGGCAAGCTTCGTGGAGCAGAACAAGTGTATATGGGAATATGTGGAACAGTGATTTACGTTAATTACTCCCTAAGTGCCTGGTTTCCCTAGGAAGCTCTCCCGCTGTGAGATGTACATAGATGCACATGACACTCATAGCAATGCTGCAGTGCTCTTTGAAGATTTCATGCTTCCTGTGCCACAGTCAGGTTTGTCACGTTGGAGGGCATCAGCCTCTCAGAAGCTGCTACGCTGGAAAGACAAACAGCATATGCTAGAAATGCAAACACGTGTTGTTACATTTATTATGAGAACTGCTGATGAAAATTAAATACAGACTGAACCTTTATACATTACGAGCTTGACCATGTTTATGCACAGTAAGAGAAAGTGTGATATCACCACTTCGTTGATTAGCACAGAGGAGAGAGAAGTTAGTAACCAACAAAAAGCTTGTCGTTTTCCAGGGTCAGAATAAAACTCAATATTTTGTTTTGGTTTTGGAAGGAGAAAGAAAAAAGGACAAGAATATTTAATGTCATCTGAGTAGAGAAATGAAAAGCTTAAATGGCAGAAACACCTTGGTTGTATTGAAAGCATTGCATATATGCACCAGTATATATAGTTAGAGATGCATAGTCCTGTGAAATACAGATGTGAAATAATTGATCCTATGCCTTTCTAAGTATTAAAAATGCAGAACTCTCTGGGAGGACTTGGTTGTGTTTGCATAAAAACAACCTCCTCCCAGGACCACTTCAGGTGGCTGGCAGCCACTGCCCTGCGCTCAGCACCGCGTGCCGTGCTCTCACCACAAAGGCTCCTGACTTTGATACATACGTGGAGGCTATTGCTTACACCCAGTTAGTATTTGTCCCGGATTTTCTCTGGTGCTTTACTTTGATGGTGGTTTTGAACACCTGCTGCATATTCCATGCACAGGGACGATGCGCAGGCAGTGCCCAGCCAGGGCACCGCAGGAGATGGCACTGTGACACTAGTGGCAGGTGTCCCTGACCATGGCGAGGGGGGATGTTTAAGGTCCCTTCCAACCCAAACCATTCTGTGATTCTGTGAGTGGGAACCAGGAGGCACTTGTTGGGAACAAACACGTGTCAGGTAAAAGTCATTTCCTCCCTCAGAAAAGCTAGCGGCACCGAGGTGAGGGGAGTGAGGGCTGTGGTTGTGCGCTTTGACTTTATTAGAAAAGAGCCTCTGAGGGACAGAGGCCTTTCACACATCACCTCCCAGCTCGCTGTTTCCCCTGGCAGGTGGATATTACTGTTTTCTTTTGTGATGAACAAACTAGAAAATTCTTCAGCTTCCTCTTAAGGCACAAGAGTATCATTCTGCTGTGGTTTTTTTTTTTTTTTTATCAATTCATAATGAAAAAGGTAACTGAAATGCCTTAATTTCTGTCCGTCATTGTCAACATGTGTTGCAAGCCTCATCCACTAATGGTTTTGCATAATTCCTAAGGTTACTTTTCTTCCTGTTACATTAAACCCCCACAGCCCTTCCTCTTCTGTATGCCTGTACTTCCACCAAAGAGGTGTCTTCCCTGGCCGCCAGCAGGCTCACCACCCAGTGCGCCATGCTTCGCAGGCTGATCGAGAGCACACTTGCACCACACTGGAGTGAGTGAGGGATCCCTCCGTACCCACAGCCCGTGAGTCCCAGAGCTCACTGCTGCCACTGCTCTACGTCTATCCAAGACTCTGAATTATGCTTGGTAGAGGCTTTTTCTTTCATTTTCTTTGATATGTGTATACATATATAGTCATAGGTACCTTATAATGCACATATTGGATGACAGCAAATGCTATATTTACTCCTTAAGGACACTTTTATTTTTTTTAATGCATTTGTTTTTTAAGATAAAGACAATATAGTCCAAAGGGAAAGCAGACAAACAAAACAGCACTGACCAGCCAACCCAAGATAATCAGTATCACTGTGAAATTTCAAAGGACTAGAAGGGGAAAAATGCCAGACATATTAACTGTGATCCTGGTATATTCAAGTCGTGAAACTTCGGAGTTCAAAGCTATAGAACGAAGGAGGTTTATAAGGTAGATTTTTAGAAGGTTTCTCTATTACTGTTAGCTATGCTGTTTGACAAATCCATCTGCATACGGATAACCCTTCTGGCCGCATACGGCAAGTCAAAAAAAGAAAGTGAATAAGAATATAATCACCCTCCCTACACCATAGCCATTTACACTCCAAACCTTCAGGCCCTGAAGGATTAGAGCTGAAGCTTTTTTTGTTGCGTTTCAGCACTCATTGGCTCACAGATAGCAGAGTTATTTGCTGAGGGATGGACTAGTCCTCAGAGAAGTCTCTCCCGTGGAAACAGAATCTGTTTTGAATACCTTTATCAGAAAATGCCCACCAGACAGATGCAAAAGCCAGTTTACATCTATTCTCCTCAGAAACAGGCTCTGGCTTGGCCATTGGAATACTCCTGTATATTCTTTCCATCCCACTGACAGCTCTGGACCTGCTGCGCATTTTTATATTTTTTCTGAGCTTGCCATGCACAGCTAAACATCCACTTCATAACTCTGACAATGCCTGAACAGAGAAGCATGGCTTCATCATAGAGAACAAATAAAAGGCAGAGGCAGACCCTGTAGATGAAGATTGCTGTTATGGTAATTCAGAGTAGGAGATAATGACTGGCTAAACAGAATTAAATCATTTAGCTTTTGCTTAAACAAACAAAAACAAAAACAAACAAAACAACAATAACAAAAAAACCTAACAAACAAAAATAAACAGGTCTAAGAAAGGATAAAAAGAAATTTCAATGAGGAGCATTAAAAAAATATTGCTATTTAAACTCAAGACATATTTATGACAAGGCACTGGAAAATACAGAAAGACATCTGAATTGGGAAGAGTAGAAAAGACTAGAGGGAAGCAAACTCTTGAGCTTGGTCCCTTCCTGTCCTTTAAAAGGGCTGTACCAAAATTCCTCTTTTTGTGCAAATTCTGTTTTCTTTATTGCTCTATCCTACAGCAGCTTTCAGTTTTGCTGGGTCCAGATGCACATTTTTATTGGTATAGGTAGGGCTTGGGCACTGCCAAGATCAGGGCCCATCTCCCCCTCCATGTTGAGTTAAAGGAGACTTTGTATACTTTAGGAGATGTCTCTGCATTATGGGCAACAGCTACTGATACTGTGAGGAAAAAAAAATATATATATATAAAAAAATCTGCTCAAATCAGAAGCAAAATTACTTGGGCAAACTTTACTGCAAGTGAGCTTAGCAATGGAGTGTGCTGTTATTGCATTATACCTGCTGAGACGCTGGTAAAAATGGCATCGCCAGCTGCCTGCTAATAATTATGGAACGTATTAACACTTTCTAGTGGATAGTTTAATTGCTTCTTCCCCCGGGAAAACAAATTTCATAAACCTCAGCCTGTTGTTATTTATGACACATTTAAAGCTTTTTCAATAATCTCAGCAGTGAATTATTGTACATGGATGCAACATGAGAAAGTCAGACGTGCTGCAGCCCAGCATTACCAAGCCCTGTTGAATATTTGCTCTATTGCTTTTGTTGCCACAGTCTGTTTTCCCACTGGAACATTAAAATCTGAGACTGGCTATAACAACTGCTGAATGATAAAAATAAAGATAATGGCATCTAGAATGGGATTGCAGTGTAATGAGCTATGGTAACGCTGATACTCGAGTATTTGCTGGTGACCTCGGAGCACTGCCGAGTGCCCGTCCAACGCTGCTGCTATGCGCCGAACGAGGTGAAAGCGGCGCTTTCGCTGCCGAGTAAGGGCTCGGGAAGGGAAGAGCAGGGTCAGAAATGGGCTTAGGGGCTGCAGTGGAAACACAGGATGGTGCCGTTGCAAAACTGGTGTCTCCCCTCTCTGGGCGAGGGGGGGATGTGTGTGAGAGACCACCTGTGTCCGGGCTGGGGGTTCAGGTTCAGTTCAAAGCCTGCAGGCGAATGTGTGCTCTGTGCCTGCCCTTTCATGGCCCACAGCCGGCGGCTGTCCTCGGCCTACTGCAGGACCCGAAGGGCTGGCGGTGGTGGTGGGAAGGCCGTGCGGTTGGGGGGCCAACGCGTCCCCTCACGCCTGGCTGCTGCTAACATTGCTCTGGCTCAGCTTCTCTGCCTGGGTGTGCCTGAGGCTCAATTTCACTTCTGTGCCTATTTTCTGTGGGTCTTTATGCAGCTCTCAGAGCAGAATTGTTGCCTGCTTGACTGCT
Organism: Stictonetta naevosa; assembly: GCA_011074415.1. Classification (NCBI taxonomy): domain Eukaryota; kingdom Metazoa; phylum Chordata; class Aves; order Anseriformes; family Anatidae; genus Stictonetta; species Stictonetta naevosa. The sequence goes on from CM021702.1 coordinate 35,798,077, forward strand.
ACTTGTAGCCTGGCGAATCCGACCACCATGTAATTAACACAGTTTTTGACAAGCTAGGCTAAAGGGATGTTTTTTTTAAAATTGTAGAGGCAAGCACTTGAAGGTCAAATCCATTTTTGTCCCTGTAGCCTTAATGCTTCTCCATACATTTCCACTCAGTGCATTGAATGGAAAAGATATCATGTGAGCATGTAATTACCGACTGTATTATAGTGCAATAATTCCTCAGCAAGACAGCTAAAGACTGACTGAGAGCTAATCTATCCAAAACCAATATACCAGTCCCAGCATAGGCTGGACTCGGGCCAGGATGTAAGCCAGGAACAGCTTTCGTGACACTGATGAATACAGTTTAGCTGCTGATGGATGGAGAGCAGACATCCCCTTTTATCCTTCCAGACCACTCTGGCATTCAATCCTGTGCCACTACCCTGCCTGTGAAAGTAAGGGCAAAGCGTTCTAGAACACGCTGACACTTTTTGAGCTTTCTCCCCAAGAAGCAGTGGCAGCAAACTTAGTTTCTGTTGGCAGAGCTGACCGTGGAGCTGTACAAGACTCAGCGCCTGTTGGCAGCAGCACCTGAATACCAGAGGTGCCCCTGCGGCCTGCGCGGTGCCACCCTGAGAGGGGGCCAGCGGGGACAGGGCCCGCTGAGGACAGGCGGCCTGGGGCAGGAGGCCACAGCAGAGGGCTGGGCACAGGCCGGGTGTAACGCTGCCGTTCTGGTCATTAGGGTAATGCTGGTGTAAGTGTGAGCTCCAAGCCGCAGGCCTGCAGTGCCGCGGGGTGTCCATGCCGGGTGTGTGCCGGCACGGTGCGTGATACACACAGCAGCCCTCTTCTGACGTTGTTTTTGTCAGCTTCCTACATAGAATGCAACCCAGAGAAGGAAAACAGCGACCGTGGGCAAATGATTGCTGTGCCAGGCCAGGAGGGAGTGCAAGGGGAGCAGCAAACAGACATCCCCATCCTCAGGATGAGCCCTCGCTGGATGTGAAGCCCTGCTTGGAAGAGAGGCTTTAATAGCTCTCCTTACCCCCCTCACCTGGCGCTGGTAATTCTCATAATGGGAAACGTGAAGGAGTTTAAAAGAAAACACTTATTATATCATTTCCTGCATTACTTAAAGTCTCAGACTATCAAACCAAATTCAGAGCAACTTTGGGAATGTTAAGGTACCTTTGAAATAAGTGGATGTTGCTGCTATATTTCTGTCTACTGGATCAGCCAAAGTGACAGCTAAACAGAAAATCCATTAGAAAATTTATATGTGTACTGTTGTTTGGAAGTTGGAAGAAAACATATTTTGATGTTTAGATACAAGAAGTATGATGTTCAGGGACTGGAATAATCCCCACAGGACACAGTTCATTCGCACTACATCATCCAAGGACAGTCAGCTTCAGGCTCCGCTTTAATTTCCTGGTGAGCTTCAGAGCAATATTTATTCTGCAGACAAAAAAAAAAAAAAAAAAAAAAAAAAAGGATAAAAAGAAAACAACCCTGCATCTAGTGAATATTTATATCAGAAGGGGAAGGATTCTTTAATAACTGAGAGTACATAAATCCATGAATAGGAGAGACTGGAACAAAAATTGAAAGATCTAAGTATGCGGACAGTTTGGTTGTAATTTCTAATTAGAAGGAGTACAGAAGATATGTGTTATGCTCGTGATTAATTTTAATATAGATGGAAGAGTAGGAGTTTCGAGCCAGCATTTTGCAAGACTTTCCACCCACCACACTGGCTGTAAATCCACCACATCACCTGCGACAGCCGGAGTGCCCTGTGTAGTGCCCGCAGTGCTGGGCTGGGCATGGCATGGTGCCTGTGCACCCCACGGGTGGCACCCGCCATCAGGAGTGTGCACGGCGTGGCGGGGCCGCACGCTGAGACCTGGAGCCCATTTCTGGAAAAAATAAATGAGAGGAGCAGGGTAGCAGGGTGAGCAGGGCCCCGCAGCAGGCAGGCGAGCTCTGGCCTGAGCATGCCTACGCTGAGCAGAAGTTGTACCAGGCGGGTATTCATCCCATAGGGACATAGGTTTGGGATATGCAAACACTGCTAAGATGTGCACTTATTCAGCAAAAATTAGAGTAGTTTTTGGCTCACTCACAATGACTCAGCAAATGACTGTAAGTATGGTGTCTTTTTTTAAAAAATAATTACTACTTGATCAAAAAATATTTTGACATTTGTTAAGGTGAAATGTCCTTACTGGATGATGTGGTTGGAAGCAGAGCTCCTGAGCTCACTGGGTCCAGCCTCCTGCCCACAGTGGTTCAGTGCCAGCAGTGTGTGTAGGATCCTACCCCAGCAAGTTTTCAGCATCACCAAGGACTTCAACAGTACTAGAATTATTTGGAAGAATAGAGGCAGGAACCACTGTAGTTCATGCAGGGCTTTAGCACGGAGTGTATCTAAACTGTGGATTGCAAAACCATGGCTTGAGAACAAAAGCAACTGTTGAAAACCCACAAAACCACTGTACCACTTCCAGCTGGCAGCCGAGATCCATCAAAGTCTCATTAAACAAGTGCCTCCCTTGCAAAAGAATATGAAAGACTGGGAAAAAAAAAATAAATAAATAAATAAAAAAAATAACAAGGTATGTGCATGTCTGAGTAACCATGTAAGAAAAGTTAACAAGAGATATGGAAAATTTGCAATTGAGAATTTGGAATCATTGGAATAGCTGATGGAGAGATTTGGCAGAGACACAACGCCCTGTGAGAACCAGCTTTAGAGGACAGAAATTTTCTTGTCGTGGATAATTCCCTGAGCAGCAGAGATAAATTATAGGTGTGTTTTTCAGTGAGTTCCCAATCTGGTTTTCACTTTGTTATGTCAAACTCAGCATGCACATGTTCATCATTGTCGCGGCCAAAATTTCCCTGTGCCCAGAAAGACAGTGAAAGGCTTTTTAAATAGCTACCTTGCACTCCAGCAAGTGCCAGCCTGGGAAACGCACTCGGATGAATAATGCCATCACTCGGTCTTGCTCGCAGAGAAGTTGAAATGTGAACGCTGGCGACTACAGATACGGCACAGCCAGGAGCTCAGCGGTGGAACAGATGTAGGAGTGAAAGCTCTCGCCTCTCAGCTATTCCCTGCCAGCCCTCAGCTGAGGCACGGTGACTAAGGAGCTCAGCACTCGTAGCTGTGCTCTGCAAAGTAAGCTAATTAACATAAATCCTTTCCAGCAGCAGCTTGAGCTACTCCTTGGTGCTTTGCAGTAAGTGGCCAGGCAGGGTGGGGTACTGTCCCCCCGTGTAAGGATGCTGGCAGGGAAGGTCGGGTGACGTCCGGGGACGATACTGTGGTGGCTCTGTGGGCACATTGGATGTGTACTCTGTCCTTTCCAAGAGCAACCCTTGAAAACCAAGGTTTAAGTCTTGCCCTGGATTCGGAGGTTGAGTGGAGAGGGGCCTTGGGGTGCCTTGATGCCAGCCTGCCCCACCCATTTCAGAGAGCCACAGAGGTAATTTTAAACAGGAAAAGATAAAGAAAGATGCTGGTGGATACTGTCTCCTCTCTTCTCAGCACCTGTGGATTTTCCATTGAAATATCAGGTGGGTTGTAGGAGAGAATAATGTTATAAATCAAGTTGTATTTCGATTATAATGACAAAGGGAGAACACGCTTTCTATATGCTAAATATATTCATGCAGTTATATTGTAGTAACATTCCTTAAATTGATGACATTTATCAGTTGAGGAAAACAAATTGCTATATACAGAAGAAAATAATTAAAGGAAAGGGAAGAATAATAGCAGCATCACTGCAGTCAAGTCTAGCAATGTCTTAACAGAAATATTGATGTTCTTTTGGATGCGTGTCAAGGAGAAATGGAAAGATAGCAGGGCAATTTCTTCTGCAGTTATAACTACAAAATATCTTTGAACTCTTGCAGTCATATATACCCAGGATGAAATTTTGTTTCCAGCAGACTGACTTGTCTTTGCTTTCCCTGATAGGAAAAAGAAAAATTGGTTACAAGGGAATTTTTGTTTATTTGTCTTTTTTGAACCTGTTGAGTGTCATCTATGCTATGCTTAACCTAATGTATCACTGTGAAAAAGAGGAAAAAATACAACCTGCAAGTGTAGGGATCATTATGGCAAGGCCCGGTGGTGCTGTTACACTTATATAAAGGGGCTATCGGCTTTTTCATCATTTCCCCTCTTTCTTTCCAGCTGCTGCTGACTTGGCTGAGTTGTTTGTCCGGGGTGGCACTTCACAGGCCAGGAGCAGGCTCACATCACCGAAGTGGCTGGAATTAAACTCTACATCCTTAAGGAAAGGGCTGTTTTTTCACTATAAGGACCGCACATCTGGGAACATCTGGAATTTGAGCGGTGTTGCTGCATCTGACTGGGCCCTCTCAGGCTCTGGCAATGCAAGGCACGTGGGAGAGGCTCACATCACCTCATTATCAGCCTGTCAGTGCCTAATTGCACAGATGCAGTGCCGTGCCTGTGTGCAGCATTACTTATACATTCGCCTAATATATATACGTATCAGAGGTGCTTGATGGGCCTTTTATTACAACGCTGGCATATAGCACCGTTGCTAAAGTTGTCAGGGCTTATAACGCTTGAAAAATAATTGTCCAGTCCCTGGTTAGTGCTTAACACAACCGTTTTCCTAGGCCATAATATAAAGCATGACAGTGATGTACTGCTACTGCACCTCGTAACTGAATTCCAGGGCCCACGTTTCTCGGGTTTTACCAGGGATGTTCCCGTCGAGATTGCAAATAGCTATGCAAAGCCTGCTGCCAGAGCTCCCTGGTGAAGGAGGTGACACCAATCACATCTGCCTAAATGCTCCGATCCCACACTGGTCGCATCGATGGACATGTTTCATCGGGCATTGTGTTTGCTACATGGGGCACTGAGCACCCAGGGGTGGCCGGGGGCAGTTCTGGAGCCCAGATCTGACACATGGAGGCTTGCGAGGTAAGTGGGAACCAATGCGGATTGACAGCAAACATGTATGAAGTTTTTCTAAACTGTGCACACTTGTTTTTAACTCTGGCTTCCTTTACAGATGTTCTTATAAACAGAAAACAGCTTGTTAACAGTAGCAAAATGGAAATTTCCTCTGTGCGATATAAATTTCAGTGATATACATGAATATAAAACAGTGTAAAACCACACTCTTTGCAAAAACAAATGTGCCTTTGCATTACACAGGAAACACTAATACATTACAGTCATTAGGAAATATATAACGTTGACATTAATTGAAGTGAAATGAGGGTGTGCTTGAACTAATAGAACTGAGGGAAAACAGGTGAATTGTGTTTTGTAACTGATGGAGCTACTCTGTACGAGAATAACTTCTGTGCTTGGTGTGCCTGTAATCCATCACCAGCATGGTAAGCGAACAGGATTTTGGTGAAAGCATCTACCAAGAAGCAGATTTTTATGTAGCTTTACACAAATGCCCATGCTCACATGTCACAGCACAAAGGAACAACTATACTTCCCATGTAGTTACAGTAACGGTACCGGTGCATGTTCCCTTACTGGAGATAGAGATGGACTCAAGGATATGTAGCGTTCACAGCAAATTAATAATATGCATTTCTGAAATGCCTCTGTATTTTGGTTGTGTAACTTTTATACTTCTTTCAAGCATAGCTGTCCTTTTGGTGACATTGAATTTTTTATTGTATTTTACTGTCCACTACCATGTAATACATAGATCTTCTACTTGCCAAAAGAGGACGTGCTCTTGTCAACTAAGGCAGTTATTCAGCATCCCAAAGGTAAGGGACATGTAATGGCTCAGTAGAGAGATGTTTAGGAACTCCAGTGCTGACAGAGCAACTTTTGTGTTACATTTTATGCAATTGAGAAATTATCAACCTGACATTAAAACAAGTCTTGCTTTAAGGGGGTATAATTTTTGCTAATGGATTGCTACATTTCATTTCCATATTTTTTTCCAGAAATTTTATGCTTAAATATCATTGGTCCTTTGAATGATGTGAGGCTCTTTTTGCTGTGAGGTTCCAGCAATTTGCCTTTGCCAGCCTCATGTGTGTAATTAGTTTAATTAGCACTACAGCTTTAATGGGAGCATTGGTGGATGCCGCGTGCACTCTGTTCTTCACTGGACAAAGTCAAATGTTGTGTTTCTTAATCAGCCGCAGCTGAAGTGCTCCAGCCCTTACAAGGCTTTGTGCCTGAGCAGAGCTGACACATTTTGCCATGTTTTCAGGGAGCACTATATTCTTTATTTTGGCTAAAATGTCTGCCTCCATCTGGTCTGTGCTTAGGAAATGTGCATGCTCGTTGGGCATGCTCTGTGAACTCGTTTTCACAGCTTTCAAAATACGTTACCTTGGCCTTTCAGGTAATCCCTAATTATTAATGGCACACAAAACAAATAGTATTCTAACTGTCTGGGAGCAGTGCCTGCATAATGGTGGGGAGAATCAGACGCAATGCATCTTCTTAATACAGAATAAAGATATTGCACGAAACCCAGGAAAAGCTTGACATTGAAAACAGCTCCTGGGGAACTGTCAAGATGACAATAGAAAAAGCATTAACGATTCATCAATGTGCCATTAGCCCTGCATGTTAGACCTGATGCTGTGTGAAGTCAATAGATCATTTTTATGCCCTACAATAGAAAGAATTGAGTTGAAATGGAAGCATATGACCTCTAGGCTACATTAAACCATTACTAAGAAAAAGATCATTATCTGAAAAGTGCAAAACCATATTCATTTGGTCTATTTGTCTGTTGGACTCTGAACGTTTTTATCTGTTTACTCTTATTTCACCTTGCTAGCAATGTGTAAATGCTCAGCAGAAGCTCAGAAACTCAAATGCAGTGTTAGGAGAACACATTAGGCAGCATGATCATCATCATTTTTAAAGAAAATGGTGTTTGTCTTGTATTTCAAACAGCTCTTTCAGTGGTGGTTGTGGCCAGTTTTCAATTCAGGTCTCCCTTTATTAAATATATATATATATATAGATATAAATACCTACTTTATGTCCTCTGTATGAGAGAAACAACTTTAAGCAATTAAAATACGCACACAAGGATCAACATTTTTCTCCTTAAAAGTGCAGTTCTTTAAAAAGGAAACTTTTGGGAGGAAAGCTCAGTTGTTTCTGTTCAACGGACCCTGTTTTCACTCATCATGCAAATGCCACGAGCGTATCAATCCCCACCTCGGGACTGCACACACCGATCTGTGCACCCGGTCTGAGATCAGCGACTCTGAAAGTAAAGATCCATGATGGGCTCTTTTATTGTCGGAAAGGAACTGTCATCATCAAAGCACCACAGTGTGTCTTCTTCATTTTGCTCCTGGAGGCCAAACTGTTTTGGAAGATTACATTTTACCTGCAGATATTTGTAATAAAGAGTGTCTGAGTACTTCTCTTGTTTATGTGTTGACTGCAGTGAAACTCATATAGACCTTAATGCTGTGTTCCTGCTCGTTGGAGAGACAGTGCTATCAATTCAGGAGCCTGTTGAAAGGAGCGATTTTGTTTCTAGGCTCACTGCTGGTTCAGACAAAGGCTACCCTGGCAGGAGCGGTGGTTTTGTATTGCACGCAGAGGAGGGAGCTGCTCCCCCACCCCATACAACCATTTTTTTTTTTTCTTTAATGTTTGTGCTCAGCAGTGGTTTCAATTAGTTTTACTTTAATTTCAGCTGAGTATATTACTCCATTCCACATTGATTTCTAAACAACTGGCTTTATTGATTTAAGACACTAAAGCTGTCATAACAATGTGGTAATAATACAATAAAACAACAATAGGTTTTTATTTTGCTTGGCTGCAAAGCAGCCTAATGTTGGAACGTGCAGCAAGCCCACGACAGCAACACTGCTGTGGTGTTAAAGCCTGGCACGTACACACACATCTGGGCAGCTAACCACGGGGCCAGGTTTTCACAGGAATGGCAGAATTTCTACTAAAGTGAATGCCAACTGTGAGCGTTCACCCCCCAAACCCAACAGGTGGAGTTCGAAGGACGAACTGCAGGTTGGTGCACACACAGGAAACACAATATCGAGGGCTGTTCTCAGATGCATTATGCAAAAACTTAGAAAACTTCATGGACGCTACTGAATTAAGCTGCTGTAAAACCACTGATGAGAAGGAACCCCGAGGAAGTCATGATTTTGCCTAACCAGCATGGAAACGCATAGTAATTATTCTTCCCTTGTTTTCATACTGTTTCCATCTCTGTGTATTCCAAACTTAATTTTCTTTTAATTTTTTTTTAATTCCAATTTTTAAATCTATCTGTTTAAAGCACTGTTTCTTACCCTCCGTCAATCCAGGGATCGTGGTACTTCTGGTTGGAAGGGCAACAGCTCTGAATTAAGAGCTGGTAAAATTATGAAACTGAAAAGAACCATATTATTATATGCTATTATTATGACTTTTTTCCCTTGCTTTACATTATTTTGGTTAACAATTTCTCGTGTGCTTCCTGGTGGCTGGGAAGGATTGGATCCAGAAGAAAGCTGTTTGTGTAAGTGCTGGGTGGGCACTAACACCTTGGTGTAAGTCCCAGCCCCCAGCAATGCTGAAGAAGGATGAGTGGTGCTGGTGGTACTGATGATGCATTTCACCTGGCTTCTGTTCACCTGACTGCTTCTTAAGACACCGTGGGTATAGCTAAATAGCCACATATATATCAAATGGTGTGGAAAAAACAAAGGTGGGGAGGAGATCCCTAAAACTGGCTTAATAATAGAAATCCACAGCTGTAAGTGGATAAGTGAAGGTAAGAGTCTGACCGATGACATATTTAGTAACTTTTGATTGAGATATTGCAAATGAGATCCAGAGGCATAGAAACTCTGATTTACCCCCAGAATGATGTACTGGCATTGTAGGAAAGTTTCTGTCAATGCCTTCTTCAGAAACAAAAGGTGAAAAATACCTGTCAGGTCTCATAGAAAAGCGAATTATAGATGTAACTGGCATTTTCCCCTGCACCTTCATGAAAGTGCATTGGGATGTGTGTATCATTTTACTTAGTGATGTAAAACAGAGATCAGGAAAGGAGTGTTATTTTTTTGTAGTTGCAATAATTAGGTGAAAATTTAGTAGAAATAGACAAACAGAATTGAGCAGCTTTTTTAATGGAAAGCAAGAAACTTATGTACCTGGCTAAATACAGTCCAATGGGTAGCTGAAAGCTAAATAAAATATGCATTTGAACATGTTTTAGTGAAAAAAAAAAAAAGTTTTAAAATAGTTTCACATTTAAAACCATTTGTACAGTCACTGCGATTCAAAGTACTCAGCTGGCTGGGATTTTGGAGGCTGCCACCACTCCGTGTTCCAGGCAGCTGCATGTGTCACAAAGCTGGAGCCTCGAGACGAGCCGGGGATGGGGAGGCCGTTGTGAGCCTCCTGAGCAGCGATGCGTTTGTCTGATTTCTTACCTACAGGCCCTGCTCCTTTCTCTAAAACAAACATTTAATTGTTATGCAAGAAGTCAGTCAGCCGTGAACACCCTTAATGAATGAAACAAAAGGAAAACATTTAGGTTCTTTTTCCTTTTTACAGGATTAACGCATTTGTTTCACAAGAATTATCTTAATCCGGTTGCTGTCCTTCAGCAAGTTATAAACAAGAGCGATGTCTTTCCACCAATGAATTTCATTTAACTGGCTCCGTTTGTTTATGAGATGTTTTCAGCTCTGAGTCCCTAACAGTAATAACTTGTCCAAATACATTAATATCAAAAATCCCTTGATATCCCCCAAATAATGAAATTCTTTTGTCAACAACATCCCCAAGTAACTTGTGTTGACTTTAGTGAAAGTTTGTCAGAATTAGAGACTTAACAGAGAAGCACAACTCTTCTGCCGTGAGCCCAGGACTGCTAATTTCCAAGTTGAATAAGTGTTCTGGTTTGCAAAGATCTCTCAAGTTCTTTTTCAGCAAAAATAGGTCAGAAGAAATGAAGGCTAAGGCCACAGTTTGCGAGATGCACCACATGGGAAGCACCGCGACTGCACCGTTCCCTCCCCAGCACGGCGTCTGAAGACAGGTCAATGACATTTAGGGGTGGGACCCGATGGTCTCTCGAGGTCCCTTCCAACCCCTACAGTTCTGTGAAACATGGCACCGGTGGCCCTCACGACCCTGCCGCAGAGCTGGTGCCAGCACGCCGGTGTCCGTGAGCACGCGCAGCGCAGCAGCCCGCAGGGCACAAGTCACGTCTTCCTGCCGAGGGTGCTGGCGGTCCTGGCGCTGGCTTCAGTAAGCAATATCCTAAATGTCCCAGCTGCAGAAATTACGGAAATGCATTTTTCTCCCGAAGCTTTAATTGCTAGGTGTCGGAAATATTGTGAAGTTCAGAAATGGTGTGTAACCACGATGCTTAGCCAAGTGTCGCAGCAGCAGAAAGCTGAGCTGTGTTAGACCGTCTGCTGGGGCTCCTTTGCTGTGACTTCACAGCTTCTCGGACCAGATGCTCTCTCCCCCTTTCTTCCTGCCGAGATACTTTGGCAGACCAGTCCACACACGAATATGAAATATTTTATGCACGTGAAAACAGTACAAAGCAATTTTAGTGAAATAGAAGATCTGTTGGTGGGGAGTTGAGCAGGCTGTAAATATCTGAGGATTAAGGATAATTTACACCTCTGGGACTAGCCACAGAGGATTACAGCCTCGTGGAACCATTTACCTTGAGAAAAATGACAAAACTTCCAAGGACTGATGGTTTCTTTAGAGAAGATTTGAAGCTTGGGCTGCACTTGTCTTGAGCTTATCCGCTATCAATTCCAGTTCATACAAAGACATTTGCTCTGATTATTATTATATCCCTGCCCTTTCTTGCCCTTGAAGTATTGGCATTGTGGCTCGGAAGACAGATTCAATTAACAAATGGGATAGATGCTGACCTTTCTCAGATTGTTATTCTATCCTTGATTTGCTTTGGGGGAGAAATATTTCTTTCTTGTATAAATATGAAATAACAAATAAATAACCAAAAATTGATTTGTAGTTTCAAAAAAAAAAAAAAAAAGAGAGGGATGGGGGAGGAAAGAAATGAACTAGTCAAGCACAGACACCGGTATTAGCTGAAGGGCTTTGGCACCTTGCACAGGGATTACTCACCAAGTGTGCTGCCATCCGTCACGATTACAGAGCTGGCGGATTTCTACAGTAGCTTTTTTCCAGAGAATCAGGTAACTTAAGCAGCATAGCACTTTTCACCTTTCTCTTGCCTCTGTGACTGATCTTCTGCTGCTCAACGAGGAAATTTTCTCTTTGCTGCTTTTCCCGTGTTACCGACCTCAGCCTCAGCATTGCACGTGGCTGCCGGGCAGGGCAGCAGGGACAGAGCCCCGACAGGGACAGGGACAGGGACAGGATGGCAGTGCTTTGGGGCATCCCCCATCCGAACCCCTGCGGACAAGGCTCTGTTATTCCTGAGGAAAGGTGAGTTTGGCCCTTGGGAGCTCACTGAGCGGTGATTTTAGTAATCCTGGATGGTGATTTTAGTAATCCTCCTTCTCCCCGTATTAATCTGTCTAGCATCCATCCATGACCAGGTCCAATGTCCTGGTGAAAGGACTTTTGTCTCACTTGTTTACCTTGGATCAGGCCCATAAACCCGCAGTTATCCTGGAAATTATTTTATTATATTTGGTGTTTATTCATTTTCTCCTAGTACGAACTAAAGTGGAGGTGGGAGATGGGAACACAGCTGCCCGCAGCTCTCGTGCTGGGTGAGGGACGCACGCGTTGCCTGGTGCACGTCAACTTCAGCCACCAGCAAACAGCGCTTGGAATTATGCGTGAAGATTGCTTTCTTCTCAACAAACACATCAAGGCAAAAACTTACTTCATTTACATTCACATTCCCCAAAATGATAGTTTTTATACTTCCAAGCAGCTTTCCTCCCGTCTCTGCTCCCATCCCCCCATGCACAGACTTGGGAAAAGATCAAACAGTGCCTTATTTTTCCTTACCAATGATGTAATCACTATACTGTGTTAATTGTAGAGAAATTTTGGGATAACTCAGCATGGAAAAAAAAAAGTAATTAATATTTTAATATACTAATTATTTTATAATTATAATTATGTAAAATGACATAATTATTTTAATGCTGTCATGCTACAAGTATTAAAGTTAAACCTTTTTAGATACTAGCCCTGAATCTGTCACTTCTTCTCAGTCTACTACATTATTCTATGGGTTGCTCCACTCACAGCTGCGAGCCAGTCCTGTTGCTGACTTGTATTATTTCTGCTAAAGTTGGTTGAATTCTTGAGATTGAATTTTCTTCCATTTTTTTTAAAAGTCACTGGGTTTGTGTTAGCCAGGTGGGTGCTACCTGACCAGTTTGTCCCACCCATTTGGGGAGAAAGCTTTCCGCAGGACAGCTGGAGCCTGCTGACAGCGTCCCAGCCTCTTGTGGGATGCTCAAGCTGAGATGGGGAATTTGCACAGGTAGACAGGAACAGTAAAATCAGAAAAGTCTTTGCTGGAGCAGCAGGAGGAATTCGGTGTTTCAGGTGCTGTTTGGCATACCGTTATGCTCTGCACTTGCCCAGTGCCACTCCTTTCTGAAGCGTTATGAAAAGTTTCTTACTCATATAGGAAGCATCTTCTGGATATCCATATTATCCACCTTCTGATATCCACCTCTCACGAGGCTGGTGGTGGCAGCTGGATGTGGTGGGGGTGTGTGGAGCCCCCTGCCACCCTCTGTGGGGCCGGGGGCTGAGGCTGCAGCCCCGTGGGGCCAGCTGGGCGCTGAGCTTGGCACTGGCAGGGCTATGCTGTGCTCACGGGCTGCCGGAGACCCCATGCGTGAACCCGACGGCTGCTTGCATCCTCCACATGCCGAAAGGCAGCGTGACAGATGTGTACTTGTACCATTTATATCAATTATAACACCGGGATGATATTTGTTTGGCGTGCTGCTGAAAACCTATTGATCACCTAGTTTTTAACTTGATGCAGACAGCCGTACAGATTTGATTTATAAAAGAGATTTATTTTATGTTTTGACAGAAACCGCAGACTTTTCTGCATAACTTATTAAAGTACAGATTAAAAGTGACGTGTTGATTTGTTACTAACTTTGAGGATTTCTTTCTATGCTGTTTGCCTCCAGCACTAAGCAGTCCATGGAACATGCAGCTCATGTATGAATCCATCTTTTTATCTTTATTTTTAAGTCTCGGGCCTCCTTCTAAAGTTATGCATTCTGCATTCAACCAGCAAAAAGGTAAACAGAAAGACTGAATTTATGCCAGTAAGTCACAATAGTCTGTTCAATGGCAAAATATTTAGTCATGTTGAAATTGGAGGCCAGGTCCTCCCACATGGCTTTATTTTGGCATTGCAAAATGCACATTTTTTAAAGGTCAGAGCTTCTGATTTCCATATTCTTGTTTCTTTTTTCTTTTTTCTTTTTTTTCCCTTGATAATTCAGTTCATTTGAATAGTCTATTATCTAATATTTCACTACCAGGACTTCTGACCTTTTCAGCATTATTTTTCCTCTGTAAATGAGCTGTCCTTGCCGCCTATTATTCCATACGCACACCCTCACATACCCAGTTGTGGCCACCCGAACGTGAGAGGAAGAGCCAGGTGGCAGAGGGGTGCGAGGAGGAGGAGGAGGTGGCTGCACACCCACATGCATAGGCACTGCCCCGAGCTCTGCCCACGTGCTCCACGGTTCTGCAGCGCAACTGCAAGTGCAATTCTTCACTCAGGTTACACAGCTGAGCTCCTCCAGGCTGTGAACGTGGCAGAATCCAAAGCAGACCCAGTCATCGTGCTGCGGTTTTCCTCCCTGCTTTGCCAGCTCTGACAGCTACCGAACTGCTGGACAGGGACTGGTGGAAATCCAGCTCGGCTTCTCACTTGAGGAGCTCACAAAGGAATAGGACTAAAAGCCTTGATCTTACATAAACTGCAAGTAAGTCTTGTGTAAATAGCAATATTAGGGCTCTGTAATGCAATCAAACAGCCACAAGCCACTGGGGCAGTGAAAAAAATCCAGGAGTTTAAAGCACCTTCATTATTATTTATTGAGTATTAAAGTTGTAGGCACATTAGGAATATAAATGGATACACAAATGATCTAATTTATGATCGTTGTACACAGCCATCTATAATGGTTTTCCCTTTTAGAAAGGCAGATAGTATCATTATTTTTTTCATTGTTTATCTTCCAGCATGTCATTTTATTACTTACAATTTTAGTCAGTGATCATATGTTCAGTTAGAGTGGTATTGAGCGAAGATATTTGATAATGCTTTGCTTTTTAGCCATACCTCGGCTTGTGTTTTCAGTTCCTCCCAGCAGCAGCCCAGGCCTGCTCTGATGCCTCTCAGCTGGAAAAGAGAAGAAAGAGATGAACCCCAACTTTTGTTTTTATTATTATTATTTTTATTTTTTATCCAGGACTGCTCCATCCAACCCCTCGCTCTTTCAGGTGCTGAATGTCGAGAATTGTCACCCTGATGAAGTCCCTGGCAGGCTGGAAGATCTCCGTTTCATCGTTCTTCAGCATCTTGTCTCCGGGAAGTGAAGAGGTGCTGTTGTGATCTACAAAAGCTCAGGCAGAGCCTCTCTGCCATGAGAGGGGCAGCTGGGGAAGGCTGCCGGGGAGCAGCAGGGACTGCCCAAGTCCCCAGACACCTGGGTGGCTGTGTCAGATTTCCTCATCATCTGGCACCCGTGGAGTAGTCTCATCGGCAGTGCAGTATAACAGCATACGATGTTACCATTTTCTTCACTCTTTTTCTTCCCCTCTTTCCCCCAAATTAAGGAATTGCTCACATCTCTCTCCCTGGGATTTCCGCCCGTCTCTGAAGTAGTGCAAAAGGCATTAACAGAAATTAGAGACAGAAATAACAATCATTTATAGATTATATAAACTGTCCTCTAGAAAACAGAAACTAAATAGCATTTAAGTAATTTTCCATTTCTCAGATGTAAAAGAAGGTGTGTAACCCTTATAGGTATCAAGGTGAACATTCTTAGACCAAAATGACTGACGCTGCAGTCCTTTCACAAATGTTATGTGTTTCCTGATGAATGAATATGGGCAGAAAAGAAAATTAGAAATTTGACAACCTAGCACAAACAGTGTTAATTTTCTACAGTTTTATCATTTACTTGCAGAATAACTTAATATATCTTTATCGCTCCTTCTCCTATCAAAGCTCTATAGACTCTAATATTCTACTCAGTGAACTGAAATATCTCTCAATATAAAGCCATCTTCGTCTAAAAGCATGGGGAACCATTATGGTATATTGTTATGTACACCAGTATTACCTAAGGAAACATTTAAAGGTTGGGAAAATAGATATTTTTTAGAGAGAGAGGAAAACAAAGCTTCTAAATTAAAATTACACTTTTTCTTGATTTAATTCAATACTGTATTTCATCTTCTAACAAAATCCTGAGACATGGATGGAGTAATCCTTTAATGACGAACAAATAAAAGAAAGTACTTGTGGGGTGTGGGCACAACCTGTGCTACTCAGCCTTGGGGTGTGCAGGATGGGACCCCCAGCCCCGACACCTCCACGGCTGCCCCCACTGTTCAGGCAGCACCCGTGGGTGCCCCCTACACCCTTGGGCTGCCTCTGAGAAGCAGGGTCTGGGGCTCGGCACAGCGAGCGAGGCAGTTCTCGAGCTCTTTGATAACCTTGCTGTTGGGCTGCTTTGCAGAACAAACCTCGCACACGGGTAAACGGCTGCTGAGCCCCATGCAAAGGTGAAGCAGGCTGGCCCGTGCGTGGCCGACACCTCATCTCCCAGCCCTGACCTTACCCCAGCACGCAGCGGGAGGGGGCTGTGGGAGGAGAAGCAGTTAGCAGGAATGAAAAATACACCAGGAGCAGCCTCGTCATTTTTTTTTTTTTACCAAGTTTGCAGTTTCTTGCTTGAACGCTGGTGTCAGACGTACCCACCTCCTCGCTGACCTGTGCTCCGTACCGGCCGTCCTTCATGCAGGAGGTGCGACCCCAGGACAGCTGCAGCTCCAGGAACGTGGACAGGCAACGAGCAGCCAGCGCTGGGAGGCCTCCCTGGTGCGAGGTGAGATCCGCGTCCTTGTCTTCTCCGCGAACTGAAGGAGCAGGAAACGAGCACAGAGTTATGAATGCTGCAGGTGGCAGGAAACAGAGCGTGTCGGGTGGCAGGCAGGGGCGGTGTTACTGTTTGCATTTGAATTCTGCTGCCTGTGATAACCTCGTGCGCATTCCTCTCATCCTCATTTTATTCCAGTTCATACATTTCCCAGTTTTTTTGGGTCATTGAGTTTGTTCATGAGTTTAACAACAGCCAGCACCATGTGCACTGTAAATATGAGAACTCTGCAGAGCAGATAGCTATGGTGCGAGGCTGCTGATATAATGCAAATATGCTTATTGCTGCTGGAGTTTCAGCCAGGGAGAAGTCCAGAAATTACCATTTTGAGAAATGTTTTTTATTTTTTTCCCCCCCATATTATTTACAGTGCACAGTTCACTGATGAAGACTGTTAGGGCTGAAATTGCTAAAGGAACTGAACCTCAAATACGTTTGAAGTCATTCCCAGAATGAAGCAGAGAGCACTTGTAATAACAATAATAAGTTCATCATAAAGCACTTTCCGGAAAACACATTGTTATTTGACAGTACTACAGAAAGCATGTGCAGAAAATGTCGGTATTCACACTCACTCCCAGCTGATTTAATATCAGCACTTTCTATTTTTTTGCCATATTCACATGAAGGATTGTAAATGGGGGCATGCGTCCAGCTGTCCAGCCTGGCTGTCAGCACAGACGTAGGAGGAGAGACCCCCCCAGACTGATTCCTGCAGGTGGGAACTGCCTTTGTGCCAGCGGGGCTGTGCCTGGGCACTGGAGTGCAGCACCGGGTGCCCTGGGAGCAGGCACGGCACGGCACGGCACGGCACAGGGTGGCTGGCAAGCTGAGCGGTCATCTGGCACGGATCTTGTCTGCACACTGCCTCAGTTTCTCCCCTCTGTTAAATACAGAACCACACATACACGTTGTGATTACTCAGTGGAGGGACGTATTGAAAACCAACTGAAATGTCGGGGAAGCTCTGAAAGCACCAAGTCTCATTGGAATGTAGAATGTCAATTATTATAAACACCTGGGCTTTTAAAGATTTAAAATTTAGTGCATACAAATATTTTATGTGCTGGGAATTAATTTTGTTGTATGCAGTGCAGTAGGTGTACCTGCAGCAATACAGTAACAGAGCGTTAAAGCGGAGGAGCCATTCAAGTGGACATGACTCTAAATGCTCAGGTGGATGATTTGAAGTTCTCATTTATAACATGCCTTAAACCACTGAAGTGTGCTTGAAATTAAGATATTTATTAGTCCTCTGCTTTCAGAATGAGGTACTTACCATCAGCCATCCAATAATGGAAGATGACAGAAATGGCCAATTAGAGGCCAAAGACGGATGACATAAAACTTGTACACAAACCAGGAACCGCACACAGGCCCCAGCGCAGACCAGCATCATTATTCCTGGCAGACAAGTACCTGTAAGGGCACACACCTAATGGCATACAGAGTTGACAGTTCCTTACTTGCCGTTGGCACACGGGTGGGACAAAGCCTTTGGCCGTGCTGTATTAATGTAACTGGTCCCAGCACCCGGAGCCTTGGCTAGGGCGGCAGTTCTCCCACACGTGTACGTCCTGTGGGACCGTCTGGGTACATGAAATTATGCCTGCTGTTTCCTCATGCTGGGGCACAAATGCTCAACGTGCCACCCCAGTATAGCACTTGTGCCAGTGCCAGACGAAGCAGAGCGGTCCTGCAGCCCATGGGGTGCCACCGCTGCCCACAGCCTCCCTCCAAGTGCCCCAGCACGTCCCAGTTTGGGGTTGGTCCAAGGCATATGTGGGGCTGGTGCTTCCCCAGCCCTGCCCTGAACAACCTGCTGTGAGAAGTGGTGTGCTGCAGGAACCTTCTACTGTTATCTCGCCGTATTGAATGCGTATTATTGAATTTAATCAGCGAAATGAATTTGCTAATGGACTTGTTAATAAGCTTGCCCTATCTAATGTTGATCGTTTCTTCTGTTCCTTTTTTTTTTTTTTTTTTTTTTGAATGAGAAAAAGAAAGCTGCTGCTGCTGTTTGGCAGCTTAGTGGGTTTTTCTGTTTGTTTTGTTTTGTTGGTTTTTTTGCTTTAGGCAAATAACAGGAATAAGTTCACTTATAATTGCTTTGACGTAAAGAAAAGTTAATAGAAATTTTAACAACAATATCAGCTTAAGAGAATTTGAGCCCATGACCTTCGCGTTGTAACGAGGCCAGTTTCTCCGCCAGGCTGGCAGTCGTGCATCAGCACGCCCAGGGACATTCAGTTAGCGGCGCTGGGGGAAGAGTTTTGGAAGAACTCAGCAGGGTTTGCTCTGCCTTGGTTTTATGCGATTTTGTGTGCCCCTTGCACACATGTAGCACTACGCAGCCCGAGGAGAGAGCTGGGGCTGCAGGAGAGTTTCAGTCCCTAAGGTGCTTGGAGCAGCGTGGTTATTTGCTTCTCCTCCCAAGCACTAAGCCAGCTCCGCAGGTCAGAGCTTTCCCAGTGCCAGTACTGTTCCCAGCAGTGCTTGCACAGTGTTGCATACGTGTCGCAAATGTCAGCCCAAAATCCTGCGGCCACCTGTGTGTCTCTCTGCGCCTCCCCACCACGAGCCATTGCCTGCGTCTGTCCTGCCTGTGACTCCGAGCTTGCCCCTGGTGCCACCTGCAGAGCAACAGGAACCTTGCCCAGGGAACACCGCTGCACCTCACCCGTGCCGGGCTGTGTACGTTAGGTACTTCCTTCGCTATCAGCCTTTAATCAACACATTTTACAAAAGACAGACGTACTCTTTAGAAAGAATATATATATATATTTCTTTGAACCAAAATCTATTTTAAAAAAAGCATTTTGTAATAAACTCAAAGTTGTTCGTTAGAAATGTGTAAACTGACAGATTTCATCTTCATTCCAGTGGATCCCTAGTGTCCAATTTGTAGATAAAATAGTCTAACAGTCCCCTTGATGTGCTGACAAAGGGGAGGGCTGGGCTTGGATGAATGCAGGGCCAAAAGTTATAGAAAACAGTTGCTGAGAACATGAGGATTTCAGACAAAATACTGTGGTCAGAATATTTCCTCTCCTTCCGTCTCCAGGTCTATAAAGTCTTCAGAAATGAGCCAGTTCCCACCCCCTGGCACGAGCTGGGAACTCCAGTGTAGCCCCAGAGGTGGCAGTGTGTGAGGCTGGCAAACTTTGGCTGTGTTTGCTCACCTTCAGCTGTCCCAGGAGGGCTGTACAAAGCGCTGTGGGCTTTTTCGTATGCAGTGGACAGTTGTCATTATTTATGACTCCCTTTTTTAACATTATGAGGCTTCAACCTTACACATCATAAAGCTCAAATTAAAATGTGTCCCTCTGAGCTTTCACATTGTGCATGCAAACACCGTAAAGTGGCGTGGAAGATGAGCAATGACAGCATACTGCGTGCTGCATCACACTTAATGGTAACCCAGAGTGCATCCTGACAGGTTTTATCTCCTGTTGTACATATAACATTTTGAAGAGCATCCTTTAATGTTCCTTTGCACTAGATTAGTTTAGATTAGGATCTACAGAAATGTTAAAGGTGGTCGATATCTATATGCTCCTGGTGCTCCCGACACAACAGAAAAATACTTCCCGCTGGCTGTGGTAGAATTTGAGATAACTCACCTTCAATGAGGCGGGTGGCTTCTCATCTCGACACCCATTGCTCCTCTTCTCTCCCTTTGTTCCGCTGAGCAAGCAGCAGAGATGCAACGGCGCTGAGACCTCTCCTGGCTGGGGCTAATTCTGGGGTGAAGGGACAGGTGCTGCAGGCTGGCAGCTTGTCAGCGGCGGGGTCCTCGTGGGGAATGTCTCGGTCATTTGTGTCACCCAGCTTCGTTGTGAGCAGCAGGAGTGCTGGAGGCGGCAGCACGGCAAAGGAGGTGCCCCTGAGGAGAGGCAGTTCACGTGGTATCGCACACAGTCCCCGAGGTGCATAACGAATCCACGGGCATTCCCACGGGTGGGTATTAGGTGACCTCCTACAGGTAAAAAATGCTGGCCTTGGCCACACACCCGTGCACTTAAGCAATGCACTGTACCCTTAGCTCTGCCTCTGCTCCCTGATGCGGGTTCAAGGGGATGATGGTGAGGAAGAGGATGCTGGGGGGGGACCCCCTGCCCTGTCTGGTGACACTTCACTGAGCAATGCCCCGTGAAGGCCACAGCGAGTGTGAATCGCCATCGAACTGCTCACCTCAAAGGTGATAGTGCGCACCTGCCCGCATTTTCCCGGCACACCAAAAACCCCAGTGAGCAGCTGCACTTCCGTGGTGGCTGCATTTGGAGCGTGGTTTCTGCAGCAGTACCCGGGGCCACCTCTGCCGTGCAGATAGACGTGGGTGCTGACAGCAAGCAGCACGGAAAGCAGTCCCCGTGGCTCTCGCACTTGCCGGGCTGCTCTGTTACTCTAAGTGGATGTCTTCCTTCCAACTCACTGTCTGGAGTTGAAAAGTGCAGGGAAAATGGAGATGTTCAGGAAAGAAAAGAGGCACTGGGCACTGGGGGACAAAAGACTTATCACCTTGCAAGAAAGGGATGAATACTGAAGGAGAAGAGGAGATAGACTGGGAGCTCGTTTTGAAGGTTAATATGGTTTTCCTTTTTCTTTTGTTTCTCCCCCATTCATTTAAATGAGAGTTGCACAGAATAATAATCTACTTGTTTTGTCTGTGTGATAATTGCACTGATAATTTACTATGATTTAAATAATCAAATTCAGAGTTTTGTATGTCAGTCTGAAAAAGGGCTTTCTTTAATCTCCAAAGATGCATATTCATGACGCCATTATATATATAGCTAAAGAAATTACAGTACCGTTGTCTGCTTCAAACAAGTCATTCATTCTCTGCTCTTTAAGAAACAGATGAAACAGTCAAAACACAAGATGATTGATTTGTACTTTCAAAGTTCACCTCCTCTCACCTTGGTAATGGATTTCTTTATCTATCAGCAGCTATCTTCGTCACTTAGTGCCTGTCCAGTGCAACCTATACTCAGGTTTAAGTGCTGTGTCAAGCAAATTTGTGCCTTGGCGCTTTCTGCCATCTCCAACTCACGCCTGGCTCTTGCAGCAGAACAGCATGCTGACCCTGTGCACTGTGCCTTGTGAGTTGTCTGTGCGAAATGCTGAGCTCGGGACAGAGCCGGGGCTGCTGCCGCCTGCCTGGGACACGAGCCCTGGGGACGTTCCCACGGCCCCACGTGCACCTCGGCTCCTCATCCACACCTTGTTATGGCTGGGCTTCAGCTGGAAGATTCTCATTTCATATGCATTTATTCATTTTCTATCCTATACTAGTATTTTCTAGATTATG
This sequence comes from Stictonetta naevosa, assembly GCA_011074415.1. NCBI lineage: Eukaryota > Metazoa > Chordata > Aves > Anseriformes > Anatidae > Stictonetta > Stictonetta naevosa. The sequence goes on from CM021702.1 coordinate 35,819,534, forward strand.
TTGTGTGCTGTTGGAGCTATGGATATTCATAAATGAAGAAAAATGATGGCTGTAAAAGCTAATGCCAGAATGGCCCCGCTGAAACCTGTGGGGTCTGTGCCGGGGCTGTGTGCACATGAAGAGGTCACCAGAGACCTCCCTGCAGTGCACAAGATAAGGGCCCCATGATAAGGAGCATCTCAGATTTTTATAACAGTCTATTTTTGCACTGGATTTGAACAAATATCTCATTTAGCTAATTTATTGTACTAGATAATGAAAATACCTGAAGAGGCATCTTTATGGAACAGCATTTGCCTTGGAAGGATAAAAGAAGTGCATTCTAGAAATATGAATACTAAAATAGCACAGGTCAAATATCTGTGCTTTGTCGACTTTAAAATTTAAACTGTCATATATTACCGTGCATTAATACTAAAATACATTTGTTAACGGTGATAGCCACGGGATAACAACTGATATCTATGGGTGAGACAGAGAATTGCATGGCAGTAAAGCCTGGCCTTCCTGGCCTCTGTGGCCCTGCTAGGGCACAGCTGTTTGGAAACCCACAGCATAATCTGGGGAAAGTTTCAAGGCACATAGAGAAATAAAAGTATTTTGAATATGAAGATAAAATATTGAAATCAGTTGAACCAGACACAGATTAAGGTGTTGTGTTTAAAATGAGACAGAAGAATCCCACTGAGAAAATTAGATGGTAGAGACGGGTGCATCGGTTAATGCAAGTTCCTTAGTTAGCTATTTTTTCATTCTTCTGTTCACAAAATGTCTTCGTGTTTTTTCCCAATTATATGTGCCATTTTTGTGGATAGCTTGCTTGTAGGAGCCGAGAGGTGCTTGCTGCCTCCTGGATCTGACATGCCATTTGGTGCCTGTTTTTCTTTCTAGCCATTGGAAGGATGTAAAATTCAGGCTTCCTGCATGAGCAGTTTTACATACACATTCAAAATGCATTCACTATTATTGTTATTTAATGTTTTCATATACCAATGCTAGATAAGAATTGGATTAAAATTCAAATAAAAGAAACAGAATCAAAACATGTTTTCATAAGAATGGATAATTTATGCATTGATAGAAACCTTTGCAGTATAACTGAAATAACAGCAGGAAGGGAGTGGATAAATTATTTATTCTCCATGCATATATCAATGTATTTTTTCATATGTATTGAGCTGAGCATGGAAAAGCTTATGCTAGGTTCTTTCTTTTGTACATAATTCCTTTTCAAACTGGAACCAAAGCTTTTCCACTTTGGTGAGTTTGCCGCAGCAGGGACTGCTGAAATACAGGCAATCTCACTTGTGTCTTTCTTTCTTTCTTAGCTTTAGTGGAAAAGGAGGACATGAAATTCATTGCACAGAGCAAAGCCTTATTTGTACCTCTGGCCAAGCAGTCTATTGTCATTGTGCTGGATTTATAGTTAAACTGATGTTTAATCCCTGGAGAATTTAGTCTGTTTGCTGTGAAGTCTGAGATAATGTAGAGCAATTCCTAAGTGTGTAATTCATTTTAACTTTTATTATTATTATTATTATTATTATTACTTATGGAGAAATATCTCTTAAAAAAATTGGTGGTAGAAATGAAAAGAATTCAATTTTTCTCCCATTTTATCCAAGGCAATTAGTTACTTAATTACTGAACATAACTTTTAACAGTGGTTGTGATGAGATATGAGTTTCCATTTTTTTCAGACTCAGCCATCAAAGACTTTTAGAAGATGCTTTTTATCAGGAAAAAAATCCTCCAGTGGGCAAATACCTTGCAGCCTGTAGATTGCACTTGGAAACAAGCTGCTATTATTTCTCACTTACTCACCCTCTCCCTCCCTATGAGTTGAAGCTACCCCCAGGTTAGCTTTCTGTACTTCCCAAAACATCTATGGGAGTGGAAAAAGGTATTTTCTGTCCAGAAACCTTGCACATAAGCAGCAGTCCACTGTGTTCAGATCAGTGATGATCTTGGTATTTACTGCTCATGGCCTGGCTCTAAGCAACCCTCTCTGTGGTTTGGAGTTTTATTCTCCCTAAAGGTCCTGCCTGGCTCCAGACAACGTCTTCTGGCCCTTCATCAGGATCTCTCTTCCCATTTCTACTCTCCATTTATTCTGAGGTCCTTTAAATTTCATTTTATATGTTAAAAATGCAAACTGCCACCTGGGTCTTCACGTGCTGCCATTGAGGCGGGTATCGGTAGCTGTTCGCCTCTGGCCAGGCTTCTGCTGCCTTGTGATCTTCTGAGCAAAGCAGCTCCGCTGCGAGCAACTCGTCGTAATTCATCATTTTTTACATGCAAAAGTCAAAGCCCCCTTATCGCAGAGAGGAAAGGGGAGCTCCAAGGGGACTTGGCAATGAACCGGCTCACATCTGGAAAAGCAGGGGAGGCTTGTCCAACAAGAGAGGCAGTGCCCTAGGGAAGGAAAGTGTGATGTTTAGAAAAAGGAGCATCAGCATTAGATTTGCCTGTATATTTTATCTTCAGTTCTCATCATTTATGGTTATGCAAGCAGTAATGTTTGCTTTGAAAAGATAAATATTGAGTGAAAGTACTGAACGCCTTTACTGCATTTTAAAAGTTACAGCACTGACAAGAACAAGATGTCCGTAACTAGCTCTGGTTGTAGGGAACTAGAATGGTAGTCACCGGCCACACCATTGGATTTTCCCTCCATGCCAGTGTGTGAGACAGATACAAAATCCAGGTGATGCCTAGAAGAAGAAGACCAACAGGAATTTGATGCAATGAAATGCATTTACACACAGGTGTGTGAATGCTACATGTCCACCTGTGTTGAGATGGGTTTCAACCAAGAGCTCATTCCCAGTCTTGCCCCCAGCTCCAAGGCATGAGCTTCTCCGTTTTCAGGGTGTAAAATCCTGCTGGTGGGGCCTGGGAAGTGCCGCACAGGGTCAGGCACATGGTGCCTCCAGGGAGGTGTCCCCCAGCTTTGCGAGAGATCTGGCAGGAGGCGGCCAGGTCCACCCTGCCTGCACCGAGGCGCCCCTCCAGCCTGTTCTCCTGAGGGGATTTGCCCCAAACCCCAGTGCAAGGTGCTTTAACTCTCTTTCATGTGTTATAGACAGCATTTTTCAATAAGCTGTTATTTATTTTTAAGCCCCAAAGCATTTTCATAGACATGTTACTCTTTTCCAGGCTAGCATCTGGCTATTGCTTGAGGCGTGGCATCGAGGGGACATTCTCAGCATGATAACATGCCATAGGGATGGCGATGTGAACTGGTAGGTTTCGTTCAGAAAAAGATATATTTGGAAGTTAGTTGTGCTCTAAGGCACAAGGCCGGACCATTTGCCTGCCCAGCAGCACCAAGGATCCCGTGGCCCCAGCAGGGCTCGGCACCAGGTCCCTGGGGGCTGCTCCCAGCCCAGCCTGGGTGCCGTGCAGGAAACCCTGCGTGGCAAGGACCAACCCTGTGCCAGTGATGTGCTGACAGTACTTTAAGGCAGTCGGCCGTCCTTCAAAAGTGTTTGTGGGCACACCTGAGCTGTGAAATCGCAGCCCCAAAGTCACTAGTTCCTTACGGACTGTGAGGAGAGCAGAGCTAGATCGATCCTTCTCGCCTCAGGGGAAAAACACTTCTCTCCCAGAAGTTTCACTTCTTATCGCAGCTGATAAGTCTTATTCTCTGAGCAAGTTCAGTGAAGTTCAAACAAGCTCAACTTCGTCTGTAGCTTGAAACTGCTCTGATAAAGCAGCAGATCACAAGACAAAATCTTCATGGTGACAGCAATTGGTACAAAACTTTGATGTGTTGAAATCTGTCGATAATACTATGGACTGCTTTTTTTCCCCCCGTTGTCTGGATGTCAAAGTAAACATTAATTAACTTTAATTCATTAATCTCAGATTTAGGGCTTCCCAAATCACTGGAAAGGCTTTCATACAAACAAATAACATCGAACTCTAACATTTTTTGGCGTGCCACTGCGGAATAAAACTCTAAAGGCAGAAGCATGTTTGCGGGCGCTGTCAGAGCGTGCCATTTCTCATCAGGTACATTTGCATCACTGAACTCTCATTCACCTGCGCTCCTCTGGTGATTGATGGTGCCAGCGGCTGCAGATGAAGCAAATGGCTATGGCTGGCACTGTCCATCATCAGGTGTTAAACTGCACTGCCTGGAAATGCTGTGAGTCAGGACTTCGGTTTCTAAAGTACCAAAATTAATGATTCTTTTGGTTAGCTGATGAGAGCTTCGAATTTAATTAATTTCCTGTCACACCGAGCAGCACTTGCAGAAGAGGAAATAGTGAGGAAAAGCAGAAGAAGTTCAGGTAAAAGATGCATTAATTAAAAGCTCAATTTGCAGTGATCATATTTCTCTCCTCTATTCAGATTTCCTGTTTACATCATTTATAATAAATAAAGCCTAAATCTGCCACGGTATTAACTTAGAATAGACAACTCCATAAAATGAGATGGCTTTGACAATATAACTGTTTTGGGGATAATACTGTGACAGTGCCTCAGAACTGCAAACCCAGAAGCTGAGAAATGTGTATTAAGCAACCATTTACATGAAGCAGTCTTCACGTAATGCTCTTCACGATAGTGCTGCAATGCCCTTCTGTTTTTAAGCCAGCAGGTGTACATGCAGATAGAAGTTAAAGCCTGCTGGAGCTGATGGAGCACTGAGGCGTTTCTGCCCCTGCTTCTGCCCGGGTACCCATGCTGCAGCCACTGCGTGCACACTGGAAATGGGGGGAAGGGAATGAGCTTGATATCTTAAGCAGCTGAAGATAGGCATTTGAAGAGAAAAGTAGTGGTGATGTTCGGCTGAGAGTCAGGATTGCACATGCAGGTTATCCGCCTGTGTGTTTGTACAACGTGAAAAAATCCAGTGGTGGCTGAATTCCTCATTTCCAGAAGTGTGTTATTCCCTAGCGGAGCACCTTGCCCCAAATAACCTGGAAGGCTTAAAACCTGATACATCTTCTTAATGCGTTGCAGAAGAAAGTCTCTCCCTGGGAATATTAGGGACTTTACAAGTGGAGAAAATAATTTCTGTTTTCCCTAAGAAATGCTGTGTGTAGTGTGCATCTAATTTTAGATTCCCTCTGTTGCCTCTAAATCTTTGCTCTCTGTCTTTCCCAGCTTGATAGAAGGGCATATTTCATTACTAGGAGTTGCATTTGTGTGGACAGATCTTTCACCAACAAAGCATATGTCTTTTAGTTTTGTAATTGTAGAAATCCCATTATTTCTCATCTTTGAGTAACTGAACACATAAACTTTATCTGCAGTATGCATTTGGAGCTGGTGATCTAAAGCAGGTGCAGGGAGGCAGCTGCCTAGCTGGGAGGTGTGTGTATGTGTGTGTTTAGAGACAGATATTCCATCTAAGTTTTCTTTTCAGCTCCTAAAATATTAGGCAAAATTTTGCCCCCAACAGGCTGGTGAGTTATGTCCCTCATTAATGTTTGCAGGTTTTCCTTCAGGGAATTTTCTGAAACACATTCTCTCCCACCAGAAAATGCACCTGGGTGATGCCCTGGGTCCCTGGAGCATCCAGGAGTGCTCCAGGGAGCCTCAGGCTGTGCTCTGTCCCTGAGGACTTCATTTTAGAGGGCTCTAATAAGACACTGCCGTGCCCCAGCACACACTCCAAAGCTGTAGTGTTGCACCTCTCACGTGCACACCTCGATGCAGCTCCTGTTGGTTTCTTCTTCGAACAAAGTCTGAGTCAGTCTGAGCAAGACAAATGAGATGTGAGGGAGAATTTGTTCTTTGTCAGCTTTTTTCAGTGATCAGACCTCAGATGTGAGCATCTCCTTTTCTTTTCATCTGTCTTTCATAACAGAGGAAATGCTAAGGAAATCCATTTGTTCTGTTCAAGCACTGAAAGTGAGATGCTTGCGTGGCTTCTGCAGCTGCAGGTTACTCCTCCCTAGTCTAGTGGCGATTTTACAGCATGTCTAGACACAGTGAATAAACCAGATATAAAGCACTTTAGATACCTATTTAGGCTGCCAGAATATTCCCACAAAACCTTGCAAGAGGCTGCTAAGGAACTGAGCAGTACTGGGGCAGGAGGTGCGGCACTCGATACCTGCAGAAACAGACAGCAGAGAGGAGGAGCAAGCTCACCAGAGGCTGCTGTTGTGGGATCCCAGGTCCGTGGTATTCAATATATCCTTAATTCCTGGGGAGGTGGCAGAGCGTGCCTGCAGCATGCTATTTCAGCTAGTCAGCTGGAGAAGCAGTCTGAGGGAAACGTCCAAAGGATTTAATAAAGGTGGGTGAGAGGGCAGCAGCATAACAGATGGATTGCTCTGCTGACATGCAAAACAATGCACATTAGAAGGAACAGTATGACCTGTGACTCACCAGTGAGTACTAAATGAACTTCAAAAAGTCATGAAAAAGACATGGGCATCACTGTGGAGAGTTAATAAAAGTATCTGCTGAGTAGGCAGCAGTTTGCATAAAAAAAAAAAAAAAAAAAAAAAAAGCAAAATGTTTGGTTGTTTAAAGACTTGGAACAGAAAGTGTAACTGACACACGATGATGCCACCATGCACATAAGTGATACTGCCTTGCTTCAAACACTGGGCATTTATGGTCCTGCTCTTGTATACAACATAGTGGGAAAGAAAAGGCACGCTACTGAGAGCAGCTAGAGCCACAAGAGGAAATCTGCATGGATCGATACCGAAAAGACTGTAAAAAAGTGTGAAAGCCTGGGGCTTCTCTCACCCTGCATGAGCCCAGCCTGACCCGAGATGCTTGGTGTCCTCTCCAGGCTGTGAGTGACCTTGCAGTGATAGAAACTGTGCAAAACCTGAAGCAGTTCCTACTGGCACAAAACACTCCAGTCATCAACTTTTCTAATGCTTACATGGCAAGCTTTTACACTTTCATTCTGATTATATGCTGCTGAAGTGTAAGCTTGTTTTGAAAATTCTGTAAATGACATTATGAAAGCCGACAAATGGCACCGCTGCACCAACGTCCTGCTCGCAGCAGGCCCGAAGCCAGGTCGTGCAGCTCAGGGCCTGCTCAGACAGGTCTGGATTATCCTGCAGGTACTGCAGGCCTGCAGTCCCCGTAGCAGGGTCATTATTGTTCTGTTAAGAAGTGGATCTTCAGTCCATAGCTTTATTTTACTCCGGCAGTCCCACTGGCTTTCCTGGAGCCTCCTGCGGCAGGCTGGAGGAGGCTGAGCTGCAGACCCAGCAGCAAGTCTTCGCTGCAAATGGAAGGGGACGTCTGATACACCCACTGAAGTGTATTACAGACAAGTATTTAAAAGGCGTTTCTGCTATCAGAGCACATACTTAAGCAATATCTGATGAAAGAGAGGAAGAGAAGTGTATGAGCAGTACAAAGGAGCTTTTAAGCACACGTCCTTTCATCAAACTCGCGGCATGGGGCTGTGCCCGCCTGGCAAGGCGAGCCCTTGTCTTTGTGTCCTGTCACATTAGAGGAGTAGGAAGACGTTTGATCTGCTGCTGATCTTGGGGAAGATTGTCAGAAGATCAAGAAGTTTCTGCCATCTGCTCACTGGGCCAGCTCAATCCCTGCTCCTTGTAGCCGCTCTGGCTTTCTTCCTAACGACGGCCACCTCGTTAAGATCTGACGTCTTCTCAGCGATGCGGGCACAGCTTCGCATCTCACGCTGTGCCACAACCAGCTTAACATCTTCTTCGACATCTAATGAAGCACCGCATGCTTCAGGAGAAGCAGAAGGCAAAGAAAGGCATTGGATGTGAGAACTCCCAGTTACAGTCTCCTTCTAGTCTCAGCCAGTGAATGGTTCACGCTGGGGATGATGAGGTGCTCTGTTCCTCCCAGAAGGGCTTTGGCTGCTGTGGCACTGCATTTTCTACCACCTTCCACAGGGCCCAGTGCTCCTCCCAGCACAGCTGCACCCAGGCTTGGCTGCTTCTCTCTGAGGGTTTTCCAGTGGCAGGACTAAGTCTGCCCTTGCCCCCAGATACGCCCCAGGCCCCCTAGACACCATGCTGCTGCCTCTCAGTCGCTGTGGTCTCCATCCTGAGCTGCTCTTCTCTGTGCTTTTCAACCCCGCGAGCCAGCCTGATCTCTTTTCTTCCTTAAGCAGCCTGTACGCAGCACTCTGCCTAATTTCACTCTCTGCCCATCCCAGGGCTTCACCCTCTGGTCATTAAGATTTTACTCTGTTCCTGCTCTTTTAGTCCTTCCCAGTCTCTCTGTGCACAAATTTTTAGAAAACTCGGGCAGGGTCATCACCTTTAAGCACCCTATGGTAATACTGATGACCTCCTCGGCAGTAACATGGAGGTCTAGGCAGCCTGCCAAGCTTCCCATCACACCCGAAGTCCTCTTCTGCATATCTTTGCTTCATTTCCGTCATTGTGATAAATAAAATTTAAAATGCTTAGCAAGAAAAATGGAGAAACAGACTTTTGGAGACCGTTTAACAAAGGAAGATGAAGCAGAATTTCAAAAGCCACTTAGCGAATTGAAAATATTTATTGGTGCAGCTTGAGCGTTTCCATGGGGTCTGCACCTGTTGCAGCATCCTGATCATGGTCTCTGGATTCTGGTTTCACAGGCAGAAAATCTGTAATTGTGAGAATTCTTGATCTGTGGGGAAAGTTCTGTTAGTAATCCTTTTGAATAGCAGCCTGAATGTATCCAGCAGAACTCAAAGGGCTTGATTTTACTTACTCCATCATCTCCTGTAAGAAATCACAATGCAGAGCTGAAGCAACTCCTCTTCACATTGATCTGAGCAAAGCAAGGTTCTGTGCTATTTGGATATCCATTTCTTGGCATTGTTGCTGTGAAAACTTGGTAGAAAATGGGTGAAAACTATAATTTTCTGCCTGTGGTATTTATCATTCTTCTAGTTGCTCATTGCATATACCTAATTCCTCTTTACCACCATCAGCAAAGCAAAGCTAATATTTAAATTATTAGCAATGGTTATTAGAGATGAAAAATAAATGCATTTCTGTGACTCATAAATAGACCTTTTTATAGTCACTGCAACAAAGACATCAGCACTCTTATCGGGAACATGCACATTGTACACTGCTAACAACGTTGCCAATTATCAATAACAGCACTACAGCATACAGACCTGAAAAATATGCTGAAAAAATTAACAAATGATTTCCTGTAAATTGCTTACAACCCACAGTTAACGCTGCAGGGCATGTGAGTATTCTTATTCAGTTATGTCACATCCTATCTTAGGGAATAATTGTGTTTTTAAGATACTTCAGCACTTGGCTCTTCTTTATTTCAGTTGGAATTAGGAGCCTAAGCTCCTTAAAGATTTAAGCCTTCTTTCCTATTGATTTTTATCAAAACTAATTCTATAATCTGTGAAAAAAAAAAAATACCATAAATTTCTGGTGTTTTTTGGAGGACTATTGCTTCTTCAGGGCAGAGCTACATTTTGCTGAATTTCACCGTGAATTTTAGTGCAGTGTGGGGAATGCTTTGTAGCATGTAACCTGAATTCACGTATTTTATACTGATCTTTCAACAAATTTCACTCTAAGAGCCCAAATTACTGTCAGGTCGTTTTGCTAGATGGCTTGTTGCAAGTGCTCAAGCGTCAGAGCATGGCCCCAGTCCCGGAGCCAGGTCCCGCATCCTGAATGTATGGCATGTGGAGGGGAGAGGCGTGGAGCCCTGGTCTTATGGGTTATCTCCTTGAATTAATAAATGTCTTCAGAGCCATTGTGCCAGCCCGTGGGAGGAGCACACGCAATTTCTACATCATCTGCTGCATAATTTATGAAGTGACACCAGACGGTGTGGGACGAGCAGGGCTGTGCCTGGTGGTGGCCACCACCCCGCACCCCGGCTGCCAGCCCTGCTCTCCCCACCGGCTATTTGGGCTCTGAGTCCCTCCTGCCCACGGCACCTCTGGTGTTTGTCAGCCAGAGACCCACACAGAAGGAACAGAGGTACTGTGTATCGTCCTGTTGAGCTACACGCCACAAAAATGTGCCAAATAAAAGCTGAAGCATGCAAACCATTTGGAAGAAGGTCCCTAGGATGATACCCTAAGGACATCCACCAGCTGAAGGTTTGCAACCAGCCTCAAGGCACTGGGGGTGGAAAAGTTTCTTTCAGAGTAGTGGCAGGTAATGTCTGCAATACGTTGAGTTATGGTGAGATTGCAAAATGAAATGACCTTGCAGGTCTTTCTCTGCTCATTCAGAATCTCCTAAGGGTAATTAGGATGCTGCTCTGCACCATTTCCAACTTTGTTTCTCCCATTACAAAATACTTGTCTAACACTAGAGAAATAGCTAAAGACAGTAAAATATATTATTCCTTTGCTGTTCAGACTAATCATACCTGGCACGCTACCTGAGGAAAATATTGCTTAAGTTGAGCAGTAATTGTCATAATGGATGTGAGCTGCATAGCCTGGAGCTATCTCAGCATCTCAGACAGTAGTGACTGTTTGCACGACACTGGGAAGCTTCTGCCTCCAGGGGTGATTTTGCTCCCTTTGACTGCTGCATGGGCAGAAAGGGAGGGGGAAAGGGAGCTCTTGGCTGTCCACTTCTCCTGCGTAACCCATTGGTTCTTTCCCTGCTTAGGGACAGAGGTTGCTCCCTGATGTCAGTGGCACTGGAGTGCTCTGGACAGCGATTCCTGTGTTCAGCCCTTGCTGCTTCTCCCTTTGAAATCGACAGACCACCTTCTGATCTACGGCCGAAGTCTGTCCAGGGCAGGTGTTAGCACAGACCTCAAAGGCAGAGCCGCAGCTCTGTTCCATAAAACATGCGAGGACGGGCCAGCCTGAGTCCCGCCTGCTCTTTTCGTACAGTGACAACCAGCGTAGCTGTCTGAATGGCACACTGAAACTGAAGTAAGTCTTGCTCATTGCCTAAATGCTTTCAGACTGGTGAGATGGCTAAAAAGAAAATGCCTATTTGCACTACATTTAAAAATCTCTAAACCAGGCATTTTATTCATTTTCCCTTTTCTTTCCTTTTATTATACCACAAAGAAAAGGTGACATCCGCTATACAGTCCCTATACTTGAATCATCTATGAAAAATTCTGTTAGTATACAGCTAGTGTCAGTTCTGCTAATATTAGACAATGGGATTGAAGCAAAGTAAAGCAGGAACAACTCACAGAGGTGTTTTGTGGATCTTTGAAATATATGCTTGAAATTTGGTCTTGAAAATGTGTCCACAGTTTTAAAACTGTGCTCGTTTTCTTTATAATAGACATGAAGGTATCATCTTCTTGTCAGCAATTAGTCAGCCACCTCAAATAACCAGCCATAGAGAATCCTGAAAAAGGGAATGCAGAGCATGGAGATGACACACACAAGCTACAAAACATACTCAGTTGTGTAAAGTTCAGGAGTAAAACATTTATTACTGAAAAACCTATTGCTGTGCAGCTTGAAGGTTAAGCACATAAGGTTTTATATAGCAGTTGTGCAGCTGTGACATGGTACATCAGTAGAGTTTGTCATTATTAAGACAGTACTGCTTTGTCACTGCCAGCAAGAGACACTAGGGTGCTCATCTACAGCAAAGAATTTGGGTTATTAAAAGCCAACACGAAACTTCAGAAATGTGCTTTCTCCATAACTTTGACATTAAGGGTGTAAAGCACTTCCCAACACGCTCCTCGGCTGGGAAGCACAGAAATGTGCTTTTTTCCTCGCTGTGCACTCGGGGCATGCCAGCACGCTGCGATGCTCTCTGGCAGGAGGGAAGAGCACCCCGGGGGAGCCCGGGTTTGAGCAGTGGCATTGGACTCCTTGCACCAGAACAGCAGGGGGACTGGGAGCAAAGCCCGCGTCTCCCCTTTAAGTGACTGTGTGTGCCTCGGACAGAGGATGCAGCAGTGCCGAGATAGACGTGTGTGTAAGGTTTGGTGCTGATTTCCTAGAGAACACAATTATAATGTCAGCTGCAGTTTAGCATCTTAAAATTTAAAATTAAACTCAAGGTATTTGGGGAATAATCTATCACGTTGGAAAATGTATCCATCTAGTTAGAAGTGATTTAGGAACCATAATTTATATTTTAGATTAAATACCTTAATTTCACAGTGCTAGCGTTAAGAAAAGGCTTCTTAAATTTTCCTGGGGAAATTTATTATTCTGCCTGTATGTCTCCTTAATGTTTGCCGAAGTTGTGATGTGTTCATTATACCTTGCTTCTGTGTGGGTTGTAGTGCTTGAGGAACACAGCTATGCCTCTGAAACATCAAATATGTCATTCCTTTTTTTCCCAGAATTATTTAAAATATATATTCCATCCTTGGGTCCACAAAGCAGGGATCGGCAGCTCATCCTAAACTGAGGGCCTTGGGCTAAATCTCGCTCAGAAAATGGCTGGACCTGGACTGTATCCCTCACTCCTGGCTCCTTGTAGAGGCGCGATATTGATGTTGGTTGAACATCAGGCCCAGAAGGGGTTCTGTGCGCTCTGCAAGGGGCTGTAAGTAAATTTTAAGAGATAACTGACAGGTAAATTTGGCAATTCACTTTGCTCCTGTGTATTTTAATCACTTCATTTGTAAAATGGGAATAATGTGTGTAGTATCACGGCACATCAATGGATTGAAATGGTTTTATGAGACCTAAATATGAGGATGCTTGCTCTCTATTTAGAAAGAATGCTTTGATTTGGGCTAGGTTAAGTTTTTATTATTATTGAATTCTTATGTTTCAGAATGCTCAGCTGAGTTTTTTTATTAAACTCATCTGTCAGAATAGAAATACTTTCTGGAGAACACTGGATTGTAAAGGACGTATTCGATGAATGTGCACATATTATGTCCATAAATGTTTGTTAGAAAAATTATTCCCAACTGATATGACAAAGATATGAAAAATTAGATCACAAATCTCATTAACGATAGAGACACTGAAAGAGAAGTGAAGCCAATTACTGTTGATATTACTTGTCAGAAGAATGTCATGGTTCTCGTCGTGATGCCAGTCACATATCCCTCAGCCGAAATAACTCCACAAATGACTACTTTTCTCTCATCAACAGCAAGCCGTAGTGGCATACGGAGGAAATTCCTGCTTTTGTTTACATGCAGCCTGTTACCTCAGCTTACCTGAGAGGCGTTGTGTTAACGGGATGGAAGGGGCGGGTGGCAGCAGGACCAGGACTCATTGACCCCCGAGACCCCTCCGCTCTTACCTTCTGCGTGCACTTAAGTGGAATTAAATATCAGTCTGCACTGTTACCATGACAACCTTGCTTTTCATGAAGAAAGTAGTATATGGTTAGTGATTTGAGCGCTCTGTAAATGCGGCTATTACGCATCATTCACTTTGTCACTGGGAAAAGTGAAAAAGCCAAGCAAGTACTTTTAAGACTGGATGGAAAAGGAATTTTCTACTTGGGAACCAAAATAGAAAGCTGGTGGAAACAGTTAAAGTGATCAGACTTTGCATTTTACTTATATAAGCGGTTCCATATGAGACTATATACCCACACAAGTCACTTACATAAGTGTATATGCACATAACTGTGTAGGATTACTTTCTAAATTATGAGCACGTCCCCTTCTCAGGTGAATTAAAGCCCATTCTCAGGGGGCGTGGAGCAAACCTGCGCAGGGCAGAGGCCTCTGTTGTGGAGGGTGTGTGGGGCCGGTGTGTGTGCGGGCAGCTCTGCCACCGACCCGATGAGCTTCGTTTTCCAGCAGAGCCCCCTGCACAGGGCAGCTCGGTGCCTCCCCGCACGATTAGGTGGTGTGGAGACACCCAATTTCCTTCCCCTGCTGGCCCTGCCAGACCGTGCAGCTGCAGCAGTAGGTGCAAACGGCCTCCCTGCAGCCACAGCCTCATTTCTATGGGTCCCTGACTTCCCTCTCCGGTCACCTCAGAACCGCTGCCTTGCTTATTCAACTCGTTTCTTCCCTAAAAGATACCTGCAGTGCCTGCCAGCCTCGGGCACACAGCATCCCACCCAGTGCTGAAGGGACGCTGTCCCCCGGTGTGCCATTAAGTTGTCAACTCCCGGCTAAGGGAGGCCGGTGGATACTAAAGCTTCATTTGTTGATAACTCCAATGTTATAATCTGGATTTTAGCAGTGGTAAGGGTGAAATCATGCTCCGTGATTTATTCACATAATTTTAGAAGCTGTCTGCAAACAGATCATTATTTTCTAAAGTTTATTTATTATCCAATTTAACTTCTCTGAGCAGTTCACGTTAAAAGTGAGCACTGCTCTATTTTTCTTACTTGATATCAAAGGTGAACAAGGCTGTTTCTAGCACAGGCTGCTCCTAGGCTCAGCACCCACCGAAATGGTTAAGTTCAACATTTCATTTTTGTAAATGCTCTCTCAAATTATTTTGTCTTTCTTTGAATTTTCTTTCCACGGGCCTGATTTGCTGGGATATCTAAAAGCACTTATACAAGCATAAATAAAACCCAACACATTGATGGATATTAACCTGTTGGATGTTATCTAATGAGCCCATATGTGGCGCGTGGCATTCATTCACTATGACAGAAGGGCGACATGGAAATGCTAACATATATCTCTGTTATTTAATGCAGACACAGCATAACTGATTATTTTATGCAGCAAAATCAAGTCTTTAATGCCTGCAAAATTGAATACAGTGCTACAGAAACTGCTTTTCAAAAGTAGAATAAAATCTAGCTTTTCTATATATATATTAAAAATGCATGCGATTCTATAAGCAGCTTGAAATATCATTCTAAATCTGGGAGAATTAAAAGAAAAAATGTTCATAAAGACTCTGGCATGGAGGTGGCTGGTGCAGGACTTCCCCACGGTGTTGCAGCCCCCCTGGCCAGAGGTGTGCACAGGGAGGCTTTGTAGGGCTGCAGCGCGGCAGAGAAGTGCCGTGGCTGGGCGAGGGACAAGTGTCCATGAAGACGTAGGGCTCACACTTCTGGGGCTGAAACCAAATTTGCCACAAAGTGCTGGCACGCAGTTAACCCCTTTCCTGCCATGCCCACGTACCTCAGCTGGGTTCCTGCATTCATAGGGAAAAAAAGACATCTCACCACATCTCTGGAAAGTGAAATGGAAATGCACATTTCTTTAACTGAGGTACCAAAATAGATATTAATGCAAATGTTACAGCTCAAATATTTTTATAACAGCTCTAAGTTGGTTGTTCTCCCAATTCATTTTACCGCAGACTGGATGGAAATAGAGAAGGAAATGAATGATAACCTTGTAGAGCAGCTGTGGAGTAGGTGGTGTACCGGTCCAGGGACAGCATTTGGTTTAGGTCCTCCACATGGAATTAGGGTCATTACTGTAATTTACTAAGGAACATATGTGCAAGTATACACCGAAACTACAGAAAATATAATTTTAAAAGCCTATTCAGCAGTGGATTTCAGAATACAGATGTCGGATGTAATATACTTGCACCAAATTGGATTCTGGGTGAATAAAGGAGCTGATCTGAAATTCAGCTGTGGAGCCCTGCTCGGTGTTCAGTTGGAAACACACAGCCTTTTTGTTTCGCTTTTGCAACTTATTCAATAAATATTTTGGCATGCCTGTCTGTTATGCTACCTAAATCTTTGCTTCTACTGAACAGAAATTAGCATTTGTAATTTATTCACCGAGGGAAACAAAAAAGGCTCCACACCGATGTGAAATTTAATGCCCAACAGATAACCGGGATGCTGAGTCAGCACAAAGTACATTTGACAAATAAACTCACCGCCTGCCTGTAATTTAATAGAGTATATGGCAAAGAGTGGGGGGGGGGGAATGAAGTCTTTTGTCTGTGTTGCACTAAAAAGCTGTAAGGTGTCAGCTGCTCGGTGCTGTCGTGCGGTGGGTGCCCAGCCCCGGGGCCAGGAGGGCGCCGGGGCCCTGCTGGGACACTTTGGTACCAAGGGCTGTGGTTTGCTGCTGCCCCAGCTGGGCACCATCACATGCCAGAGCAGCTCAGGCCAGCAGCGTTTGCTTCACCACAATCCCCTCTTCATGTAGCAATTCCCCATCTCTCAGCTTCTGCAAGTCTGCTCCGGATTGAACCCAGGCTGGCTCCCGTTCTCTGCCTAAATGGCAATGTTAGCAGCAATGTAGGTGCTCTGCAGGCTGCTCTCTGGAGACCCTGTTTTCCCCCTGCCCAGCTCCTTGGGCATTTAATTACAGGCTGTAATTTGAATATTGTCTGGTGCCGGGAGCTGTGCCTGGTGCCTGCAGGCAGCCAGCACCCACCGGTGCTAAGGGCACCTGGCGGCTCAGCATGGGCACACAGCACCTTGCACAGGGCCAAACAAGCAGGGAAACTGGACATTTTTATTTCTCTTTTACTGAGAGAACTAACGCACATTAAGCTGAAGAGACACTGCCATTGCTCATCTGGACGGGAGCAACCCCCATGAAGTAGCAGAAGGGTTTTTGTTCTCCAGCACATTCTTCCCCGTATAATTTTTGAAGTACATAAACCAATTCTGCTGGGAAAAAAAAAAAAAAGAAAAAAAAAAGAAAGAAAAAAAAAGTGCATTTTGAGGCACATACCTATTACAGAAGAAAAATAATAAATGGCCCAATGTTTAAAAATGTCATAATAACAACAGAAAAAGGGGGGAGGTACAGTTGGCACCAGTCCCCTCCCCTGCCCTCCTGCCCCATGCCTGCAGCCAGTGCCGGAGCCACGCCTGCCCCATTGAAGCAATCCCTTTTTTTTCATTAGGAAACATCATAAAATTCCCATTTTGTTTTCCAAATAGCAGATAGACCAGTTTCTCAAACAGTTATCTTGCTGAGAAACCAAAAAAGGACCATCTCTAATTAGCTTAATTTTTTCCTTAATCCAACCCCATGCAGGTTTAAAGATATTACCTCTTAAAAAAACAACCAAAATACCCTCTCAACAGATTTCAATGACTGAACAGCAGTTTCACTCACTCGCTCTTCATTTTCACTCTTGGGATGAGTTATGTATCTTTTTATTAGCTGGAGATCTGAAGCTGCCTGACTGCCTCGCAGCCCAGCCTACGGAGCGCGCCTGGCGTGGGCACGGGCTGGGGCTGGCATGGGGGACGGATCCTGGGAGGCACCCAGGGGTGCCCGGCTCCCACCCAGCTCCTGCCGTGCCCCTCGGCCCCTCTTGCTGCCTAAAAGGAGGATTTTTGGCAATGGGTTACTGTCTGGTGTGGCCTTTTTGCACCCATTTCTTCTTTGAGTCACCACTGATCATGTTTTGTATTGCTCTGTGCAGTCCACAGGACAGACAGAGTATGACAATTACGGTTGTTCTGAGAAGCAGTCACAATGAACGTGGTTTATGAGTGGCAATATCATTGATTTTTGCTTTTTCACTGAGATAATGGGCACTTTGCATAAAGGATTTATAACCAGAAACATCCTTCCATATTGGCACATGAAAGGGGCACGACTTTCATTGCAGCAGGATTTTATCGATTTTGTAATACGCCATTCAGTTCGATGAGCAATGGGTCTAATTTGGCCATACCTGGAACAAGAAGCGTTCCCACAACCATATACTCGTGATTCAGCTTCCCAGAACCATTCACAGGCTTGGTTGTGTGTGACTTGCAGACCAGGTTTATGCCTATCTGATTTTGTTAACACAACAAGTATATTAAAAACAAACATATATATATTAAATATATATAATAATATATGTAATATATTAAATATATATAATATGTAATATATTAAATATATATATAATATGTAATATATTAAATATATATGATTATATATATATACCAAAATGTATTAGAAAGTGCAGAATGTGATGTCAAGATATTTAAATGAATCTAATTATAATCTGTTTGTTGGTGAAGGGAAGCAGGAGGGCCACTCAGAGCTTGAAGGCATGATTTATTTTGGTGATAACACACGTAAGGGCTCTGATCATGGCTGGGGGGGGTGCCACCTTGCACCCCAAGAGCCTCACCAGGCTCGGCTACGTAGTTTCCCATTGTGCAAAATTTTTATGAAATCTGGCAGGTGAAGTTTGAGCTGAGAGAGGGCAGGGCTTCAGCCAGGGTCCTAACACAAGGAAGGGTGGAAACAGGGGAGGTTGTATTTACACAATCCCCACATCATCCCTGGAATTTTAGCTGAGAATTTGGTAAAGATTGGTTTGTTTGTTTTCAAGTTTCTGAGACGTGTATCTGCATACACCTGTTGGCAGCAGAGCTGCACGAGAGGAAATACTCTGTTAAAAAGAAAAGAAAAAAAAAAGGCTCCAAAATATTCAACTATTATTCTGCATAAGAAAATTAAGGAAAGAAAACCTACCGTAGATTAACTGTGTGATGGGGCGTGTGTGTATGAAAATGAGTGGTTACTCCTTCCAGTATGAATTACTTTATTTTTTCCTTTCTTTTCAGTTCGTTATAACCATAACCCTATTGCAGTGTGACTGCAATAATTTCGTGGAGAACATATTTTAATAGATTGACTATATGCTCAGGATTTCTGTTTGCTTCTGTAATTGCTTCTTAATTATTTTCCAATTGCTGAAACAACAGTTTTCACAGTTTATTAAAAAGCACTTTTGAAAGCTTTACCCTAAGGCATTGTCAACATTTTATTAAGATCACTAACAGCCAGCACAAATGAATAATCGTCAGTGCTGGTACCTTACGTCAAGCAGATGAGAACTGTCGGAGGGTTATGTAGGAATTATGCTGAATCTTTACGTCGGACCGGAGAGATTTCCACGCAGGAGGAGCCCCCGCAGCTCCGGTGCTGCCATCACTGGGGCTGCAGAGAAGCTCCCCTGTCCTCCCCCGTTGTTTCTGAGCACAGGCAGCTGTGTGAGACCATTGGCATCACGAATGCAATGCCCGTGAGCGCAGCACGGTGACAGCATGACATGTGCGTGTTCTTCCTGCCTGCTGCAGGCCCTTGGGCTGAGCCGAGCCCCGCGCCCGGAGTCCTTTTTGGTGGCGTGGTGGGGAAGTTATATTTTTTATGGGATTAACTGCAAACCAATTAATATTTCTCTTCCTGGTGTGACAGCACTAAGGGAGATAACATTGTATTAGAAAGCAGGATTATATCCTTAAAACTTTTCTAAAAAATAGAACAACTATTTTTTGCCATTTTTCCCCCAACTCTTATTTATTTTAGAGAAAAATTGGCCTGATCCACGTAGCTATAACAAGCTGGAGCACTCTGAATCTCATGTCATTAAAACCCAGAACATTTAGTGTGTGGAAGGTATCAATTGAAATTGTATTTCCATGCATAGTCCTGATTCAACATCTTTTCAAAGTGGTAGTTTAAGAGACATTAGTAGAGCTCGCATGACCTTATTCCCACCTATATCATGTGTCACATCAAGCCCTGTGTAATTAAGAATCCATAATCAGCGCTCCAACAGCAGCCTGGTCTCCAAGCTACGTGCAGCTGCCTTTCCAGCAGATGATGTTTGCAAAATATTGAACAAACAGAAGCTGCCAGGACTGCTCAGCCCCTGCTGGCCACGTTGCCTGTCCCACGGGTGCCTCGTCCCCTTCATCCTCTCGGATGCTCTCGGTTAATACATTGTATTAATACGTTTATACAATGCTTTCATGTAGTCCCTCAGAGGACAGAAATCTAGACGACCCATCAGTTCTTACTTCTTCTAAAACCTGAACATTCAAAAAATTACTAGAAATTAGTAGGCAAGTTTGTGCAAAGGATTAATTCTATTTTGTCAGATCAGGAACTTCACAGGAAAAAAAGAATATTTTTTCCAAATCTCCCAACGTAAAAAATACAAGTGGAAATTACAGAATTCATTTCTACCATTAAATATTTCTTTCAAAAAGGATAAGAAAAATGAGGATAGAAGCAGAAATGAAAAGGACGTGACATATCAATTCGTTCTCGTTTCCAAGCTCCTAATTTCTCCTCCACTGTGCTTTGCTCTCTCTCCAGCCCGTGCTTTGCTGTTGAAAAGCCCCCTGCCCCGGTGCTGCTGGGTTCTGTGCCCCTTGTGGCACTGTGCTGCCCGTTGTCACTTATGAACCCCCTTCACGTTTTCTTCGGCACCGGGAGATTTCGGCCTGTAGAGGCAAAGGCTAGAAAAGGAAAAACTCATCTGAACTGAACTGGGGGCTGAAACACCATCAAGGTAAAAGCCTCAGGTTGCTCTCCCTCGTCTCTCATAACAGTGACATTTTTTTCAAGTAAGATTTATTAGAAACAGCAACTGCATATTTATACAGAAGGGAAATAAATGTTTTGCTTATATTCTCTTCCTATGCTCTTCTCATGAACTAAATCATATAAATGATTCCTCATTTACCTTTATCGACTATGAGGAGTGTATTGCCTGGATATAAAACTCTTATCTTAATACTTTGATTAGAAAATACTAAGAGAAGAAGAGATGCCTTGAAGGCATTATTAGCTTTAGTGAACTAGAAGTTTTCCTCGTTAATGCGGAGGCAGAGAGGTGCCCCTACCTCCGAGTAGGATGCACAGGGCTTTGTTATTAGGTAGCGGGCAATAAACCTGGAGCACGATGTGCTGAAGCAGGAAAGCTGATTTGCTGCTTAAACGCGGTAGTTGTGTTACCTGTAAGAAGCGTGGAAAGCGTTCGGAAAGCAAATTGTGGGGTTTCAGTGATACTTGGATATAACTGCAAGCGAGTGGAGGTTTAACA
Organism: Stictonetta naevosa; assembly: GCA_011074415.1. Taxonomy (NCBI): domain Eukaryota; kingdom Metazoa; phylum Chordata; class Aves; order Anseriformes; family Anatidae; genus Stictonetta; species Stictonetta naevosa. The sequence goes on from CM021702.1 coordinate 35,840,139, forward strand.
CAGAATAGCATACCAAGTATCTATGGTGCCATGACAGGGATCACGTATAATTTATTAATGAATAAATTAGCTGTCCTGGAGGTATAAGGAGGGATTGACTAGTGGTTTGTCAGAGCTGTACCTGGAGATGATGCTTTGCTACATGTTTTTCACCACCTTTACCCCTTGGTGCTGAGAAAGGAAATGTTTGAATGCTTCCTCATTGCATTAACCTTGTGTAGAAATGGTTCTAATAATGAGGTAATGATGCTTTTCTTTATTTCTCTTGTTCAACTGTAATCAACATATCACTATTTCAATAAATGAAGCTGAAAGAAATGCAAAGTGGACCAAAAATAACCACAAGTGAAAATTTTGCAAGTGCAGCTCCTGGCTGTGATGAACCTCCTGGGTCGGCCAGGAGGGGAAAGACTCTGCCAGGCCCATTGCATTAAATGAAAGCACAATTTTGAAAGCTGTTTTAACTGTTAAAAAAAATCTCTTATCAATAAAGTTGTCATAAAGGTCTCCTTTATTACACTTTATCTATAAGCGAAACATTTAATTTTGCTTTATTTTTTTTTGAATATTATACAGTTATAAATACGCATTTATATCACAGAACCACTGAAAACTGCAAAAGCACATTTTTGTGATTTTAAATTCAACACAACTCACTCCATGAAACATGAACTTTTGATGTTTAGATGGAGCATTCTTAAAATTTCAGCATTCTTTATCCAGGTCAGATTAAAATGTTTAGAACCTTCCTGATGTAAGTAATTAAGAGACTTCTCTCTTTGAAGAATTAAGTATTTATGCAAGTTACATGACCATGTTATACGCAAGTGCACCGTAATAATAATTCCCATGCTATAATATTATGTATATTATGCATGTGTGCAGTTTCAGGTTCAGGCACCTTTCCTAGCTTCTGCACACACGACATGCATAGCATCGAGCTCAGAATTTCAGCCCAAGACACCTTTTATCCTGAACTTTTCTTTGTGCAGCTGTACTTACTGACTAACAAGGCATGCCTTGGCAGCATTATTTACGTGAACGGTCTCACTAAACTGCCCTGCAGAATTGTAATTCACTATTGATTTAAGTGAAGTATGTGTATAATTACAGCATTCTTTTCTGAGGTCAGCTGAAAGCTCAAAAACTATCCACAGAGCCCAGGATTTTCAAAGCAACCCAATATTTCTGAAATTAAAAAAAAAAATACATATTTTTTTTAAAAAAAAAGAAAAAAAAAGACAGCAAGAGGTGGCTCGTGCGCTGCTGACAGACCCACACCAGTTCCCCAGGGTACAATTCCCAGTCACTTCCATTAGCCATCCCAGCACAGACACAACGCCTGCAGAAGAACATTGCAGGCTAATCCCTACAGGAAACGCAGGGCAGTGAATCAGCACGCGGCGATGTGCCTGCCATTCAGTGCTTTGCACTGATATTTCCATGAATGCATTACTTGAGCTTATACTGTAATAATTAAATGCTGAAAGGTTTTCTTTTGAGATAGCAGAGAATATCTGTGTCTACTCTGAACACCACTAACAGCAAGGGTCCTACAGGCCTACCTGGAAGAAATAAATGCGGTTTGGCTTCGCTAACTCATGCAGACACTGTAGGAAGAACTATACTTCTTTGAGAAACCTGAGCCATTTACTAAAACAAAATGGGATCATTATCATGTTCTTTCAATCCCTGTGATGGGCCACGCTTTACAAGGTCACTCAAAGTGTGAGCAATGGTCCTGCCTTCAAGACATACTTGAGGATCCAGGCTGCCTTCCCAGCCTCTTGACAAACAGCACATAATTCCACGGAGAGACGTTTAAGAGCAGAGATGGGGATTTAAGATGAAGGGAACTGTCAGAAGAAGAAGGGATCAGGAAGATCCCCAACGACCAAACCGTCCTCTCCCAGCAGGGCACCGAGAGATCAGCTGGGGCACAGGGATGTACGTGAAGCCTGCAAAAAGGACGAAGAGAAACAAGCAAAGGGAAAGGACTACAGGAACGGTACTGCAGAAACCATCTGTTTTCACTACCAGCCACCACGCTGCTGCAAGCAGCACAGTCATCAGTGATGACTCTAATAAAGCATCTCCTCGTTACTGAGTAAAAGCAGAACGCAGGCACATTTAGAGTTAGGCAGCCTGCGCTTTGTACACGCAATGCTTCTTCAGTCCCTCAGTCACAACTTTGCACGCAATGGCCGTGTTTCTTTGCTTTTCCTTTTTCTTCGTAACAGGATAACGACAGTCATTTCTCCTGCTGCCCTGCGGTGCAGCTCCTGCACAGCCGAGCTCTTGCCTTGTTTATACAGCAGCAGCATCTGCAAACAGCTGATACATGGTTCTAGAGGCGAAAGTATTCTCAGGGTGTCGGAATCCTCGGAAACCACAGATGCCTTATTTACCCAAGAAGCACTCTATGAAGGAACAGGGATAGCACATAGGAATTCACTTTTGACATGGATGTTAGTTAAAGGTTGTCCCACGAAACATTAACTATCTGCTAGGGCTGCGGGGCTGCAGCAAGATAACAGAGAACTCTGAATAGTTGATAACTCCATGCCGAAATCAATGCTATTAGACTATACTGATATAGACGTTTCTTTGCTCTATAAAGCACAATTAAAAATTGACCTTCACACATGTCTTAAGTGTCAGTATCATTGTGAGATTCATGGCTGTCAACACCTGAACTGAAAATTGCAAATATGAGAGCAAACGTATCCCTGCTGAAGTGCTCAGGAGCTCATTTGCAAAGTCTGTTTTCTATTAGACAAAACAACACACGGTGTATTAGATCACACATCTCTCTCTAGCTCCAAGAAGGCTTTTATCAAAGAAAGGCGTGCTCAGGATGGGCAGACCCATCTGTGGTGCATAGATAAATTCCTACAATCCACCCAAGCACAGCACGTTAGGCCTTCCTGCTGATCATGTTATTCCCCCTCCTCCCCAGCATCATGAATCTCGGTCACTCTGTCTCTGTGCTCTGCTGAAATGGGGCAGAGCAAATGGATATTTGGCCAGGAAACAGCGTGGTGAAATGGCAAAGTTGTGCTGGTGTCTGTTTCAGTTCCCAGCACGGAGGCTTTGGTGTAACTGGATGCACAGTGTCAGTGAAGGGCTCTTCATTTAACCTATCCACCCGTTATATGTATATAAATGACCCTGAGAGTACTTTGGAGTGAGATTTCATAGAACAATTTTGGTACCAAATAATAACAAAGTTTAGTCAAAAAACAATATTCACCCATGAAAATGAAGCCTCAAATATGGCAATGATGAGCATTTAGGGGGGTTGTAATCCACCCCCAAAACCTGGCCAATCAAAGTAACACCATGCCCTGGCTGCCACAGTGTGGCCAGCATATTTTCCAGGAGACATGTTCTTGAAGAACATAATAGAAAGCACTATTGTAGCATTTGTAATCATCTCTTTTGTTGTTGTTAGAATGTTTACAGTTGTTGTCAAAAGCTGAATTTCCAGCCACAGTGACCACAGCAGGCGGAAAAAGTTTGAACAGAAAGTGCATCTTGTTTTCCTTGCGGAAAACATTTCCCTTACAATGCACTGTGAAAATTGTTGGGTTTGGGGGTTATTTTCTTACTGGCATGCCAATGTCTTTAAAGCTAATGGAGGTGTCTGTTACCTGGAAGCCAGCTCTCCTTTAGGTGCATTTTATGCTCTGCTCTGGATCCACAGGTGCCAGGAACATCAGGACCGGAGGCGATGCGAGGCCAGAGGAGGGGAAAGGACGCGGATGAAACTCAGTGCATCATTTAGCCCCAGCACCTTGTTCAGCTGCAGTTCATGTTCTCCTGTTGTTGATAACAGCTCATCTTTCATACTCAATGGAAGGAACACCATGAGATGAGTTCGTAGCCTGCCGAACTGCTGGGAATGCCGGCGTTAATTAAATAATGGTGGAACAAACGGCAGGGTCTGCTTGTCAGAACTGCAACGCCGAGAAGACAGCCGCGACACAGATGGATCCGGAGCGAGTTTTCCCCACCTACAGATCATGGCCGGACTGTCTCCGAGCTCTTCCCAAGGCGGGGAATTAGTTTTCAAGCTTTGACATGGAGATAATGAATTGACTTCAGACTCAAGTGCAAAATGTGGCCCTCAGAAATATGATTTCTGCTCAAATTCAGATCTAATGAGGACCAAATACTGGTTACTTAAATGAATACCAGTTGCTTTAAAGGAGTATTATTTGATCTGCTTAAAGATGACAGAAAAGAACAGTAATAAGACATGTCAAAGTGCCATGAGCTGTAGGATATGTTATAACCCCACACTGCTTTTGTCTGAACAAATGTTATGACAACCCCCAGAAATTTGATTGTATATCTGTATTTTTTGTGTTTTACAGTATATCATCATTCCATGTCATCTTGGAAGATATAGACAATCGTTTATCAGGATTAAGCATACAGTAATAAAATCATTTCCTATTACTCTATGTTATGAAAACAGCATTTGGCTTAATTTGATGATGTGACTGCTTCTTAGTATCTCAACAAAAGAGAAGGGCTGATGCATTTTGCTCTGGGCTTTCCTATTTTTTATGTACTTAGTATTAAATATATCCTTTCATTTTTATTTTTTGCTTGTGTGCGTGTGTTTTTTTATAGAATGTTTTTATTTTAAGGATACTGGCATACCATGCTAAGGTGTACCAGCTGATTCATTCTCATAACAGTCCTGTAAAGTAAAGGGGTGAGAATGTAACTTACTACGTAGCTACTACCTTGAATGACTTCCTCTCTCTTCTGCAGCGTGCTCCTCGTCCTCAGCCCTGGAGGGAGCTGAGCAGGGCTCCCGGGACAGCCAGCGTGGGGGGCCTGGCATCAGCGCTTCAGGGAGGGACCCTCCACCGAGGGCCAGCAGCAGAAACAGTCTTATAAACCACCCAAATAATCTTCACTGTGCTCTAACAGGAAATATATGTATATATATAAAATCTAATTCTAATTCTCATCTGGTCTTTCTTTAGCTATAACAAACGTGTCTTTTCTCTCTCTCGTTAATCCACTTTTTTGGATGACTGACAAATTTGGATTTTCTTAGCGGATATCTTCTTTGACGAAGAAGATATGCACCAGGATACAGCAATTAGCATTATCAGCTGTCAGGACTGAACCATCCCATCTGCTTGTATCGCGTGTCCTCTCTGCTCCTCAGCTTACCTGTAGGAAACCAGCAGCACATCCCAGCGTCTGAGCCTCCCCTGCCAGTTCTGGCAGACGTTACCAGGCCTCAGAGAGGACTTTGGGGAAAGTTAATGACTAGGGTGGCTCCACGCAGCAGGAGAGCAAGGAAGGGCCGCAGCAAATTGCTGCTGCAGGAACTTCGGGTGGACGAGATGATAACCAGAGAAAAAACGGAAGCACGGCATTATCTCTAGCAACCATTTGCAGTACGGGTCGACTCATTAAATGGGATGATTAAAGACAGCCACCTACATAGTTAATTACTGTCAGCAATTAAACCTGGAGGAACATTGTAATAGATACCCAAAGAAAGCTGAGCTGAGAAATAGCCTCACCTGGGCAATATTTCTTCTCTCGCCTCGTCAGATCCCACTGTGTCGTCCCCCATGACCTTTGAAAGTCTGCATTCCTTTTCTAGGACATTTTCATCCTCTTGTGTAGGAAAATTGCAGGTTATAAACCCAGGGAGGCATTATCTCCTCCGTCCTATCCACACTGACCCACCCGCAGTCAAAGGGCCACCTGCCCCTGCCTCTGGGTGGTGGGAGGGACGGGACCCATCGCCCACCCTGCTGGGCAGCCCCAACCCTCGGATGCCAGGCCGGGGACGGCGGTGATCACCCGGACCCTATCCCACAGGGGAGAGAGAAACCAGGCGGCCACAAAGAAAACTTTGTGCAGATGGTGACGAGACGGATCACATAGCTGTGAGATGAAATACATCAATCACACAGCTTAAAAGGGTTTGAATTTACTTGTGTTCTCCTCCGAATGCGAGGAGGACAACAAATGTGCTCTTGCTTGCTCAGGAGTAAGGAGGGAAACAGAACAATTCTACTATTTTCAATATTCATTTTAATATTATCTGTTGCCCATAATAGCTTGTAAAATACAAAGAGCTCAGCTGGGCTTAAATGAACTGGTTTATGAATCCGCATAGTATGAGTACAGCTAATGAAAAATTAAAATTACAGCAGTGATTTTTTTCTGATAAGAAACTAGAATTTCATCATAATCAGTGTTTGACCAATGTTCTCATCTGGCTCATCTTTAAAAATGCCTCAGGTTGTATTTTCTAGAGTCGTTTCACCATCCTTGAGGTTCCCTTGAGAAAGGCAGAGCGAAGGCAGCTTGCGAGGCAGCTCTGGCTCAGGAGGAAGAGCTCCAGCCTATGTCCCCACCCTAAATCAGCGCCCAGCTCATCTTGTAATGTCATCTTGTAACGATTCTCCCACCAACACCCCCATGCCAGACCCCACGTACCATCTGGAAATAGCATACTCAATTAACGCCGAGTACTTGCAGCAGCGTGCCAAACCTAAACACTTCCATAAAAACCAGCAGCACGTACCTATTTTAACACACCAGAACAAGGTAAAACAGAGAACCCCCTTTGTCTGGTGAAGCGCAGGCACATCACCTTGCAGAGGTCAGTGCCCTCGCTGCTCCCTGCCGAGCACCATTCAGCACAGGGGGTGGTGGCTGCTCACCGTCCATCCAGCGAGGTATTAGGTGCTTCTCCGCGCAGCTGGTGACACGGGGAGAAGAATTGCTTTTCAGTATTTGCAGAAGAAAATTGTGGTCACCTAGGATACAAAAAAAAAAATGCCTTTATATTGTTACTCTGGAATTTATAGTACTTCTGGCACTGTATGTTGACATCTACTGATGGCTCTTGACAGCACAGGAAAATAGTTTGAATTTTTTTTCCAGAACTCCTAATATACACAAAAATTTGCTACCAAAAATTTGCTATTTGCTACCACCGAGTCCCAAAGGCTCAAGTATTCTGGTCATAACTCATTACTGAAGCTTTCCATACCGAAGCTCAGATGCAAACTCTTTATGGCTTAAATAGGCTTAAATCCTTGATTTCAGTGGAGCATGCTTAGGTTTAGCTCCTTAAAAATATTTTGTCAAGCACAGGAGGTTCCAGCTGAATATGAAGGGGCACATCTTTACTGGGAGGGTGACAGAGCAGTGGGACAGGCTGCGCAGGGAGGCTGTGGAGTCTCCTTTAGAGATATTCAAACCCCGCCTGGACGCCTACCTGGGCAATGTGCTCTGGGTGATCCTGCTCGGCAGGGGTTGGACCAGACGGTCTCCAGAGGTCTCTTCCAGCCTCTCCTTTTAGCAACACTCGGCTTGACTCGTCCTTTGTGATTGTGATATGGGAACCTCCATTATCAAAATCCATCTGCTCTGCTTTTCGAATCTGTGTCAGAATAAGAACTTCCTTACCCCATGTCAGCATACGTGGGCTAGAGGTACAGCAGGAGGCACCACGGGGGGATTTCAGCTGGTGATGGTTTTTAGTCTCTGAGAATATGGCCAGCTCTTACTTTGCCCTGTTCTTTGGCCTGCTACAGAGCTGCTGAAAGCAGAAGGCTGCAAATGCAATGTCTCCCAAGAATAAGAAATTTTACTACTAGAAATCCTTAATTTCCCAATAGAAAATAAAGGATGTAAATGGGATTTTATATGAAGGAATCTTAATAAGTTTATTATGAATTATTATTTTATATGCATGTTCTGATACCATTTTATGATCCCTGAACTACTCTTACAGTCACATTCACCAGGATAGACCCTGCTGCTCACACAGAAATCCACCGAGACCCCGAAAGACCCATTGGATGGATCCGAGCACATGCAGCCTCTTTATTTGCTTTTGAACATGACTCCTCTGTTTTGTGGAGGAGCTTTTTTTTTTTTTAGAAAAAAAAATCTGTATATGTTTTTACTCCTAATTCTGAATTAATAAAACCAAACATGTTTCACCACAAAATTGATGAAAAATTCAAAAGAGGAGAAAAGAGTCAAAAGTTGCAAAATGGTGGATCCCAAATAGACATAAGGAAAAATCCCTCCTTACAGTGACAGAAATAAATACTGGAGGAGGTTGCCCAGAAGGGTCGGGCAAACTCAGCATTTTTGGAGATTTTCAAAGGCCAATTGGACAGGGTCCTGAAAAACATGATATATCCTTGAAGTCAGCCCTCTGAGCAGAGGATTACGCTAGATGATCTGCAACTTCAGAAGCTGCCCGAGCCAAAATACAACAGGCAGGTCCTCTTCAGAGCCCTGATTTATTTTAGGGGGAATCTGGCCAAAATCTAAGAGCCTACCCCCCAAAATGCTTTGCTTTTGTCAAACTGTCAGGATTTGATAAAAAGCTGCTCCAGCAGCTTGCTTTCTCTCTCTCTTTTTTTCCCCCCTTATCCATTAGAATTACATTTTATTAGGGTGGTGTTTAAATGAGTTTTCAGGTTATTTAGGGACTCGGATATGGGAGTAAAAATGTATTTTACTTGTTTGGAGATTGCACAAGACAGACTTATAGGAAGAGGTGATATATTGCTGTGCTGCCAAGAAGTCCCAGGGAGGAAGCATTTGCAGATTCTGGAGCCCTAAATCCCCCATCACGTCTCTTGCTTTGGAAACGTGACTCAGCCCAGCACACTGCCCTCGCTATTTAAAAGCCACAGCTGAAGCCTCAGCTTTTAAAATAGGAAAAAGTGATATTAAACAATTACTTATCCAGATTCTCATTGTGTTATATCTAGACTTAACACAGCAGTTATCAGTGTGCTGGGAGATATTAGGTGTTATGTGACACTTGTGGATTAGTTTCTAGGAGTTTTTATGGAAGTGTTTATTCCCAGTATATTTTGAGCAGCATCACTTGCTCTGGCACATACTCTTGGCTCCTCCAGGAAGCTGTTTTCTTCTTAACTCTTTCTAGAGATTGATTTTTGTACTTAGGAGATATAAAATACTTTCTATTGGTATCTTGCCATTATCTTTAATGTACAATAGAAAAAAATTGAACTTTAAGGGAAAAAAGATACTTGCCCAGAAAAGTAATATTAATTGTTTTATTTCATAAAAATATTCTCTATATTTCACGATCTACTTTCTAATCCTTTTCATAAGTACAGAAATATACCATAAACATGCCTTTGTCTTTAAAAGAAAATTGTGTCTCAATACCAAGAGAGATTTCAGAGTCAAGCAAGAAACCCACCAAAACCAAAGTTCAACCGCACGTCTTCAAAAACCAGATCTCTTAAGCATGTGCGAGCTTATATTTAGAGACAACTTAGGCAGTGAAGTAAGAAGTTGTGCTAGAGGCATCACAGCTGGGATTCCATGGCACTACTCTACTCCCCAAAGGCAAAAAGCGACAGAAGAGCAGGCACTGATTGCCTCGGAGGACATCCTGCAGGAAGAACGTGGATTTTGACGCACCCCTCAGCTGCTCCAGGTGACAGCAATCCTGCAGCTTACAGTGCACCTGCAGGCATATCCACAGCTCTGTGCTGCAATGCTGCTCTCAGAAAAGTCCCAGCTTCTCAGAGGAAGGGGCTATGGACAACCGAGGAGAGCACTGCAGCCTTCGGGCCTCCTGCAGTGCCTGCGCGGCACTGCCTGGAGCACACAGCACCCCGGGACCTCCAGCAGCACCGCACCGGTACAGGGGGACAGGGGCACGGCCGTGACGTGCTGGTGTTCCCTGGGGCCTGGCAGCACAGGGCAGCCTTGTCCATCCTCTGCCCAGTGGTAATGGGAGTGGAATAACCCAGACATACAGCTGTATGCATGCCGTAATGAGGACACACAACCCAGTGGAAGAAGCTGTAGCTCCTGGACTAATTAACCCAATTGTGAGGAGCAAATTTCTCGGGGGAAAACTGTGAAGTCCCCGAGTCATGGTTTGGCTGCCCCATGAGGGTTTCCCATTGCCCAGCCCAGGAAGCCTCCCGTGAGAGGATGGCCATCCATCGATCACAAGAACAACTGCTGATTGCCTCTTGGAATGAGCTATGTGGAAGTAAAGTTAAGGTTTAGAGGGTGGAAACTTGAAATCAAGTCAAATTAGGGCTGTGTACAGGATGAGATGCAGAAAGGGATACAGCATGTATATAGCTTCTGTGCTTCCAGTCCTCTCATTTTCTATTTCTCCTGAATAGCAAAATAAATATTTTACTTCAGACTAGCGACCATCTCTGTGCATTAGAAATCACCATACATCCCCTGCCTCTAATGCCACGAGCCCCGAGAGACGTGGAATGAGGTACGACAAACAGGCAAACCCCGACTCACACGGGGGAGGAACGCACACTTGAACATCGCTGGACACAAAAGCGTTTCTTTGCTTACTTTCTGAACAATTTCTGCAAAATAAAAGTGATACAAGCCACAGGACATAAAAGCCACGAACGCCTAATGAAACGAGGGACATGATCAATGAACACAATCCGATGTCAGGCTTTTACATCTCCCAGCTTCGATGTGAGCTGCTTTTTAAACGAGAGAGAAAGAAACCCGGTTACAGCTCTCCATTAAGGCCTGGCACCACTACTCGGTGAAGGAAGAAAAATGACACTATTTTATACAGCCAGCGTGCTTAAACCCCTTATTAGTCTGGATAAAACTGAAATACGGTCCTTCAAGTGGATGGAACGTAAACCGTTAGGGATAGCCCTGAAAGCAATAGCTGCGGCAGCGCTGGGGGGATGCTGGGGGCCACCAGCACCTCCTCACCGAGGAGGCACGCATCCTGCTCTTGCCTCCCCCGCCGGCAGCAGCGCCTGACCCAGCAGCAGGTGGGGTAACAAGGCTCAGGGTGCTCCCTGCCAGCACACAGGGACGTCACACCCCAAGGAGTCCACAGCCACCAACCGCCCCATGGGGTTGCCCAGAGCCAGGGCCAATGGAGGCACAGCTTGGGGGGGGGGAAATAAAAACCTTTTCTCCAACTTACTTTTTTTTTTTTCTGGTGGGAAAGCTGCAGTGCTGGAAAGTTTTGGAAAAATACCTCCAGGTAATGCAGGTTTACCTGCCAACTTTGTTGTACTTGTCTAGCAATAAACTGAGGTTATAGAAGCTTCCAGTCTTTTCAGCATGTTTTCACTGTGATGCCATTTCAAATGTGTGTGTAAATATATAATAAATATATATACATGCATGTATCTCCATACATATGAGAAATCTGGCCCCATTTCACAGTTGCTCTGATGCCTGATGCCAGGTTTTATTCCCTTTAATACTTCAAGCAATCAGCCAAGGAGGTACTTGTGTGCACACATAACATAAAATTGCCAGGCCAAAAATAAATTATCATATTTATCATATCTGCAATATTACTCTCTTTAAGGAATTGCTTTATCTAGCCAAAAAAATGCTTTAAACATATGACACTAATAGAGAGTGGATTTTGGTTTACTTCAAACTGCATTATTGATAATTAGAGGCTTTATATTTCAGCTTGATCTCCTCTGACCAGGAATGAACTTGTTATGAAAGAAAACAGGAGCCATAACTTCCATCGCACTGTGCTAGCAGAACAGCACCCAAAATGCCATCTTTTGGGTGGAATGTGTTGTGAATTACAACATAAACCAGTGAGTCACAGTACCAGAGTGCAAGGAGCAGCTGCAGTTAAAATGAATTATCCTTGGCCATCGGAGATGCCGGCTGACAGATGAAAACATGAGCCAGGATAAAGTTGCAGTTATAATAAGAGAAAATGAAAATAACATAATTTACCAAGGGCAGAATCAAACGGACAATATGCAAACGGCACTGCAATCTTTTACATCCTGTCTGCAGGCATATCAGTTACACCTTCCAAAATTTAATTTCGCCCGTGCTCTTTATGGACAAACAAGCAGCATTACAGCCACTTTAAGAAAACCAAATGTTGAAAACATGAAAGCTTCGTATAGCTGCCAGCTGCTCTACCTTCTCTCCATCAGCGTGCATCAGCCTAGCGAGACCTCCAGCAGGGCTAGAGGTCCTTAGACCCCTGCAGCAGAGGAGGAGGTGACCCACGTGCCATTTCTCCAGGGAGAACCGACCCCAGCCCAGAAGGCAGCAGCTCGGTGCCAGGGGCCCAAGCACACTGCCCAGGGGATGCACAGCACTGCCACGATAGTGCTGCTGGCACAGGCAGACCCAGGGCAGGCTTTGCGGCTCCTACAGCTCAAGGTGAGGGCAGGTGCTCAAACAGCAGCTGGGCGCATCCCTCAGCTCTGGATCCGGCCCTGAGGGCCAGGGCACACTCTGCATCTAAATGGGCAAATGCAGATTAACAATCCCAGCTCAGGAGGTGAGGAGAACAAAGCTGGGACAGAGCCTAAGGAGGCCGTTTTGTTTTTTCCCCAACCACCATGTACCCAGGTGAGGCACCCCTGGGAAAGGGGACAGGTCTAGGCACAGCGGGGTGCTGGCAGCCAGGAGCCCAGCCTGGCCTTGGGCACTGCCAGGGATGGGGCACCCACAGCTGCTGGGGCAGCCTGCGCCACAGACGATACCTGGGCCCTGGTGATACGCAGGGCCTCGCCACCCTCTGAGCAAAGATTTTTTTCTAACATCTAATCTAAATCTACCTTCTTTTAGTTGGAAGTCATAACCCCTTGACCTATCACCACACTCCCTGAGAAAGAGTCCCTCCCCAGCTTTCCTGTAGGCCCCCTTTAGGTACTAGCAGACAAGTTTATTACATTACAATGTTGGTAAGTACCCAAACTGTATGATATATATAATATATCATATATAGTGATATATATATAATTAAAAAAACACATCTCCATCCTGCCAGGGGACTTACAAATAACAGCTAATGAAGATGAAGCTACTTAAGGAGCAAGATTTTTTTTCTCTGACTAATATGCTCTGCCTTCATAAAAAATGCTTGTTTTGTTTGCATGTATGCTTTTATGCACACACCTTTAAGTACAAACAAAGATTAAATCTATAAGCAAGTTTGTTGTGCTGAGCACAGCCAGAGACAAACTGAAGCACAAGTGAATAATTTATCTGTGCCTTCTCCTTAAGGAGAGAGCTCTTGCCCCTGCCCCACCAGCTGCACTGGCAGCAGACGTCTTGCCAAACGCCACGTGAACCTACCTGTAACGCTCCCTGAATGCGAAGCCACCCTCTAAGTGCAAGCGCTGCACCTGGCTGTGCTCGTGCTTGCAAACAAGACAGCTGAAGCAGCCAGCACCTACCTTCTGTGCATGCAAATCCCTCTGTCCTGCTTCTTAGCCTGCCTGTGTCAACTTGGTTGCTAGCAAAGAAGCCCCAGCACTGCCTGACATCCAGCATGAAGCCAGCAGCACCCAGGAAGCAGTTGCTTTATACAAGGCTGAAGGCTGGGCTGCTGGGAAGATGCTGATACCATTAGCGGTGCTAATTGGATGATGAACAGCTGATGGGGAGAATGCAAGGCACCTGCTGTGCACCCACCCAGCACAAGGAGAACATCCCTTGGGTCACAGGAACAGGTCTCCAGGACGCACCGATGCTGAAGGGACAGGGGCGAACCCGATGGCAGGACCTGCTTGTGGCCAGCACCAGCCCACGGCTTCCAGCTCAGCCCCAGCGAGGTGCAGGGCGGCAGGGACCAGTGCCAGGTGGATCAGTGAAGATTAGGCAAAGGCGTTTATCAGAAATAAAGGGGATTCATTAGGCTAAAGCACATAATTTATGCAAAGTAATGTGAATTGCATAGTTAATTTAGGTAATTACCTAAACAACTAGGTAATTTACGTTCCACGGCAAACTTACTGAATTCCCACCCTTATGGATTTACTATTGTTATCCTTTGTTAAATGACAGTGAACATCCCCATAAAAACTGGTGCAGAGCACTTTATGTGCTTTATGAATTTTATGCATTTTCACATGAAAAATTTAGCTCTCGGGCAGAAATTGTAAGCAATGCACTGGTATTCTACTGGGTCGCATTATTTTTGAGATAGGATTTATGGGACTGGCTGTAGCAGGGTACAGCTACCAGGATACAAGCATATTCACTGTGAGAAAAAAATCATCATTTTCTGCAATGCACACAGCTTGCTGGTTGTGTCCTTTCCCCTAAGGCTGGCTGCTCAGACGATGGGAGCTCGGTCAAGGGTAATGTCCCAGGCTGCCCGGCCATGGGCAGAGCCAGCGGTAGGCGCCTCTTCCTCTGCCCCCAGCCACTTCTGGACAACGTCCTTTGGCAAGATGCGCTGGGCTAGACGACTCGGGCTTGTCTCCAAAGCGATCCTGACTGTGTGTTTATAGGAGACCTTTGGGATCCACTAGCTGGGAAATCATTCCACAAAGCCTGTTGGCAATGAAATGCTATCAGACAGGTACAGACCATCATCAGGAGCTGAAGAGGTTGTTTTATTCGAATGATGCTTGCAAGAAGACGTTATAAAATAAAAGGCATCTTAGTCTATCAGACTGTCCCCAACCCTCAGCTCTGTTAGCTGTTAGGAGGGAAACCAGCCCCCAGACCTCCACGGCCCCTCAGGTATCGAATTTGTCCCAGGTCAGTAGAAGCGCACTCCATGTGCTTCACCCACACGTGGTCAGGCCAGCACCGACCACAGCCAGCATTCAGGGATTTTACTGCTGTAGTAAATGTGTAGTGCCACTGCTGTGGAGGTGTAACGGTGTAGTAGATCATAAAAATACCATTGCTTGGCTGACAACAACAGATGTGGCCGATTGAAACAAGTATTTTTGGCATCCCAGCACTGCACAGAAGCCCAAGGATGGCAACGAGAGTGTGTGTGGGGCCTTCTGCCCACGCCCCTGCCCATCCCCGTGCTTTCCCCCACCTGCTGGCAGCGAGCACAGGCTCATCGGTGGCCACAGGATGGGGTTATGAATTAGCACTGGTGGGCTATTTAATTAGAACTTGAAGGTTTTACTGAATGAGACCTGTCAAAACTATTTTCCCATGAACACTTCTGATTTTTGCTGCGGCTGAAGTGTTTCGGTGTCTATCAAATCATCCCCGCCTGACAAAACAAAAGCCAAAAACCCTCCCTGGCCCTGCTTAGCAGGTTCAAAGAGATTAGCAGAACAGATGGGAAGAAGCTGAAGCCAAAAAGGTAGATTCCGCTCGTTCCGAAGCAAGTCCTTCCAAAGCACTGAGTGGGGTGCAGCTGCGCGGGCCTTTGGGCTGTGTCCACGACGTGCCACCAGAAATCCAGGGGGCACCACGGCCACCCTGCCCCACCACCACATCTGCACGCTGACCCACGTGGATCGGGGCCAGCGCGGCCCTCGAGATGCAATTATTTGGGATTTGAAGTTCCGTTAAAGTATTTCCCCCCAGTTCCAGCCCCAAGCAAGGAGCAGCACCTGCACGCAGGTCAAAGCAAAGGCCTCTGTGTCCAGGCCTGTGACTGCGCTGTGGTGGCACTGGTGCGACGGAGTCTGCAACGTCTATACCCAAAAAATTAAGTAAAATAGAAATCTGTAACTTCTGACAAGTTGCCAGCTTGTGTTTATGATAAACACCGAAGAATTGAGTTGTACTGCCTGACAGCTACCAAATTAAACCTCAGGCTGTTTAGGAGGCTGTCAGTCAATAAATTCAAGTGTTTAAAAGGTCCAAGGCTGCTGCTTCTGCCTGTTAGACAGGATATATGTTTCGTGCTCTGTGAAAGTGGAAGCAACTACCCTTCCCTTTCACCATCTTCTGGATCACATTTGCATGGTTATTAAGGGAGACTTCATCTCCAAAAAAGAACTTGGAAAACTGGCATCCCATTGAGCTGAAACAATTTTATTTTCTCCCCACATCCACTGCCCAGAAGTATGCTTGCATTTATAGGCAAGCCACCCAACTGCGTGTATGTGAGCAACACTACAAAGTCTTTGAAACAGAACATCCTCACAAGTGCCTGGGTAACCGTGCCGAATGTCTGGTACTGCAGGATGAGCTTAATGTCTGTTAGGAGAAACCAGACTGGCAATTTTGAAGATAAATGATTTATTTTAACCTCACGCTCTATTGAAAAATCCCTCCCGCACCCAAATACTACCCTGTAAGAGTTGAATTTTATCCTAAAATGCCTCTGAGCCCCTCTGGGCTTCAATAGCTTTAACAGCAGGGCTGAGATCTCCTGGTCCAAGCCCGCAGAGAGCTGATTCTCCCGAGCCTGCCCCACACTGTGCTGCACTCCTCGGCCCAGGCGGGGAAGTCAGGGCAGGAGCTGGGCACAGCACTGGAACGGCAAAACCCTAAGGGCAGCTATGAAATTAATTGCAGAAGAGCCATCAACTTGTTTGTGAGCATCAGTGGCTTGAGGCACTCCAGGGATGGGGAAGATGGTCTGATTCCAGACCAGACCTAAAGGCAGACCTGAGCCTCTGGGATGTGCTCCTGTGCTTGTCCCAGCCCTCAGGGTGAGCACAGTTTTCCTCCTTCCTCCTGGGGAATTAACAGGAGATTCGGCACATTTCTGAGGAAGAGCTTCAGTCTCAACAAATAACACTCCTGAAAAAAAGGAAAAAAAAAAAAAAAAGTGTTTTGCACAGAAACATTTTTGGACAGCTCCGTTAAACATCTCAGGCAGGAGCGCAGTGCAGGCGATATGGATGTGCAAGGCAGCTCCTCGGCTGGCACAGCTCCAAGCTCATCTGTCTCATGCATATTTATGTGCAAGAGACGGCTTCCTAACACTAAAACTGTCTCAGCAGATGTGAAACTCACACAGAGAAGTTGGTTTCTGCAGTGAGAAGGTGTGAATCGCCCCCCTCAAAAAAAGCCAAGAGTCCCAAATGGTCTTTGAAAATTAAATGTATGCTCCTAAATCACCGGTGACTTAATGCAAAATTGGTAGAGAAACTGGAGCTGAGGTTTAGACAAATTTAAGCACATCAGCAAACTACTGCCCAGATGTCCTTGGGAATTCAGTTCTAAAGTGCTTTTGAAAATCTTGTTTTTCATTTCCATACAATTTAAAGTCACTGAATTATTTTTTAATTCTCCAGTGCACTGGCACGCAGTCTGTACACTCTTTGGTGTACAGAGTAGGTTTATGTCATGCTGTGACAGACCCAAACTCCTTCTGTCCTCCCTGAAAAGCAGCGTTCAGCACTGACCACACCATGCAAGACAATGCTCAGGTACGGTACCAGACTGGCCCCACCAAAGAGTAGCTGCCTACTATTTAGAAGAGAGGGAGAATCTGTGGAAAATCTTGTGAAGTATATTAAAAGTCAGAGCCAGTTATAAATTGACAGACTATGGGTGAGGAAGGGTTGCCATGCTTAGAGCTGGCCATCGCAGATTTTCTGTTCCCAGGGGGTGTGAATGTTACATCTTCATCCAGAACACCTGCCACTGGCTCCCGAAGAGGCACGTTTCCCTGCGTGCGTACAGAGCAAGAGCTGATCTGCCTTATTCATGGCTAATAGTCTTCTGTCCTATTAGTAGATACAAGTGAGTTAGTGGATTTATTCATTCTGAAGCTATGGTTTTTATCCAGAAAGGGAGATCCCATTTCCAGCAGTGCTCTTTCATGACACAAGAACCATTCTTACTATAACAGATAGTAAAGACAGTGTACAAAATAGTCTTGACACAAAAAAGCCTGAAAACTAGTCTAATTACAAAGTCTGAGTCACAATGAAAATATTTGGGGATTATCTGTGCCAATTTCATAGCTGTTTCCAAAAAAGCTTTTTATCAGACACTTACATCTAGGTATCTAAAGCTCATTTTCACACAAGTTAAGACACTCTTAATTGGAAATGCCACGTGGTTATAATTTGAATAAGGCAATTTAATAAAAATCTTTAGCAGAGACTCAGTAGAGATGTAGAAAAAAAATGGGAGATTTTTGTTATTTTTTTTTTATCAGCAGAAAATGGCAACAGAGTGTGATATCAAAGAAAATATACGTTTCCATACAAAATAATAAATGTCTGGCAAACAGCTCTAGCACATTCTTGACAGCTCTGATGACATTACAGTTCCCCCTTCCCAAAATAGCTACAGCTGTATATACAATCATACCTCAGTACTGCAACCTACTTCTGAAACTCTGAAATAAAACAATGATGGGATATTCTTCTAGAATTTAGGAGAAATAGACACAATAAAATGATGTCATATTTATCACAGTCAATTGAAGTATAAGACATGGGCCTAATTAATACTGATGTTAAAGCTTTGGGAAACATTGGTAAAAATTACGAAAGTAGCTTACAAAAATCAGAAGATGCATATCAAGATGTTAATTCACAAACAAAGTGGTCATAAACGTGTGAGAAAATCGGTTTTATTCAGTAAGCTTCACAGCGAACAGCATGGCATTTGGAGCTGTTATTACACATGGTGCACACACAAAACCTGTGGAATGCTATTTTGGAAAATGATGTATTTGTTTTCTTGCAGTCTCTTGTGTGTCAGATTAATTGCTTTCTTACTGCGATGGTAAGTGCGGAAACAAGGCAGTGAGCTCTTTTAACGACAGATTAAGAGACCTGGAAGGGAGGCAAAAATGTTTATTGCTTTATCCCTACATTCATTTTATGAAATTGTCAGATCTTTTTCTGGCCTCTAAGACCCGATAGATAGAGTCTTAGCCCCTGCGAGAGGCACTGGCTTTTGTTCTGGGACAAGGGCAGGTGACAGACCGCCGGGCAGAGCCCCCCGAGGGTCTGCGCCAGCGCGTGCGGAGCGCGGCCGGGGTGCTTTGTGCGCAGCCACGCTGCCTGCCCTCCCCTCTGCAGCAGGTGAAAGTGTGCTCAGAAGGCTTCAGTGAAAAGAGCACGGGATGTGGGAAGGAAAGCTTTGGAAAGAATTGCTGAAAATATTGGCAGTCAGCTCAGACACAAAAAGGGTTCATGGTGGTGCCATGCCGCCTCCACAGACACAGTCTGCCATTTAGCAGACATGCACCATTCCCAACAATAAGCCAGAACGATAACTTTTTCTCACAAACAATGACTTTTGTACTGCCAAGCTTCTTGTTTCCTTCTACAGCTCATTCTCTCAAGCCCCTCTCTGGTGCATGGCCCAGTCTTACCCCCCCGACCCCTTACCCTAATCCAAAGCCTGCTGAAGTCCTTCGGAAACTGTCACAGACATCAGAGGATGATGTCCGAGGTGTACAAAATCAGAGCTTGCATCTCTATGATGGTTCCCAGCCTGAAAGTTATTTTGAATCATATTGTATCATCTCTTCCTGATTATAAAATACGTTTCAGAAGTTTTTATACAGCAGATCGGCTTAATGAGTAGGGAAAAGAGAAAGCGTGAAGTCAGTGAACGGCCTAGAAGTTCTTTTTCATCTATAGATTTTTTTTTTTTTAAAGAGTCTTACAAGAGATGAAGCAGTCACTTGAGTTTCTCAATACTTTAGGAACCGTGTCTTTTGCAAACAGAGCATGTCCTTCAGACAGTAAAATTTTTTCTCTTTCAAGAACCTGACATCTATAGAAGGCTTCTAGAGCACCACATCAAAAGGAAACCTAGAGAGCTGTGGATGAGACATAAAAAACACAGCTGAGTAGGAACAAAGTCATCAAGTAACAAGAAGAAAAAAAGGTGGAAGGTCTGGAAAAAGAAAATAGATTATTAACATTTTATTCCAGGACTGGAGGCATGTAACATTTCAAACTTTTTTTGTGATGCCAACCAATTTTTTCAGCTAACAAAATGTACACCAGATAAACAGTGTTATATATATGTATTTCCTTTAGCTATGTTCAGACCTCCTTATAGCTTTACAGCTTCAAAATCTTTACGTTAAAGATTTTAAATAAATATGCAGATTGCCCATATTCTACCAAGATCCTGTTTGGGGTACCTTGATTTCTTGCAAGGTGATAAAGTTGTTTGTAAACTGGAGGGAAAACTGTCTTTGACTGTCTGATTTTGAAACAGTGACTTAGGCTTAGATGAAATCAGTGTGATTAAAGAAGTTAATAGCTGAAAAATAGCAAGAGGAGCTCTCAAAGGTGATGACTATCTCAATAACTTCTGTTCACTCTGCAGTGCTCAGCACTGGGTTGAGCATGAGGGCATCAGGAACAGCTGCTGGAAATCTCCCACAGGTTAATCCTGTGATATCATATGTCTCCCCTCTCCAGATGTATACATTTCCAGAAGAATACAAGCATTTTGTGGCTTTTTTTTTGTGGCTTTCTTTCCACATCACTACATTATTTCTCTGGTTTTGGTAAATAAAGCCTTTTGGTTTTGCATTCCAAGACCAAAGTAATTCTGTCATGCAGTGCGTTTTTACTTCTGAAGATTAAAATGAAGCTGTGTATAGAGAAAGTTCATCTTTCTGAATTTCCAGATCCAGTTAGCGTTCATCTGCTCTGATCTGTGGCACACTCCTGAGAAACAAATTCATTATTATGCAAATCCTCTATATGGCAGTACAACTGTCAGGTGCAAGACATTCTTAGAAAAATATCAACGTGCACAGCCGCATGCCTGCATCTGACCACATATTTCAGTATAAAGCTGAAATAAAGTACAGCCAAAGGAAAAACACATTCAAAATTGTTACATTCCAAAAAGAAATATTTTCAAATACATTTTAGTGAATTAATTTGCATGCTGCAGTGATAAGCAACAAGCGTTCACAGCCTCACCTGATGCAGGAGCTGGGCTCAGTGCTGCAGCCAAGGCACTCACCGCCCTGCGAGATGCCCCCTGCCCGCATGCCAGCCGAGTTGCAGGGACCTGCAAGGGCCTCAGCCTTTCTGGTTTGCCTCCAGATAACAGAGAAAGGGCTTATTCCAAACCCAACTGAAACCTGCAGAAACCTCCTGTTGGTTTCAAAGGTATTGGATGTTTTTAATCCTGCCAAACGCTGAGCAGAAGGTTGGAAAAAAAGGTTCCCGGAAACCCCAGGGAGTCCTTCATCTCCTTAAGGGCTGTATGGGATCACATTGAAGTACCAACCAAAGGGGGGGAAAGCAGACTAAACTGTGAAAGGTGGTAGCTGAGTGAGAATGAAAACATTAAGTTTAAAAAAATCACACGGAGAGAACTCAGTTCACCACCATTTCATGCCAGAACCGGAGGCACTGTGTGTCCCAGGCTTTCCGGTGACCGATGCCCCAGGGACGGCAGGGCAGGGGTCTGCCTGCCCAGCTGCAGCTCCACCAGCATCCTGCTCCTTGGGGACCCTCACTGCACACTTCTGCACATGGCTTCGGTCAGAGCCTCAGGTCAGCACAGTCCTGGGAATGAGAAGGATTGTTAGTCGGAGGCTGAGCACACACCTAGCTGTTGTTTCCCCACGAGCACGCTGGGCACCTTGCGCCCTGACAGGCTGAGCTCATCCATCGCCTGCTTCCATGAACCTGCATTAACTTCAGATGAAGCCATCTGCAGGCCTAGCATCGTGGCTCTTCCCATCAAACACACAGCATTATGTATTTCAGTGTCACCGTGATCGGTGTTGTAAGAAATAATCCTTTCATTCCTGTACTAAGCGCTTCATTCTCCTCACCAGTTCTTCACCTGCCTGTCACCACTATTACTGTGTACAATTTTAACGTTTTCATTAATAAAAGAAGCTTTACGTTATGGTGTTGCTCTATTACAACTATCACTACTTCTTTGTGTGTTGCTTTGTGTCAGCTGAAGAACATAATGCAATTCTAATAATGTATGGCATAATGCAAATTGCATACAGAGCCATTTAGTGGTGGAGCTATACCAAAGTTTGCTGTCCAGCGAAGCAGCTTGGCTTCCCCCAGCAGCACAGGGCCAGTTCTGTAGCTCAGCGCAGGACTCGCTGCTCACACTGTCACAGATGTCCTGCTACCAGCTAAGCATCTGGCAGTCTTCTCGTCGGAGTTCGTCTTTTAAAGCAAAGCTAGTGGTAGCTTCCAGACTGCTAAATAAAGCACTGTTGTAATTTGCTCTTATGTTTGGGGCCAAGCCACAAGTAGCACATTGCTCTTCTGCTGCTCCCCGTCCTGCTGAGTGCGTGAGTGGCTGCTGAGTGCCACGGGAAGCATGCCTCCACCTGGTTCTGCCTGCTTGGAAAGGCTCACAGGGGAGCTCCAAGCAGAGCACCAAGATGCTGCACCAGGCCGTGAGTTTGTCCCCGTGCATCCCATGCTGGTGGCACAGAGCCCCCAGCCCCAGGCTGGCCGCAGCTCTGCACCAGGACACATGCCACGGGGGCACAGGAAGGCTGCGAGGCAGGGGTGGGTGCCGCAGGGGTTCAAAGTGCTCATCTCCAACTGCAGAGGCCGAGGTTCTGCCAGCTCTTGGGTTTCCTAGATGAGACACAGAAATAAGCAAGGTCGTAGCAAGCCCTGCTCTTCAGCCCTGCCTGGGGACACCAACTCCAGGTGTCACCGCTGGTGAGCCTGGCCGATGTTTTACACCAAACACGTATCTGGGCTTTTCTCCCCTCTCCTTTTTTTTAATAACTATTCTATATTTGAGATGTTTGAATGTTTTGAATGAGCTTGTGGGAACGTTAGAAGCTTTTATCTCTGCACACAGACAGTTTATTGTTTACCCATTTTAAACAAAACACGAGCAGACAATTTAGAAATGGTAATAAAGTTTTGTTGGAAAGGTTTAGTGTTATGGACAACTCCATTAAAGATGACTGCAGCTGTTTTCCTGCTGTTCCTTGTTCTGCGGTTTGTTATAGCAGAGCGTGCACCATATTGAATCTGCTGCAGCTGGGCATGGGAAATAGCCCTTGCAGAACCTGACTGCAGCACACCTCCTTTTTTACTTTCCCACAGAGACTCTGTAAAACAGAGTGCCAAAATATCTCGGTTGTCTTGGATCAACTGCAAGCTTTTAGCAATTTGTTTTCTGCAGGCTTTTGGCTCTAGCTCTGCCTGCCAGGGCTGGAGGTGTGGGGAAGAAAGTGCTGGGGACAGAGAACTGAACCAGGAGGGTGGCTGGTGCAAAGCCCAGCATTAGGTGGCTCAGGAAATAACAGGAAAAAAAAGGACATGGTAGCCTAATTACAAAGGCAGCATAAAGTTCTATAGGTTGGAAAAGACCCATAAGATCATCAAGTCATCAAGGGATAAGCTGATGTTAATTGGAAATCACCATCAGAAGGTGAAAGGGATACCACAGCACCATCTGCTTGTCCATGGGATGCACAAGCACAGCACCATCATGTCAATGCTACCAGAAAGGCCTGTCCATGCAAATGTCTGGGCAAAAACAGTGTACACAAAGGCAAAAGAAAACTATTTCATGTCTTTTCTGTGGATTCAGAGAGAAGACAGCTGCTGGAGAGCCACACTATAGGGTGACCATTGGTCTCTTCTGCACTGCCAATATTCTCTAGAAACAGCCTCCAGAACTACCGAGTTGCTCCAAGAAATGTGCTGAGCCAGTGAATCCTGTGCTCCTGTGCTGCCCACCAAAGAGCCTTGCCCCACGAGAACAGGAGCTGAAACGTCCAGAAAACCCTTCCTGCTCCTCCCAGCCCTCCTGGGCACCCTGCTCGGCCTGGGGGCTGAAGGCTGCAGCCAGGACTGGGCAAGACGGGGCCTATTTACAATTTCTGTTCAGCAGGAGACCTGCTGTTTCCTCTGCTGGTACAAATGCCATGAGAAGCCAGTGTCCATCCTACCTGCCTCTCCATGCACACCGCACTGTGGGAATTGTCTCTGATATATTTGGTCATTAAGGGACAATTCAGCGGGAGGTGTGTGAGTGTTGCTTTTTAAGGCTAACAAAACAGTACTGGAGAGCTTTTTTATGATGAATATAAACATGAATTGAAAGTCCTCTTGTAAAGTTTGGATCTAGTTTTCCTGAACAGAAAGGAAAAGGCAAATTGTTGCCAGTTGCTTAGTAACCAGCCAGAGCTCATTTCTCTTCAAGGGAAACCAATTAGGCCTTTTAACCTATTTTAATGGGGGGTGGGGGGGGGATCAATAAAAATTAAACTTCCTGGATGTCTTTCTGGTCTTGAGGGTGCCCTCTGGGGAGCCTCTACAGCCAATTCCAGGTGCTGGCTTGAAGGAAGGGGGCCTCTCCCAGCTCCGGCCTGCGCTCCCACCCGCCTTCCCTTTCTGGGCCTGAGGCCTCTCTCCTGAAACACTGCTCCATAAAACAGAGCAACGCCACGGGCAGTCACTCTCCATACAAAGCCACTATTGTCAGGGACCAACAGTCAGAAATAATTCAGTATTTGTAAACAGGTCTCCGAAGTATTTGGGAGTTAGAGGGGCTATGGATATGGCGAGATACAAAAGCACGCTTTGGGGTTTTGGGTGCTGTTCTTTTAGTTTGTGGGTGTGCGTCCCACCAGGCCCTGATTTCCCCCAAAATGAGAAAGATTAGTGTGCTTTTGTGGGTTAAATTTGAGCTAAGGCAAGGCCTGACATACCAAAGATCAGACACTAGGTCCTGACCTGCTCCAGCTCAGTGCTGTGGCACAGCTGCAGTTCATGTTAACTTTCCCCAAAATAGCCGTGTACAATAACAGGAGACATTGCTTTAACTGAGTCCTTATAGATCACCAAACGGTTTGGGTTGGCAGGGACCTTACAGCCCACCTGGTGTCCCCCCCTGCCATGGGCAGCCCCCCTGCCCCAGTGCAGGCTGCCCAAAGCCCCCCAGCCTGGCCTGGGGCACTGCCAGGGATGGGGCACCCACGGCTCCTAGGGGCAGCCTGGGCAGGGCCTCACCGCCCTCTGAGAGAGGAATTTCTTCCCAACATCTAACCTAAATCATCCTTCTTTTAGTTTTAAACCGTTCCCCCTTGTCCTGTCACCATCTGCCCATGTAAAAAGCCTCTCTCCATCCTCTTTAGAGGACCTTTTAAGGCCACTACAGGGTCTCCTGGAGCCTTCTCCAGGCCGAACACCCCCAGCTCCCTCAGCCTGTCCCCACAGCCGAGGGGCTGCAGCCCTCCGAGTGTCCTTGTGGCCTCCTCTGACCCTGCTCCAACAGCTCCGTGTCCTTCTGGGGCTGGGGGCCCAGAGCTGGATGCAGCACTGCAGGTGGGGCTCACGGGGCAGAGCACAGAATTGTCTTCCTTCGCCTGCTGGTCCTGCTTCCTATAAATGAGAATTAATATTAACCAGGCTGTCAGAAGCCAGGACCTATCCCTGTGTGCTTTTCCTGCTGCCTCCATCAAATTCAGCTAACCTGAGCTTGAGCAGTGTATTCATGTAGGACATCTATAGATTTTGATTTCTGTTTGTTTTCTTTGATAACAGTGGCTGGTAACCACTGGTTCTCGGGGTGCTTTCTTTTTGAAGCGGTGTGTGCCAGGAAGGCTTGAGGTACATGCGGCCATGGGAGCTCCCATCCAGGTGCTGGTTGCATCGTCACTGACTGTCCTCCAGAGGGAAAATGGGTGAAAAGCAAACTCTTTGATATCAAACTTCAGCTCTCGAGTATTTTCCATACAACACTGAACCATGTTAACACACAGAAAAGGATTTCTCCTTATGCATCTCTAGAATTTGCTTAATTAAACATACTGTCATTAATACGTGTTTTAAAGTAACAGAAGCACATCATTATTTTGAGCTATGTCTGTTGGTCCTGCAGCAGAAGATAAGAGGGAAGCTCTCCTCTGCCTGCCCTGACAGTGACATTAATCATCCGTGTTGGTGCACTCACACAGCTCTCTCACCCCTTCCTCCGCCGGTAGTGCCAGCAGCTGCACACGGAAAGAAAATGACGACTGATGTAATTAATTGTGTTCATGAGCAGACTAATACATACCGCTCTCTTTGTTAGAAGACAAAGCCACAGGCTTACAATGATTAGTAGCTCTTATTATTCATCCCATTGTTACAGATCTGATCAGTATTGCTGAACAGAGGCTGCAATATGAATATTTATGATTAACAATTCTGAAAATTCTTATTTTGGCTGTGCTTTAAAATCAGCTTCAGGATGATAACAAGTTATAGTACAGCCAGCTAAAACCCACACTGGTAATGCAGGAATTATTTCAAATCATGTTCGTAATGAATGCTGGCCATGATTTTGAACTGAAATCCCAATCTTGGAAGCCTGTTCAAAAACACAGAAGATGCCTGGGAAGAACAGATAACTCATGTGGGCAGGAAGAAGAAGCTGGAGAAAGATCCTTCCCTGCAAGTAGCCACACACATCTCCAGACTCCCTCCCCAGAGACCACTTGACCTCTGGCAGAATCTAAATTAATAGCAAGGGCCAAAAACCACTGATCATTGTCAAAGGATACAGAAGAGTATTTTTCAGGAACAAACTGTAAATCCAGAGTGAATAGCTTCCTTACAGATAACTAAAAACATAAATATAAAATGTGTTCACCAGAAATCCTGGACACAATGCAAGAATAGGGCATGAAATGCTGTTGCTGTTTTTCTGTATGACATTAGCCTGGACAATCATAAGGACCTATTCTTACTTTAAATATGTGTTAAATATGTGTTAAATATGTGTTAAACTGGACTGAGGTAAGAATTTTTCTAAATCATTTTTAATCTGTTCTCCCTCCTCTGCCATGTACTGAGTCCATTTCAACATTCATTTCTAAATACTTACATTCTCTGTAGTGCTGTTTCAAATCTGTACCACTGATCTGAATTTCATACTATGCTCTGAACACATCCTATGACATTTATCTTTCAGTTCATGGTCTGTACTGATGCTCTTCTTATTTATTCTATCTGATACTCTCAAATAAAGTAGTGGATCTTCAAAAGAAATCTTCAATCAAAGTACAGTTCAAACTAAGTCGTGGTTCTCGCCAGGTTAAACATGTGACTTTCTGTCTCTAATGGAAAGATGATGATGGAATATCTCACTACTGACCTCAAAAGGAAATTCTGGTGATTGATAATTTTCTAATTCAACCCTATTCCCTCTTGTGTTCTCAGACTAAAATGTAACATTCTCGTTAAAACCATACTTTGATGTTGCTGGGCACTTTTGGTTCAGCTCATTCTGAAGGATTTAATGTTTATTTTTCCTGTTACTATCATTGTTGGAGATACCTATTTCTTCAACTCGGAAATAATTAGGTACTAATTCTGCTCCAGGAAAGCTGCAAAGGTGGGACAATTTCGGGGGGATGGAAAGAAATGGAGAACAGTGCTGCTAGCAATGGGGCAGGGCAACGAGATCATCTCTAGCAAGCCTTTCTCACACAGTGTGAGTTACCAGAGGCAGGTGTGGGGTATTGCGGGAGGATTTGGAGATTGATTTTGTGTTGCCTGGAGAAATCATCATAAAGCAACCATACAAGATAGATTTAGATAATAAATACTTTCAACCCAGAGATTTAAAACTTATGCTCTTCATTACCAAACACATGTGGTTTCTTTTTCCTTTTTTTTTTTTTTTTTTTTTTCCTCAGAATTTCTCCCACAACACAATTACTGATGAAGGCCGGGAGGACCTCAGTAGGACCTCAGAGTGCTACATGGGTACAGACACCTTTCTTTGTTTTCATGCCCCCACATCTCTGTCGTTACTTGTTCTCATCATTGGAAGAGGCTTGACCTCCCATCTTGCACTACTGAACCATGTGTAACCCACCATTCTTCATGACCTAAGGAAAAAACAAAGCGACCAGCTTCCTTCAACCTGAGTCTCTCTGAGCTGGAGGCAGATGGAGAAGGGAAAAAATGCCCCATCTAGATTTTTCCAATAGAGGATATTATAAAATGGACAGAGCAGTTGGATGGGAAGTGGTGCTAAAAGAGTTGCTGAGTGATGGGCACTGCCTGGGAGAAGAAACCTGATGAGAAGAGGGTTGTGGAAAGGATCATCTGCATAGGATGTGCCTACCTGCATTTTTCTTCTGGCTTTATCATAGGTTCGTCACCTTGCCCTCCTCTCCCCGTGGTGGGGGCTCAGGCAGAAATGGTGCCGGGTGCACGCAGACTATGCCCAGGCTGACCCCGGTGAGGTGACCGTCCCTGGGACGTGCTGAGGCAGAGCCTTGCTCATCAGTTATGAAGGAAGGGATCTTTTCATGTGTTTCTCTTGAAGGTCCCCTTTGAAATGCTGATCCAGCCAGGGTCTGACCTCTCTGTTACACGCGTACAAATTTACTTCCTCGACTTCAATGAATTCACTCTTCTACTATTTATCAGATTTAATAAGACTTCTTAACTTAGCAGGGTCATTCAACCTGAGTAAAAACTCTTCAAAGGGTTGATGCCAATTATCTTTCCCTCCTCACTGCAATTACCACGTCTGGGTGGGTTCAGGTTGCACATCTTCATCTGCACGTGCAGCTGTGGATCCTCCGTGCTTCCAAGGCTGGCAGCAGCAGAGGTATCCAGACACAAGAACAACACGAGCTTCTACAAGACAGGAAAACCTGCATTGTTTTAAAGGCAGAAAAGGTTCTGAGTTCATTGCTCTAACTCGGATAGTTTGCTGACGTGCTGCAAGCTGAAGGAAAGCCAGCAGCTTAAATTTGCATCCAGCTGGTTGTTTCACCTTGCATCGCGGCACAGCTTTTGGCCCTCATTGTCTAAACTCCCATTTCCACTGATAGGTTTTAGTCACTCAAGGCCTTTGGGGGAGCAGCTGATGTGCACAATGCTTGCCAGCCTGAGGCCTCAGCCTGAAATCTTTTCAGTGCTGTTTGGAAGGTCAAGACACTAAAACAAAGTGTTAACGTTTTTCAATCTACTTAAGTACTCAAGTTAAAATAGAAGGCCAGTGCATTTATCTGATTTTAAAAATTAATTTCAATAGTTACTTTGCCTGTAGTGATTTCCAAAGTATGGACCCTGTGAGAATTACCCAACCAAATTTCCATGACTCTGTCTTCTGTGTTCGTTTTATTGCTCTGTTTGCTTTTATATACTGCTCTTCTTTTCAAATATTTTAATTAATTCTTTGGTGATTTGAACAAAGCATAAAATAGAAGAGTCCGGTGAATAATAGATCTAAAGAATGAAAGAGAATTGTTCTCATCATGTTTAGTATTTGCTTGAAAAGATCGTTATTATGACTGCTCAAAACTGTTATTCAAAGGACAGACCCATTGTTTTAAAGGTAATTTGAAAACAGAAAAAATGCATGTTCTGTCACTCTCTGGCTAGAGAACTTTTGTAATATAATGTTGCAATATCAAAAAGGAGAAAAATACTGCTTTTTTCCTGTTTGTTTTTTAACAGAGCTTGTCTCCTTTCCACCTGTTTGATGTCCTCCTGCTTGCAAGCATCCTCTGCAAAGAGTGCTCTGACATTGTGTTGAGAGAAGAGTCTCCTCAAAATAATGCATTTTTAAGTTAGGGGATCGTAATACCTCGAAACACATGCTGCCATGTGTGTATGCAGAAAGTCATAAAGCAGAAAGGGATATATGGGCCATTATAAGATGGAACTATTTACAAAGAATGGATTATGCAGAGCCAGAAAAGCATCTCTGTACTTTACAGGTGAAGAATCAAAATATTTTATCTGGACTTTTGTTGACCAGAGGAAAAAGACAATTCTTAGCACAAAAAAGCACAAGGCAAATACAGACGGGAGAGCAAGTCATGGCCAGCTCAACTCTGCTCCTGGAAACAGGATGCATCTGAGGTGGGGAAAACATGTTCATTTTAATATTCACGAGGAAGGCAATAAAAGGGTTTGCAAATACTACTGAAGTGGATGGCCACTTGTACTTCTAAGCATATTCCCAAAACACATTTGGCTTTAGTCACACATCTTGAAAAATGGCTGACAACACTGTTGACTAAAAACCGTGTCAAAGCGTGACAGCTGCTAGGACAAATTCTCCATATTTTGCTGGAAGCGGCCTGCGATCCTCTTTGCAGAATTTTTCTGTAGCATATAGCTCACTTCCTCGCGAGGCTGTCAGCAAGATTACTATATGATTTTTTTTCATTTATTTTTTAGGCATATAAATCGCTCTACTAGAAGATAGCCTGAGACCAGTGATCATCCCACATATACACCACACACATATGTCTCCACATGCCTTCAATTACCAGAACTGTTCTCATCATTAAGAACATAAGACTTCAGTCATTTCAATTGCAAAAAGTATTCAGTTATCTGAACTGAGCACACATTTCCTAACCTTTCAGCAGCAGGCTCATTCTACGAAGGACAGGCAATCAAGAGACATCTGATCTATCTGTGGTGATGGCAGTTCTTTCACCTCTGGCTGTTCACAGCCTATTTTTCAGCCCAGGACTACAAGAGGCTGGTTAGCAGGGATCCAACTTTCATGAACAAGCCCTCCTACATTTATGATTTCATGGCATTAACCTGCTCAGCTCAGTTCAGTAAGATTGAGCTCAGTGCCACTTGTTTCTGGCTAAGGGAGGCTTTCTGCAAAGACAGACTGTGTTTGTACCCACACATATGAAATACAAGAATTATTTTTCAACAAGGAGTAGAAGGATTTCTCCAAAATTCTCATCAAATAGACAGCTTCGGAAAAGAAACAGCTTATGTACCAGGTATGTGCTGAGAGCCTTTAATTAAGCGTTTGAAAACCAGCTGATGGCTGTCACAGGCAGCCTGACAATGCAAGGGTTTTTGCAGAGAACAATCACAAGTTGTCCCTCAAAGTCTGTGAGATGAGATGATGGCAGGTGATGGGAATTTCACGCATTACCCACGAAAAACAGAAGTACTTGCCTTCTGATTTAAAAATAAATAAATTTAAAAATAAAAATAAAAATAAACCACCTTAGGGAGCTATTTTTCAATAACCGTGTCTTCCAGCCTCCTCTCAGGAGTAACTTTGCCAGCAAACACACAAGCCAATTAATTCTGGACACACTGGAAAATAGAAATATCAGCCAATAACCTTTTTTTTCTGGTGACAGATTTCTGCCATTTCTGTGGTATATAAAAAGGACAGCAATGCATATCTTTGTTCCCCCAAAGCAGTAGAAGGGGCCAACTCATTATACGTCTTTTCCCTCTTCATCCAAGGAGCAGATGCTTGTCCTGCCCACTCTACGTGCGGCAATGGCTGGCCCGTCAGCTGGAGCCAAGCTGGAATGAACTCTGCAATTCCGTGCCCGAAGGCACACGTGAAACTTGGACTGCTCTTACAGCAACAGGGCCTGTTGCACTGGAAAGGACAGGAGGGAGAAAAGCAACATTTATTACTTTCGCCTGTTGTACAGAGGGAATTTGAAAACTTATGAGCAACATGGATTAGTCTTAGGAACTTTAAAGTTCAAGTCATTATTCATGTTCTTTCACACATTTTTTTGAGGCTCATACATTTTTTTGCAAAGCAGATGAATTTCTATTCAAGGTTTACCCAGAGGCACAATGATCTCTGCCAGCCAGATACAGATGAGCACTCCGAGCATCAATAACACTTACCACGTCAGTTATGACTACAGAAGACAAAGTACTTATTCTAATATGGATCACAATAAAAAAGCATAGATCATAAAACTTGGTCAAGAAATTTGATCACTGAATAAGGCAATAGCTTTGAAATATATCTGCTCCATACAAAATCTTAAAATCACTCCCAGGACAGTTCAGGTCGCAAAATTGAAAGTCTCTGGCGAGCCCATAAAGATTAACGTGGTAAGCCGTGTTAAAGGCACTGTTAAGCGGCACAGGTAAAATTTGCTCATGACAGTGAAGGGAAACCTGACTGCGATGTAGGTGTATGACGATTTTAATTTCAATTATTGAAAAATAAATTGAAACCAACTTGCTAAAGTCCATTTAATTATGTAGGAATACTTTCCTGGAATTAAATTATTTTTGAGTCCTTTTGTTTATGAACACAGGAACCCAACAAAGCCCAACAACCCAGTGCCTCTTTGCTGCTTTCGTGCTGCAGATTGGACCTATTGGATAAGCCGTGGGAGACGTCAGGGCGGCCGCTGCAAGCCAAGTGCTCTCCTGGCGCTGGGCAGCATAACCGTCCTCTGTTGTTCGCACACCAGTAAAAACCCCAGCACTACAACAATTCGGCTGCTGCATGGCAGAAGCTAGCAGAAGGAGCAGCAGCACCCCACAGACCATCTGCACATGCCAGCGCCCCGACCTCGGGCACGTGCAAAGCTTGCAGAGCCTCGCGCGGCCCCTATAAACAGTCCCGCATCACAAAATCTGACTCCATCTCCAAATGTCTCTTCCTCAGAAACCTAATTTTGGCTAAATGCTGGAGTGACAAGAGTAATAAAAATAACACTATAAAATGCATGAAGAATTTCCTTTCCTAAATATCAGATTTTAAAAGCAAAATAAACATTAATTCTCTGCTGTCCTGCCAGTGACACTGAGGTGATTCATGGCCACTCAGCTGCGCAAGGCTATGTTCTTTTCTTTGAGAAAAAGAATATAAATCTTCAGATGAGCTATCAAATGGCTTTATGATTAATTCTGTGTTATCCTTGAATTTAATGCCAGTGGGTGGGAAGAAAAGAGGAATATCCCACAGAAGAGAAATGGAGCACCAGACAAACTAGGAAACTCCCCAAGGTTAATCTGAACAAGTTTCCTTCTCATCCCTCCCGTGAAACGTGGTGCTTCGGGGCTGACACTGGCAGTTCCTCCCGAGCCGAGGGACCGAGCCCTGCCGAGGAGCCGCTGCGGGGCCTGGAAAGCTCGGGGAAGTGCTGGGCTGGTGGCTGCTCCCTTTTTGCCTGCTGTGCCCCGATGTGTTTGGCACTGCTCCCCTTTGAAACCCAAAGCTCTGCCGCTGGTACATCCTGCTGGGAGGGCTCGGCAAGGGCTGTGCAAGCTCAGTCTGCAACTGCCGGGCTCCAGCGGATACCTACAGGTGTCTCACAAAATGCAGAGCACTCCCCTCTGCCATCAGCTGCACAACTCTTGCAGGATTTTCCTAATTTCATTTGCAATAGGTGTGGAAAAATCGTTTAATTTGATATGAGTTCAAAAATGAAGGAAGAAATGAAGACGTGCCTTTATGTTTGATATGAGCATGGAAATTAATGAAATTGGTAAAAGATTTTATACGATCTCTCACCGGCACTGACCACAGATTAGCCACTGTCTGCTCTGGTCCCAGGAGGTTCACCTTATTCTGATAACTAGGACGGATGGAATTAAGGAGCGCCACGTCGAGTGAAACAGATCAATAGTACCGATGATATGTAACCCCTTGGTTACATATACATAAAATTCACTGACAATTTTATTTTTAAAATTCTTGTAAAAGGCATTAACAAGTGCAGAAAGTCATGTTTACAGGAACAATGGGGAAGGAAACCAAGTCCCCATCCTGTGCCCAAGGGACCATGGGTCAAGGGAGCCTCCAGCCCTGTGCGGGAGCTGGTGCTCTGCTGATCAGGGCTGCACTTGCTGTGGGGATGGGGATATTTTTTGTTGTTGTCACCTGTATGTCAGCAGCTGAACAGAGGCTGCTAACCCTCCCACTGAGCCAAGAAGCTGTCGGATCACATTAAGGAGCATTGAAGGCTACTGACAGATTGTGAATGAATATTCATGGCTGTTATTCTGCAGTCTGCACCTTACATAAGCATTATCTCAAAAAAAAAGAAAAAAAAAAAAAGGCTGGAACTGACCCCTCAAGCCTGAATCACAAAGTTTTATCAAAATAAAACTTGGTTAAAAATAACTGAGATGAAGTGCATTGTCCCTGGTGCGGGTTGCTGCTTCCTCAGGCATCTCTGGCCACCGGCTGCGTAAAGTGCCCGAGTTCCCCAGGGAGAGGCTACGGATGGGTGTTGCAGACAGAGCTGTTGTACTAAGAGAAATAATTCCCCATTTCTGTGTACTGAAAGAAGAGAGGAACAGCACTCTGGGCTCCTTCTGCTTGGTTTCACAGCAGGAGGCGCGGCTGCCCCCCGGGAGCTGTCTCCACAGCTTTCAGACCTGTGACCCTCAACGAGCTTTTAAGAAACTTTTGGGAATTTTCTTAGAAAACTCTTTTTTCTTTCTTTCTTTCTTTTTTTTTCTTTTTTTTTTTTTTTCTCTCATGATTCAGAAACCAACAGAAATCAAGGTCAAAGCATGACTGGCTGAGACTTTCTATGGTTTAAATTGACATCTTTGCCTGGCTCTAGAAGAGACTGAGCAATATAGTGGGGAAATTGCTGATACTGCAAATTGCCTGAAACCAGTCAAAGGTCAAGAAAACAACCAGACTGCGAGGACCTTTAGCAGATCCCGACAAGTCAAGGTAAATTGGCAGGATGATGGTGGAGGAATCCACATCTTGCCAAAGACACAGTCATAACAATTTTGGATGATTTCTTGCAGTCACGTATGGCATTAGGCATGGGATCATTTCTAGGAGCAAGCTCATTTGCTCGCTGTGTGGTATTGCTCGTTACAAGTGAAGTGCTAGGCAGCATAAAAATGAAACAGAAATCAAACAAAGTGAAGTGTTTCTCAACCTAGATTTACCTTTCTCTAAATTAGAGTGGTCTTGCTTGGAAAGTGCATCCAGTAATTCTCACAGCCTTGAAAGAGCTGTGCAGAAATAGAAAGTTATCTGTGTCAAAAATCAGTTAACACATGACAAAACAAAAAGATAAGATAGTTGGATTCAAGAAAAAATAAATAAGAGGGCATCCTGTAGAGATACATGGAATTACCACTGGAAGAGCAAGAAGCATTACATCTGACACTCCTTCCATCTGGGTATCTATAAAACACCAACAATTTCTAACACAAAATTAGTTTTACTGTTGACTTGTTTGGAATCTGATTTTTTTTTTTTTTTCCTGAAGAATGTCTTTGAAGGAGCAAAGCGTGCTGTCCCACGGCAGCAGCACTGTGGACACCACCAGTGGGTTTGGCCACGCGGCCAGACCAGGCAGCGGCCACAGCCTCACCTTGATAAGTGGCTGCGGTGCAAAGCGATAACGATACGGGCACTGCTCGGCGAGCTGCAAACACTTCTTACCAGGCTGGGGGCGATCGACTGGAGTACGAGCACGCTGTCCATGCATGTAACAAATGAGCAGCAGAAGGCTTTAAACTGGGGCTGGTCTGAGCTGAAACACCCGATGCAATTCTAGGCAGCAGCCAAGAAAACTAGCATGGCCTTTGAATGCAAAAGGGAGAATAAAGCAGAGAGCAGAACTCCTGCATCTTCCAAAGAGAGCTTGTCTGGGCTGCCACACAATCTAGGAAATTTAGAAGCTCAATGTTTAAGAAATCTCCAAGAGCATCAGAGGATAGGAGGAACAAACAAAATGCATTCTAATCAATTTTCAGCTAGGAGGGATGTGTGGCACATCTGCTGTAACTTCCCTATTTATCAGGGGAGAGGAAGCCTTATCCCCATGAAAGACCTGGTTCTGTACACTCTATCTGTGCTTTTGAAAATTTCCACAAAAATTAAAATAAAAGGGAGAAGGTGGGATGTGGCTGGTACACTCAGGAGTGACACATGCGAAGAGCTTAGTATTGGAAATCATTGGCAGAACATCAAGAAAGTCCTCAGCAAAATTAGGAAGAATCCATTTATTCAGAATAACCTTAATCTCGCAAGCCTAATGCTTCATACAAGAACACAGTGTGTCTGTGCAGAGCAGGGTAATTCCCACTTGACTTCCTAGAGTTTTATTCAATTTTGAAACGGAATGAGAAATGCAGGAAGGAGTACCACCGTGTCTGTACTTAGTCCTACAGGTTTTCTACCCCCTTACGCATCCTGTACCACACGGCAGCGAGGGGAAGGGGCTGTCATTGCTGGATGGGGAGGGAGACGTTGCACTTTCCCATGAACAAGCTCAAGATGGATTTTATCAGCTTTATCACGCAGTGAAATTTTGATTAATACCTGGACACATTTTCTTTCTTACAGGAGGAACTTTATCAGCGCAATAAAAAAAATAGCTAACGCTTTCTGTGTGGAGGTGGCCAAAAAGCAGTGGTTAAATGATCAGTAACTGCTCGTTTTGACTTGGCAGCTTGAAATACAGAGTGGGGTGAAGTCCCACTGGAGAAGGTATGCGCGTGGGACAGCTGCAGAAGGAGGTGCCCTGTCCTCTGAGGCTCCGGGCAAAATCCTCCAACACACCTCTCTGCTGTTCATGTGAAAGTATTCTCTTGTAGACAAAGGAACATGAAACAGAAAGGAGTGACCATGCCACAAAATGCAAGCATGTGGATTAGAATTCCTTAAAACATTATTAAATTACACTGAAGTTTTTATTCCATTTTCTTTATGACATAATTTTTATATCTAATGTGGTCACAGAAATAAATTATTTAATTTCTGCAGCCTGCACTCCAGATAAAGCATTGCGCTTGGAAGCTATGGAATATATATGTTAATCAGCACGGCTACTGCCCATGCCATTACCAGCCATATTCATTTGTTGCCTGTTGTCATTCCTGATTACACCCTTTTAGAACCAATTACTGCAGTAACAGAGGGTGGGCAGGCAGTTCCCCCGCTGTGCATGTCCTTGGGTCAGGCTTCTGATCACAGGTGCAATGTGCTTTGCTAATAAACTGCCAATCTACTTTATGTTTTCTGCAACTTTTTGGTTTTGGAAATCAATTAGTATTAGTGATTCCAAGGAGAGGCAGTATAGCTTTGAAAGCAACATAAAGGAGCACTATTGAAAGACTAAATGAAATACGGTACTATTTCAAACTGCAGACTGAGGAACTGAATGATTTTTCTGTGCCTTCCAATTTAGCACCCTTTGAAAATAAAATTCTGCTCAGCATCCGAATCAGAAGTCTCAAGTGCTATGCTCCTGACGCCAGCCTTTCCCTGCGTCTGTGTTCTGAGACCGCTTGTTTGTTTTGGCTATTTAGTTAGCTATCGATTTCTTGGTGTTTTAGAACCACCCTGAGCAAATTGTCCTCCTGAGTTAGTCTCTGCTGAGGAGCTACACTTTATTCTGTGTCCATACAGAAAGTCCATACAGACACGCAGCCAAACCAATATTGCTGCTGAAATGCCTGTTCCTTGCTGGATTTCTTTCCAGCAGCATTAAAAGAGACACTATACATTTAATCTAATACTACCACATTACAGTAATTAGTCACGTACTATTCATAGCAGAGTGCCTGAAACAGAAAGTTGGGGCTTGTAATCACAAACACCCCACCAAAAGGCCACAAAACTTTGTACCTCACAAGAAAAGGACACTAACAACCCCCGCTAGCAACCCTCCCCTGAGCCTTTCCCCAGTCTGCCATTTATGGATGAATAGGGACTCTGGAACTGTCACATTTTATCAGAATACCACTAATCAATAGCAAAAACTAAGACTAAAGCACCATTATTGGGTAGGCACCTTTACACCTGGTTTTGCCCTTTCCTTCAAGGCCATCTCTCCCCATTTGTGCCAAGGGACAGGCACCCCACTGCTCTCTGCCAGCCGGGACACCGGGACCCGAGGTGCCGCAGCCCGCGGGGACACCAACCTGCCCCGAGCTCGCCTTGGCTCAGGAGCAGCTCGGCCCCTCAGCCGCTGAGGCTGGAGCCACGCGAGGCTTAATAGGCAGGGGAACAACACGGTGCTTTCCATCAGCTGCAGCAAAATGGGATAGGAGCCAGTCAGAGCTGATAATGAGAGTATAAACTCCAACTCGATAACAAAGCACAAAGCCCTTGATAGATGGAGCTGGGACAGGGGAATAGCTTGTTTCATCTTCTCATTTCGTTTATTGAGACGGAAGAAAATCTGAGGGCAGTCTCTCAGAACACTACCTCGAGCCTATGGCCAGAAGTGGCTGGGGGGGCAGGGCAGAGGCTGGGGGGCTGCGTGCAGGAGCAGGGGCCCCTCCGCCGCTCGGTGAGGCAGCTTGTGGGGTTCACTCACATACAGGTCACTGCAGGCATGCTGCAAAGATTTTGGGTGTCCGAATAGGTTGTGTTGGTGCAGTGGGGTGCTGGTTAATTTTTCATTTTGCGGAATTAGACCAGTGCTGGTGGGCGGTGACCTTCAGATTAGCACTGGCGTGGTATTTACAGAAATAACGTGACCCACAGCGCTCACGTGCAGGTGAAACTAGGATCAAAGCAGCGTGCAGAGCCTGTGCTGTGCAGTGGTAAGGAGCTTGAGCCTTGCACTGAAGGACATGATGCTGGGGACGCGGCCAGTGAGGGGCAATTTGTGCCCGCAGCCCCCCTTCTGCGTACAGCACTACAGCCCCCTGAGGACAGCGACGTGGGGAGCAGTAAGAAGTCCCAGCCCAAACAAGACTGCCCTCCCTATGTCACCCCGTGAGGCTGCAGGGCATCGCCAGGTCTGTCAGTGAGCTTTGGAGAAAACTCTGACAGAAGACAGATGAAGCATTAATATCATCATAATAAAAATCTACTCAAATATATGAAACGCACCCCAACCTCAGCCGTGCTTGGCAGCAGCACCCTGCTGGAGAAGCCCCACAGGAGGGTGGGCTCCATGCCACCCCCGGCCGCCCCTTGCAGTGACCGTGCTCCATGACAGCAGCAACTGCCCTCATTTCGCAGCTGGTGTAGCGAACCCCCCAGCGTCGGCAGGAATGACTCGGCAGCGCTTCCAATAAAGAGCTTTGCCTCAATTAATGACTTTCCTTCAATAATTACTTCACTTGTTAGGAATTAGGAACTGCGAATGCGCTGATCCATTGACCGGGCTGGAAGCTTCGCTCTCCCCGCGGCTCCGGCCCTGCAGCAAGGCCTCCCACGGCTCACCCAGCCCCTGCCCTCCCCGGGCCATTCCCTGCTCCCGAGCTGGCCGCTGGGCAAGTGCCAGACACTCGGCTTGCCACCGGGAAGGCCTGTATCAACTAGATTCAGATTTACGTCCATGTAATAATTTGGGATTAGCACACGCTGTTACTGAAGGTGCCCTGTGTGCGCCTATAAAGGCGTGTTTAATCACCTTGCTGCAATTAACAAGTGGGGATCGCTTCCCAGGTCAGACTGCCAGGTGGCTTCTCACGGGGGCACGCAGCGAGCTGCTGAATGCCAGAAGGTGCCAGAAGGTGCCAGAAGGTGCCAGAAGGTGCCAGAAGGTGCCAGAAAGGTGCCGTACAGCGCCGCAGGCCGAGGTGGCACAGCCGCAGCTAGCAGTGAGCCCTGATCCCCCCGGCTCAGCAAAACCCCGCTGTCACGGAGCAACCCCGCTGGAACCATGCCGTGCCTGGCTCTGGAGAGAACCCAGGGTTAAGTTCCCCATTTTAAAATCCTCTTTTTAAACTCTTCCCAAATTCTTCAGTCATCCCAACCCCTCTTCAGTTCTGCCTATTTGCGTTTGACTTTCTTCCCCCCAGTATTTGCAGACAATGTTATTATACGCCGGCTTCCATGGCAGGAGGAATAAAATCCAGACATGGAATATTTTCACGGAGCTATTTTAGGGTAAATGTAAGCAGATTTGGTACAGAGAGGCTAATCCTTTCAAGGCGTATTTAGCGATCTCCCCGAGGAGCAGATAAAGAAAGGACGCATTTCAGAGCTCACCAATCGCATTAAAATAAATTAATCCTGCTGGGGGTCTCCCTGATCCCTCCCTGCGTGAAATGGGACCGGGCAGGCGCTGCGGGGCCCCCCCACACCCGATTTCTGGCAGCCCCCAGCCCCAGGGGTGAGTCTGGCTCCCATGAGCTGCGGGGGGCTCCCGGCACCAGCTCGCACCTGGGCTGCCCATTGCTCTCCTCAGGCATCCTCACCTCTCGCTTTACCCACAGTCATATACGTGGTTTTAGCTTTTATGCATTTTTACTGTTTGCTTATTCAGTTGTTTTTTTAAGACTTCATCACTTTAGGAATATAAATATCTGAGCACAAGCTGCTCCAGCACCAGATCAATATCAGGGCGCGTGTAGTAGACAGGTGGTGCATCAGCTATCTGCATGGCCACAGCTGTGGTAGCAAAACACTTTTCTTAACTTATTTATTTAGCATAGACTGGTTATAGGGGATACATAAAGGCTTGTTAAAATTATGGGGTTTTCCCCGTTCCTGTGAATCTTGCTGGAACTTTTCTTGCAGCCCAGCTCCCGTGTGGCCGAAAGCACGCCCACCTCTCCAGCACGGGGGACATAGGGGACCAACACAACCCCGCTCACCTCCACCCCTTGCTCCACACAAGCCATTTTATCCCAGGGCAGCGAGGGCTG
The DNA here is from genome assembly GCA_011074415.1 of Stictonetta naevosa. Classification (NCBI taxonomy): domain Eukaryota; kingdom Metazoa; phylum Chordata; class Aves; order Anseriformes; family Anatidae; genus Stictonetta; species Stictonetta naevosa. The sequence continues at coordinate 35,880,143 of CM021702.1, forward strand.
TGCTGCCTTTGCTCCTTTCCCTCGGGAATTGGATCGCTCGCACGTTCTTTGCCCTTGAGCGCCCGCTGTTCCTGCAGGGCAGCCCCGGCACCAAGGAGAGCTTAGCCTGGACCTGGTTCGTGATCGAACATCTTGGAAAACCAGGCTGGTGTGAAGGACTGTGCTGACCAGCACATGGAGAGGACAGCCGGGTGCATCCCAGAGAGGCTCCAGAGATGCTAAAAGCCCTGTCTTGTTCTGCTCTCTCACCAAGCCCCGTTAAAAGATTAATAAAGGAGGCTTGGATCTTCAGGAAAAGTACATGCAGGATTTCTGTTCAGAAGAACGTAAGCCTAACTAGATCAGCGATACCAGCAGTAATAAAATATCTTTGTGATCCTCGCAGCCGGGATTAAAGCCTTCAGGCAGCCCACGAGATTAAGGAAATTACTTACATGAAGCACAATCTGCTCTCCTTTCTGGACTTGCTTTTGCCACATAACTATTCAGGAAAAAAAAGAATGTTTCCCTACTAAGAGAAAATATTTATGGTGACACTTCTTGCAGAAATGAGAACTTTTAGTGATAACGAAATCCGCTTTCCTTTGGCCTGGCTTTTGCAGGCCAGTGCCTACAGAGACTTACAGAAGAAGCAGGCTGGATGTCACAACCCCCTGCCCAGCCTGCCCAGCTCTTGCTCCCCTTACAACCCTCATTTCAATCCAAACTGCCAAATTTCTAACAACTTCACTATCATTTTTTGATGCTTTTAAATCATTGCGTTGAAGTTGACCGATGAGGAGCCTGGATCTCCAAAGGCTGAGCAGGTGACGGCAGGAGGCTGCCGAGCCCCATCCAGCGCAGGGCTTGCTCCAGAGGGGACACTGCCCGTGTCAGAGGCCAATTAAAAGCACATTAAGAGACACATCGAGAGTCTGACCAAAAGTTATGGAGGGGTGATGCAGGGCAAACAGCAGCTTGACTTCATGTGAAGCTTAAAAGTGCAGCAGAGGGATGCAAGCATCAGTTTGAGGGAATTAGTGCAGAAGTAAAAGACCCTGGGGAGCCAGCTCAGCTGGGAGGGAGCACGGCTGATGGAGGAACGCAGATGTTAATGGAGCTGTTGCTTTGCTAAGTGGCACCATGTCAATGAAAGTGGGCATTAGAGGAGATTGATACAAATTTTAACAACTGCAGCATTGGAGAACCCTTTCCTGTCCCCTGGGGCTCAGCTCTCACCTGTCTTTGTGGGACGTGCAGTGCCAGCCCCTGTGGGAGGACGGGGCAGGGAAACAGCCTCGTGCCAGGAGACTGCCAGCTGGGGAACAGGGAACACACGGGGAGCCAAGGCACAGACAGCAGTTTTGCTGTGTCAGGAGCATGGTAACTGAGATTTCGAGCCAGAAACCACAGCCTGACCGAGATGTGAGTTTGCGCCTTAAACCCCAGAGCTTCGAGCTGGGCAGCACAACGACCGAGCCCAGCGGAGCCACGGCCACAGGGGCCTGGGGGCACCGGGAGGTGCTGGATTTGGGGATGGAGCCACGTGGAGAATATGGCCAGGCCATGCCCTGCTGCAGTGCTAATTCACCCCTGCTGAGCACCTGATTCTCCCCTGCTCACGGCGATCTGAAACCCACACAGCTGTGCTTGCAGACATAACTAATGGTGCTCAGCACAACATTTCTGAGGCTCTTCAGCATGCGTTAAATACAGCACCACGACGGACGTGCTCAACACCGCAGCAGCATAGCCTCTTCTATGCAGCAAACTGCAGCCAAGCGCCCTCAGCATCCTGCCAAGAGGGTGCTGCCCCCCAGCAGGAGACAACAGGGGGGCGGCTTGGCACAAAGTGCCCCCGGGCAGAGCCCTGATGTGCATCACAGCCCACGAGCCCAGGAAACAGCCACATGCTGTATGGTGCTGGGCACGTGCTGGGCTGGAGAGCTCTTTTCCTCAAAGAAAGTAGCTGAAATGGTGAGTCTAAAAAGTCCTTGCTCATTAAATGGGATTATTATTTCCCGAGCTCTTTTAAAGCCTCTGTTTGGTAATTGATTGCTTCCCTTTTAATCAGGAATAAAAAAGAAAGAGGAGTAGTTGGGAGCAGTTGATCACACACTTGTACAAGTACGCTGGGTTGCCTAATGAATCTGCTCAAACAGAAACCTGTAATTACCCCAAAGCAATCAGCTGCTTTGCTCTCCCTGCGTCCCAGGCACTTGCACAGCTCCCTTCACAAAGCCTCGCGCACAACGCCCCGTTCCTGGCTGCCCGCAGCTCGGGGCTGCAGCGCGGGGGTGCCGGGTGCCACCCCGGGGGCATCAGCAGCACCCCAGCGTGCCGCCAACATGCTCCTGCAGCACAGCCCTGACCAGGGGAAGTGCAGCTCGTGTGGCTGCTCGCAGAGCAGAGAGCACCGCGGGCTCCCCCAGCGCAGCGCTGGGCACCTGGCCCCCCGCTCCTTGTGGGTTGCAGTGCTGCAGTGAGGGGAGATGTACCCCGGCTGCATGCCTCGCATGACACGTATTTATCTATCTATTAAGAAATTGAATTATTTTATTGAGAAAAATTACTCTGATTGCAGGTGCAATTCACTGGGGAAAAAATCCCATATTCTTGCCCACCATTTTGAAAATATATCATATTAAGGAGGAAAATAAAAGCACCCCTAGCGCAGTAAGGAGTGATACCTGGATGTGGGACGAAGCCTTGGAAGGGAAGCGAGGATGGGAAGTGGCTGCTCTGGGTGAGCACCAGTATTTCACTGCTGCCAGCAGAGCGCAGTGAGGGAGGCAGAGCCACAGGCACGGGCACCCCTCTGCATCGCAGCCACCATGGCACGGAGAGGTTTGCTCGGCGGGGACCCCAAGGACTGTCCCCTTCCGACCCCCTGCCACGGGCAGGGACACCTCCCAGCAGACCAGGCTGCCCACAGCCCCACCCAGCCTGGCACAATTATCCTAATTAGAAAGTGGCGTTACTCTTTTGTAAGAAAGGACACCCCGCGTCCTGCTGGGCTGAGGATTTGAGGGTTGCCCCCACCCACAGCCCCCAGCCCAGGCATGGGGTTAGGCAGCGCTGAGCGCTGCGGTAGGAGCTGGCCGTGCTGAGCAGCTACATGTGTGTTTGGGAACAAAAGGTAGCCCCCCTCTTTTTTTTTTTTTTTTAATATCCCCCAAGCAAAACTTATCGGTTATAACACATAATTGTGGCGAGGGAGAGAAAAACAAAGTTAAATGAGCTAAACTGTAAACACAGACCCTTGCTGAAAAAGATAAGTGTGCAGTAAGTGAACCAAAACTGGCTTAAACACAGGGGAGAGCGGATAGTAGAGTTTAGGAATTAAAGTGGGAGAACAGGAGACGGAGTTTCGAAGGAGGCCGCAGGAGCAGCCTACCAACGGGGCGGCAGAGTCAGGCGAAGGACGAGGCGGCCCCGGCAGGACGGGCTGCGTGGTGCCGGTACCGGGGCACCTCGGTCCATGGGGCTGCAGAGGTGTGCCGTGTATTTTCTTATTAAAAGCGTCATGTCAGAAGCACAAGAAGTGGAGCTGTTGAGTATTTCACACGGGACCACCCGCAGCAGCTGTGAAGACCACTCTATAAATTACTCTGGCCGGGGAGCATCAACCAAAGGTGGCTCCATGTTTTCTTTTTGAACTTGGGAGTGATTTCACTACATTCTCATCGCTTTGGAGCAGTGTCACTGTATCCATACACGTATCCCTCATCTACCCATTTGCTGGAAAGTAGGTGTCAGACTCCGGCTATAACCCAACACACGGGTTTGGTAGTCACTGCTACTTGCGGTAGCAGCTAAGGCCATTTAATAAAGTATATATATTTAGCATGGCAGGCAGAGTAAATGTTTGCTTATAGAACTAGAAATAAAAACCATGTGCAAAACCATCTGCTGCTGTCATTACTGTCAGAGGGAACTGCGTTACTCCCACCACCGAGCCATCCGCTTTGCCACGGGTCTGCGTCGGTGCGGCTGAAACTATCAAGGGCATCAGCTGCAATAGGTCCTCCGGTTTGTTTTGCTTCTTTTTTCATTTAATTGGAAATCAGACTGGAGCTGGATGGACTAAAAAACAACGTTTCTGAGTTACTTGGACCGAAACTGGCCTCTTGCTGGGCTCGCTGGCAGCCCTTGGGGATGCTCACAGGGTGCGGGACTCGGGCTCCCGCTGCCTGCCTGCCCTGCAGCCGATCCCACAGCATGGCCCAGGAGGCAAAGACATCGATTTGTGCCTCAAGGTACGGGCCCAAAGGCTGGGAGACAGTCTGCTAAACACAGCAAAAGCCAGTGTGAAAATAGGTGGGATTCCAAACAACGGCGTCTTCCTCGGTATTACAGGCAGACTGGTGGAGGAAAACTTTATTTATTTGGAAACATCAGAAAAGATATCAAACAAAACAAGCAAACAAACAAACAAACAGAAAACCACAAAACACTCCCTTTTCTGTCCAAGACTACAAAAAGCCCATTGGAAAACACAGCGGTGTCATCACCATGGAGGTTTTATCACGGAAAGATAATCACGGGCTACTTGTCCAAGACACAGCTGACAACTCCACTGTGGGAAATAAAATTCGTCCTTCTCGTAGTTAAAGCCTAATGACCGAGATCAGAGAAATCCAGAAATAGGCACAAATCTAGAAACACGTCTTGCATGCAAGGAAAGTTCTCACCCCATGGCCTAAGGAGAGGAGCCGTGGCTGGCAGCAGGAGGAGCGGTAGGATCCCACCTCAGCAGAGGAATCGGAGTCTGTGCTCGATGGAGGCCGCAGGTGCTGGGATGAATAAATCTGTGCTGGGACGCGACTCCTTCTCCTGACAGTTTCAACCCACTTTTCTCATGCTGCATGATTTGCATCCCAATTCCCAGTTGCGGAGCAGCCGCCAACGGCGTGCTCACAGCCAGGTGCCGGGACGCTTCGTGGGCCAGGACTGCAATCAGGCAGGTATTCCCTGCAGAGGGAACTACGCGGGGAAAAGGAGCAGAGGAGAGAGCTCTGCAGTGCCCTGTGAATTGCACACGTTAATTAAGGCCTCCGTTTCACCTTAGGCCACTTACCAAAACTTGTGAATGAGTTCAATGCCTTATAATCCTCCAGGATTACAAGTATGAAATGGAAACAGAGTGGAAAGAAGAAACCATGAAGAAATCTCCGTGAAGGAGTGAAGGAGGCTCTCGTGCTTATCCCTCACTCACCTCCAGCCTCCGGCCCGCAGCCCTGCGAACACGCCAGGTCCCTGCTGCCTTTCTGTGTCTGCCAGCGGCGACCCTGCCCTGCACAGCCCTCGTGCTGGAAAGGGCTGTGGGAAAGGAAATTTCCCCGTTTTGTAACTTCACAGCCAGACCGATTATTCTGGAGAAAATATCATGGCTTTATTTTTACACAAAAGCTTCTGATGTTGCAGCTTGTAACATCAACACGGGTTAGATGTATCAACCTCCAGTTGACTGTGATGTTTGAATTAAGCCAATATTTTATTCTTTTTGGAGGAAAAATACCACTGATTATAGAAAATTATTTTTTTTCACACCAACAAGATACAGGCCTTGAAAAGCTCAGCCTACTGTGCCTACGATCACAGCCTTTTCAGGTGCAGAATGTCTTTATTAAGAATGCTCTTTAAAGTTAAACACATTCGTGTTTCTCATGCGGTGCTTGTTCCGAGCAGGAGCACCGCTTTCTTGTGATGCCAGGAAAAAGATTTTTCTCTTCAAAGGAGGAAAAAAGAGGAAAACATAAAAAAAAAAAAAAAGACAACTTTTTGCCAGTGAAATGCAACCCAAGACCACGGCAAGGTGACTCTCGCAGCTTGCCATCCCCCAGCTGCTCCTGGGCACGGCGCTGTGCAGGGTAACTGCGGCTCCGTTTGATAACCTTGCCCGCTTGGGGTACTCACAAGGCAGGGGCAAGGCGATGCAGAACACGGCCCCCCAGAAGTGCCCCCTGGAGCTTTGGTACCCCCGAGCTCATCCCCTGTTGGGCTCCTTTCGGGGGCTCTGCAGAGGAGACCCCGCAGGAGGAGCCCGAGGAGGCGTCAGTGGTGGTTCTGCTACCAGTGGGGACAAGGCTGGAGCTTAAGGTGTCCTCCCCATTAGGGGAGAGGAGCCACGGGATGTGCTGAAGGAGAAGCCCTGGGGCTACAGAGCCCGGCCCAAGGCTGGGCAGGACCGCCACTGCTGGTGGATGATGCCGGTGAGACCCAGCCTGGCATGAACTTGGGAGGCTTAGCAAGCAGAAACTGGTAACCTGGGGGAACGAGCGGCGATGGGAAACGTTTATCGGTGTGAAATGGAAGAGCAAGCACCTGGAGGTTGATTTTTGCTACAACAAAGGCGATCATCAAGCAGAAACATGACAAATTTACATTTACCTTCTACCCATACAACAACTGCACCTAATTACCATGCTTTGCTGTGAGCGCAGAAAAACCTTCCGTAAGTGCAAATTGCAGCAGGTGCAAAGAAAAGCTACGAGACAAATGCAAGAACAAGCATCCAACCCCAGAGGCTGGCAGAAGCACGCCCGAGAGCTGGGTGAGTGATGGCAGGAGGGTCACGGGGGGGTTCTGCCAACACACCAGAACAAAATGGTTGAATTTGGACCATAAATATTACACAGAATGCATAAATACAATCAGCATGAAAGGATGGGGGTCTGGGAAGGTGCCCTGCAGGAGACAGAACAGGCTGGTCTGCAGGACGGGGCTGAGAGGGAGGGACCCCAGCCCCTGCCGCCTTGGCTGCTCTCCAAATTTAAGCAGTTACGGCCCAAGAGGAGAAGCCTGACCCTGCTGATAACAGCAGGAGCTTTGTCAAAGCATTTTATCTATGCATTAATTTAAAATTACTGGTTATTAGATTTATTAGATTAAAAACATAAACATGCTGTTCTAATTTTCGTGCGCATTTGGTCAAGCCGGAGGAGACTGCAGTCCCTCACGTGCTTGAGACTCAGGAGCTGTGTTCCCCACACGTCTCATACTCCCCCTACTCCATTTGCACAGCTACAAATTTCACCCTGTATCTAACAAACGACCACAAAAAAACCGGGACAGGTTAATGCCCACCGAAGCTACGGACGGACATCTGCGGGGTTTTGCCCGAGCATCTCGCCGCATTCCTGCCACTGGCAGCGGCACTCCCTCTGCAAACACCTCCTTTTACACCGTCTCCAGCATTTATTCGCACCTGTCTTGAACTCCATCAGGTGTGAAAGGAGCTGAGGCCTTCAGTAGCACCAGGCACGTTGCACACACGCGACATCGCCTGCATGAAACAAACGGCAATAAAAAGGAGCAGTGCAGCCTATGGCACCTTGAAAACTTTGCTAAGCCACGACGTCAGGGTTACACCGAGCATCCCGGTTATTTTCCCAAGGTAACTGGGCACAGAAGCCTTCACAGTTAAATACTCTGCATCTGTTTCAGGCCTGTCTATACCGAAAGGCGGTAAGGTGAGCAGCTCAGTCCCATTTGTAAGAAAAAGCATTTTTGCCGTGTTTCTGGTAACTGCCCTGCTTTCCTCCGATGTGAAGGCATTATGAAATAAAACAACCTGAAGACAAGTAAATGGAAGACAACCATGAAAAATTGTCTGGATACAGAACAGCTCAGAATCAAGCACACTTGCCAGGAGTGTATTCATTATGAAAAGCATGTGGAGAGGCAACAATTCTGGATGTCACAGCCACTGCTGAAGAAATACAATATATAGATATTTCATTGGCGCTTGGAAGGATAAATCAAGTTAAATTGCTCACAGAAGCAAACCCAAAGCATCTCGCTGTGAATCTAGAAAAGTAAATTTGCAGTCCCGGGGGAACGTTGCCATCATTTGTTTTCATTTCTTTGACTTCTCTTCATTTATGTTAGAGATTAGCTCTCCGAACAATGATCACAGCAATATAAAAACGCGCTCCCAGAGGAACGGGAGGAAAGTAATATTTACCAAAGTAAACCCAAGTGAGGAAATAAAATAGGAAGAACTAAGTTTATATAAAAAACAACAACAAAACACGAACTACTTAGGAAAGGAAAGCAAAATGACTTTAACTATCACCGAACCGCTAAACTTCCACCCAAAAATGTCTATCCTCACTGGGAGGCCAAGAGGCAGAAAACAAAGAAGCCAACAAAGCCAAAACCCACAAAAGGCTGCCAGCAGCAGCCTTGGGCTCATTTCCATGTTGCCCATTCTGGCCAGATTTTGTTCCTTACGTACTTCTCAGATGTAGAAAACGAAACCACGTAAACATCATTGTTCTTATTGTTTCTTCCTATTTATCTTGTTTTTACCAAATGCGATCCCGCTAAGGGTGGAAACAGACAAATTACTCCTGCAAGAGCATCGCCCAGGTGACGAGATTACTTACTGTCTTACCAGCCCGCGAAGCCAGCACACAGCGAGCTCAAGCCCTTGGCAGCGCGTTTCACCACGGCTTGGTTTTAAATCACAACTTCCTTGCTTTGGAGTATTTTGCACCCAGGAGAGGGCAAAACAGAGCTCGCTGTGCCCTGTGGTCAGCTCAGATTCACTCTTCTTCCTGAAGCGGTTTCCCAGTGACCCGATGGACTCGTGAATACACCTGGCACGCACCTCTGGGCATTTTGGGGCTCCAGGACTGTTCCCTACACTGCCGGCTGAGCCCAACACCATTGAACGCTGTGTAACTTTGTTTTTCAGCCTGAAAAATGAGGAAGGCCAGGAATCCAGGAAAACCAAAATTAAAGACATTAGATATCCACAGGAACCTACCTGAGAAAAGGAGCCCAAAGCGTGGCAGATCCCGGGCAGGGAGCAGCAGCGGGGCAGCCCCCAGGGCGAGAGGCGCTCGCACCAAGGGCAGGCACTGCTCAGAGCAGACAGCGAAGCACTACCAGCGTGTGCGGTGTCCCGGGGAGAGAAATGAAAAAGTAAACACACAGCTTCTCGTGCCCCTGTGGGCTAAGATGTGATGGGCTCAGACCGCAGCAGGAGCAGCTGCTGTCGCAGGGGGAAGCCTCTCCTGCTCTGACAGCACGGCAGGGAATGGGGGGCTCCCCGAAACCTCCAGGTTTGGGGATCCAAAGCAGGCAGGTGCCGGCCTCATTTGCTGAAATACCGTCGTGTTGAACAAATGCAATAGCATCAAAATCTTCTCACCCTGATACAAGTTTTCTCTGGCCCAAGGAAACCCCACATGCGGGCAGCTTTGCTGATGCTGGCACCTTCCTTCTGAAGAGATTCAGCTCGTTCCTCTCTGAAATTGTTGTAGCTCAGTGACCAGCAGCAGCTTGCATTGCAACGTGACAATACAAAACCTTCTTCTATTGGACCACGGGGCTAATTGCATTTATTTTAGTATTCTTCCATTTTAAATATAACAAAACAGAGCTGCACTTGGAGGCATTATAACAAACATATCACCACTTGCACTGATCACTCACTTCTGGCATTTCACAGAGCTTCACAAGAAAACCAAAGATTTACCCACTACAGGCACACTTGTCGTGCGGTAAGATTTCCGACGTGGTCAGGAAATGCTACAATACAGGAGAATCCCCAAGACATTAATACCCCACTTTATTCATTTCTGAAATAGGGGGTGCCAGTACAGGGTATGGATATGCTCACACATTTAGAACAGAAAGCCACAAAACTGGTACGAGTCACTGACACAGCAGAGCCTTCATCCAGAAAAGCAAGATCTCATTGGTTTTCTACATCTGTTATTTTTCCCCCTAAATGGGAAACTGCAAAACCCTATGAAAACTGCTATGAAGTCTGTGCTTCGAAAGCCCTGTACCTTTTGCAGGGGTCACTGCCATCTGCTCTCACCACCCCTACAGGTGACCAGTGTTTGTCTCTGCAGGATAATTCAGGCGAGGCTCCTGAGTGACCCATGGGTGGGAGCGAGGCTCTTCCAGCCGTATAAAAGGAACCGTAAAAACCAAGTCGTAAGGGAGCGGCCATCACGAGTCTTACAGGCCTTCAAAATCAGCTTGCATCTACCGGCTTGCTGTCCAACCCGCTCGGTCCGGAGGCACAAACCTCGCTTCCTGAGATGAGACAAGAAGTGCCAGGGTCTGTTTCATGTTTTAATGCCAGCCCGGCAACGTTTCCTCCCTCTCACTAACATACACTTTGGGTCAGATCTTGCTTTCATAGAAATAAATGGGATTTTTTTCACACAGAAGCAGCAGGAACGGATCCTGTGTGCACTGCACTCTGCTCTACTGCGTGGGGCATTTCTGAAACTGGCGTGGAAGAAAGTGAGAAAAATTAGAATGGAAGAAAAAAATTCCAAACAAAAGTGACAAAGAACTGGAAAACAGAAACAATTTTAAATAAAGCTGTCAGCCTGCTTTGGAACTCTACAAACTTTCTAAATTACATCTTATGTTAAGTACTCTACCTTGAAATGCTGAGTTCATTTTTTCCAAAGCATTTGAAAATACCATTTATTTCCTCGATTATAAAAAATATCCACAGCATGTCTAAAGAAAAATCACCATTAGTAGGAGAAAACATCATAATTGCTCCTACAAAATATAAACCTGTAAATCTAATGAATAATAACTTTAAAATGAGGTCAACTGAGAAAATGATTATGATCACAGATAGGAGTCTGTCCTTCCTGTACTGTAAAGAGAAGGGACGTGCTGGAGGTCGGTGCGGAGCTGTGCTGATTTACTCCAGCCATTAAATCTTATCTTCACAGTCAGAGAGACGACTTTGCTCCCAATATGCTCCCTAAGTCCAATCGGTATCAGTGGAAATTTGCACACAAATCAGCAGTCCTAGGAACTCTCCGTGGCTTTCTCCCTCTCAAGCTGAAACCATTGAGACCTGCATTATTTTATTGAGTATTTCCAAAAGTTTAGAAACTTAAAAAAAACTGAAAATTGGCTTAAAATATTTATTATTAATTAAAAAAGTTAAATATTTATTCATACAAAGATGATGAGAAAAATCTCATGCAGACTTTCCACATACAGGAACATAATTCAAATCATACTGTGATGGTTTTACAAAATACTTCTTTATAGGAACTGACGGAGAAGTGTTGCTATCACTTGTGTGCCTGAAAGCACCATTCACAGGAATTAGAGAGCTATTTCTGAAACTTAGCGTTTTCCTATGGAACATATGCCAAGATTTTCACACTCTTCACTAAGATTAACAATTAATATCTTATTACTACTACTCAGAGAACTGGACATAGACGTGTGAACAGCGGGTAATGAATCCCTGCATACCACTGTACTTCTAAACAATTTATGATGATGCGTAAAGTTGCCAAAAGATTGCGATAGATAATTCCCCTAAATGATGAAAATATCTTGAGGTTGTTATGGATGGCATCTGCTTCTGCTTAATTACAAATCTGCACTGGATTCATAATTTGTGTATATTACAAGTAATTTGCATAATTAAAACAATTAAGGGATTGACATATCATGGCAATTAGAAATGCATCAAACTCTGGATGTTGTACAAAAGAGAGCTTCAATATGAAACATTAATTCTTTGAGAACAAAATATCCTTCAGACTCCTGCAGAACAGCCTTCACAACTTCTACGTATGTTCAACAAACTTTGTTAGAGAAAGTTCTTCCCAGGGATATCCACTTCTTCGTTAAGCTGTTGCAAGTTTAACCTTTGCTTTAGCGTTCATTTTAATTTCTTACTGCAGTCACAGCATTAACTTCTGTGTTTATTGCCAGTTTCAAGAGCTTTTATCTCATTTTCCGTAGCCTTATCCTGTTTTCTTTGTCCCTCTTTTTAAGAATAAGTATGAATTGATTGAAAAAATGCTCTTGGTCCTTCTTCTTTTGAACAAGCCGAAACCGCTGATCTCTTCCGTACTTCTCTGCAAATTCCTTAAACGTTGTTCTGCAGAAAAGACAGACATTTTAAAGCTGCAACTCGGTCGATCCACCCCGACTCTTTGACCTGGATGTCACGCTTAACTTTTCACGGGCACTACAAGCGAGGTGTGTTCTGGGAAAAATTTGACGTGAACATCTCGGCAACCCCCGCGACAAGGAAGGCAAGGCCAGTGCCAGAACAGCCTGGGCTTCTGCCTCCCCCATCGGCTTGCACGGTTAACTCCCTTCTTTGGGTCTGCAGACACCTGGGCGATAGCTGAGCGGCCAGGTCTGAGTCATTAGCACCGCACTTGCACAGGTTACTCCTGCTTTCATCTATCCCCAGCAGCTCAATTCAATAATTAGCCCATGATAGAGCAGAAACAAACCTACGCCTAATTGCTAACGAGTGCGCTTTGCCTGTCAGTAGCACACGGTGCCTGATGAACTGCCGCGGTAGCTTGATCTCTTCTAGAACAGCAACAAATTAATTGTAAATTTGAGAGTTATAGGCATGACACACCTGAAATCCACCAGGAGCTTTGCTTGGGGATTTCATGGTCAGGACCAACATTTTCAGATGCAAACACAGGATCAGGACAAAAGCACCGCCTGGCAGCACCTCTGCGGGTGCCCGTACGGGCGGGCAGGGGTCGGCTCTCACCAGCAGCCGGTCTCGTCCCCCCCTCGCTCCCAGACCCGTGAGCAGAGCAGCCGGGCACTTCCAGGTACCGGCATCCACAGAGCGATGGCCAGGACTTTGTTTTTAAACTCCCCGCCTTTTGAAATCTCACAGGTACACACTGCCCGAGCAATGGTTTCTAGCTTTATTTGCTTTTAGGTTGCATTCTCAGTGCTGGGATAAATGATGGAAAACTGGAGTTAACAAAGAATCGGAGCAAAGCGATTATGATAGGAAAGGCAGGCATTGCCATGTCGTGCACATGATTTCTATCGTGTGCTGTCTCTGTCAGACCAGAAAGGCATACAGGGGATACTGGAGGTGCTCCGGGGCCCATCGGTGTTTGCTTTGCTGCTGCCAAGCCTGGCTGCTCTGTGCTCCGGCTGCTCACTGAGCCAGCACCAGGGACGATTTGCAATGCACATCTCTGGGCTTACACTGTCCGGCTGCACCGCGCCGCTTCCTTGTTTGTCTTGTCAAGGACTTTGTTGAGCTCACTACACTCTGTCACATGAATTTTACAATATTTATTGTTGGCTCTAAACACCGTGTGGATTTGTAAAAGTCACCTGGGTAAAGACCTGGTTTGGTTCTATTTAAATACTTTCTATGTATTCATCTCACTGCACACTAAAATCAAGCCAGAGATTATTGCAGGCAGATGAATTTCCCTGACATCGAGATCTCACAGTTAGCTCAACAAAAACATTAAATGGTAAAACATTCTCTGTTCCTGCAGGCCAGCATGTTTTTGCCCTTGCAAACTGAAAACGAAATTGCTGGAACCAGCGTTAGCTGTTATGTTATCCCGGAATAGTTTCTGTTTCATTGTAAAAAAACTTTTTATAATTATTACTTTCATAGAGTCTGATGTACTGTTTGCATCTATGTGTCTAGGCAGGCAGTGCCGTACAATTACCTGAAGATTTTAGTAGAGAAAACTGTAATTTCTTAGTTCCAACAATTTAACCAGACTTGTTATATATAAACCTCTTTATTTCTACATCATTTACAAATGAGCAAATGCCATCCTTAGCACTGCAGTTGCTATCGTGCAATTCTGGTTCCATTACTTAAAAATCAATGTAGAAAAATAAATTAATTGTACTGCATGCTTTATTTTAATTTAGTGATGTGATATTAATAACAACTTTGTTCAATTATGCTTCTCTTCCATCAAATCCCAAACAGTTTTTCACTAGGTTTGACTGTATGCCTAATGTAAGTGCATTAAGGTACCGATTTTATGTACACTCGTGCGTTATATAATTATACCATCTGTATGTGTATACAATAAATGTGTTCTGCAAAATATTACATATTCTAAATGAGAGAGGAAAAAAAAGGAACAGAAAGAGAGAAATGGTATATTCTCCTTCCCAGTAATAACAGACAATATTATAAAATATTACTAAAGAAATGTCAACATGGCATTGTACCAATAGATGTGGAACCTTGCTATAATGAGTACATTCAGTTTTACAGCATTCCAGGACTGATAAGCACACACTAAATGAGAAACCTTGTCTGAGCAAATCTTCATAAGGCAATGCCATACCTTGGTGATAACTTGGATTCTTCGAGGAGTTTTTTAAATTCTTCTTTGGCTAACAACAATTTATTTTTCTTTTCTTTGTACTCTTCTCTTATCCTGGTCTTGACAAACTGTTCAAATATCTTTTGAAATAAGGGAAACAAGATACAGTATTTATTAACAAAGGCTTTATGGTATTTGTGCTTCATTAAAAGGTTGTCAATCTCAAGAACTACAACTCTTATCTGCCCTCAGTACTTGCTGACTCAAATGCAGTTGAATCTGCTTCACGGAGCACTGACCACGTGTTTTCAGAAAACAAGCAGATGGGAAAAGGCATAATTTTGACAGATAATATAATCACTCAAACATCAAGTGCAACATAAATCACAGTTTCCGGACTTGCTCACATCTTCATGCCTATAGCATTATTTTTTTCTACCCTGTATCTGTACAACTAATTGCATATATTTAGTTGGGATCCCACATCTTTCCCAACTTGCATTAATTCCTGAAAATGTCTACAATGCTAAACATCAATATCCTGTACGTTACCCCAAAAAAGCCTGAAGACCCTTCAATTCAGTAGTCAAAAAACATGAGCTGACACATGATTCTCTCTACACATATACCCAAAAGCTTTAATGCCTTTGGAAGCGTTGACAACCTTCCTCCTAACAGTACTTGGCACCTAAATATGCGGTAGAGTGCTCAACGTCAGGATTTTTGGTGTCTTGGAAAGGAACTAAGGACTTCCCTACACCTAAAAATTCTGCCAACTGCTTTAATCACGTTGTAAAATACCAAAAATCTGATCCTGCTGATTTTGTGCTCTAAAAAGTGAGGCACCCTAAGCTGCTGAGGAGCTGCTCCTCAGACTGCTGTTAGCTTTCCATATTCAGCACCCTTCTCTTTTCACCACACGTTATGTACATCACATACAATTACAGTGGTTACTACCATGGTTGCTTTCTCATCAGCCGTGAAGATGCACAGGTGCAAATCTACATTTCCTGAAAGCAGAACTACAACTGGTACTGGGCATGGTATGTGAAAAAGGCAAGAAACACCACTGGGAGAGTAAACATCAAAGATGGCCATGCAAGACCTACTATGACAACACAGGAAATCTAAATATATTATACTGCATGCAATTGCATAAGCTGAATACAAGAGGAGACGGGAATATAGAAGAAATAAAATCCGTGAAACTGTTACAGCTTGCTTTTCTGGTATCAGTAAAGCTATTAACGACAGTAATAAATCAAAATTAACAGATAGCTCATTATCTAATACAGTTGCTTCTTTACCCTTCACTGATCCTTGACTGAAACACAGTAGCATCTTTCAACTGTTACTAACCCCTTGGAAAATATTGCTCAGTAGGCAGATCAAGCTGTAAATATTCAATAACGGGTCATTACGTTCCTCAGGCAGTGTAAGGACACGCATCACCGGAGCCTGCACTCCTGGAAGTCAAACCCACCCCAACAGACGGTCAAGTTAAGAGGATGTTGGCTCTGACACATGCACATCACACTCAAAATGCCTTCCCTGCCCCTTGCAGGCTACCTGCTTGACCACAGGCAGAAGAAATCTGCGGTACAGCCAGCCACGCATGCCCGCATGCATCACTCCCTCACGCCTCGCTTTCCTAATGAGCCAGTTTTCACCCCTAGACCCCTCAAATATTAATCCATTTGCAAAACTGCACAAGTACTCGAGAGGCGTGCTATTTGGGCCACACAGTCAGCATCTGTCATGGTAAACGTTTCCATGGATCTAAATGAAGTCTTCTACTAACGTGAGTTGTATTTCAGTAGGCACTTTCATTAAATCATCTATCCTTGTCCAGGTCTAACTTTCTTCTTAAACTTCTTCCCGGAGGAAAATGAGGTCTAATTAAAGGGAAGTACTTACAGTGAGTGTCTAGACCACTTAACTTCAAGTTTAGCAGCTAAAATAAATTACATACATGGCATGTCCTCCCAAGTTTTTTCTTTCTTTTTGTTTTTTTTTTTTAACCCTGGCTAGTCAAAGAGCTCCTGATGAGCGCCTCTTCCACCACAGCTCAGAATCACCCGCAGCCCTGAATCACTCACTCTCAGAGCCAACATCTGCCTGACAGAGGCTTTCTACCCACAGGACTGCCGACTGCTCGCTTCTCGCAGTCTCTCTTTGAATTAAATACACCCCACAGATGAGGTCCCTGTCACCAGCACTTCAAGCAAAGCTCCACATTATGTGTGTTCCTTACGTATTTTTATTACATCATCTCCATGGCTGATAAAATAAAAGAAGTAATGTACCTTGATTGACTGATCAAGGTTTAGGTTTTGTCCTTGCTGATTCCCTGAAATAAAATACAAAGCTCCTTGCTTAGCCTCTTATTTAGCAGTATTTTCCGCTCTAGCAGTTTCGCTCACATTTTCATTCCCATATATCATTATTGTTTTATTTCAGTGTTTTTTTTTTTTTTTTTTTTTTCTCAGGAAATAAAATACTGGCAAGGTGGTAAATGAAGATGCATGTGCCCAGCCCCTCAGTAACTACCTACAGCAAGCTCTCTGGAGAGCCCACAAGACAATATGGGCCCCAGTGCAACAGAATATAAATAAGTAGTACATTTTCCATGATGTTTATTTTAAAAATGGACAATTCCATATTCAAAATTCTTCCTTTTCCAGGATGACAAAGAACTGGTAGGGAAGATAAATGACCACAGAGTAAAAGAGTTCACCTTCCCTGCCACATCCCTGCATCTCCCCTAAATTTTTTAGACTAATCTGCAGCCCTCGAGTCCTTTTATGTACTCGTGATAATTAATGCCCAAATAAACAAGGCAGCAAAAAGCGTACTTCCCTTTGCAGCTTGCCACAGAAGCTATAGCCATTCAAACACATACAAGCACAGCCAACACGCTCTTGCCATTTATGTCTAGCAAGTTTAGTTATTGCAAAATACAGCAATAAATACTGCCAAACTCCTAGGAAATTTTCTAAGTAATAAAGTAGTCTCACCACAATACGTAAGATAAATCAGAGTGGAAACATCACCTTATGGTCATTAGCCTTTCTACAGATGAGTTCCCCAGACTCAGCTGGCTTTGTTCCTACAACCTAAGAGACTGCAGCTCCTCTCTACATGCCAGCTTACTTGCTACCATTTGCCTTTCCTATAAACAGAACCTAAATTACAAGCCTCACTGACAAATTCAAAAAAGAAACTTCAGTTCTATGCAATGCTTTTTATCTGACCAAGATAACCGCTCACTTACCGGTGCTAATTTGGGAAATGTTTGCCACCAATCAGAAGCTGCACTGGAAGTAATGCTCACCTGTTTACGTTCTTCTGAATTTAGCAGAAGGTATCGTGGATCAAATACTATTTTGTGCAACTCTTTCTCCCATGTAGAAAATGCTGAAACCTGTGAAGTATACAAATACAGCCTCATTAAAGAATTGTAACAAGGACTGAAAACACGGAAATGTTCCAAGGTGAAGTGAAAGAGTAGTTCAGAAAGCTACTGAATGCTCTAAAGATGCCTCGGAGCAGCTGGAAGTTGCATTTCAATCTGGTCCTGGCAGTGCTCTGGTTGCACCCATGCCATTTTTGTTGGTTTGCTCTAGGACATGGCAGTATCTGGGAGATGTTAACTCCCAATTTTTTGATGGAAACAATCTGCAGCAGAAAGGGAAATGCTCTTTTTAGTATCCTCTTCCTATGACAGAAGCACCAATTTCCATTTAAGTAACTATCTCAGCTTTAACTCCCCTCTTCCAAAACTTTAATACCAACCCAAATGAAGCTGTCAACGCATGCATACGCTGAAGAACTGATGGTGATAATCTCCAAAGCATCATGCCTTCGTAGTAAATTTACCACTTCCATCCAGTGGCGTAGGTGTCACCACCTCCATTTCGAGGCTTCCACCTTTTTCTGTGCTCTGCAATGGGAACCGGGGTGTGCATCCAGGCTCTGTGCACCACCCTCGGGATTCTGAGAAAACTGTTCAACTTTCAGGAGGACAGTAACAGAGGTTACATTTCTACACAGGAAAACTTGCCGCAGACTTAGGAATAGGGCTCTCATCTTGGAGTTGCGCCAAAATCGTATTTTATTTTTAATGCTGCAATGTTATTCTTCTGTTGATATATTTTATATATGAAGATTCATAACTATGCTGAAGAACTAGATCTAGCTCAAGCTCTTTGTAATGCTGTCAAGTACCCTCTTGAAAAATTACAGGAAAATGGCAGGAGACGTCCTTTTAAATAACCAGTTTAAAATAACACTAATGGCCTCAGTGCATTTCAAGAAATGCCAGCCAGCTGAGACTAACCAGCAGCTAGTCTGGACATTTAAAAAGGCCTAGGGTAAAAGTAAAGTAACCTATTTTCTAAATGTTTTTAATTAAAAGCAAAAACAAACTGAAAATTGACTACATTTCTTACTTGATGGGCAAGACTGAGTCTTAAATGGGAAACACTTGAGGAATCTTTTTATAGAATACCCTTAATACTTATGAATTTGACTTATTGTCCCCTTATTTTAATTTTTTCAGCAGAAGTTTTCAAGCAGTATTCATTTATGGTACTTCTGCATTTTTTAAGCATATTTAACAAAATGTATTTATAAAGCAGGCCTGTTTGGAAATAATTTACTGTTGAGCTTCTGAATCCCTGACTATATACCTTTATGGTCTGCTGATTACTACTGATAAGTTTTACAAGCTTTACTGTCTAACAACCGGATTTTTTTTCTTTACAGAAATTACATAAACAGAAATTTACAGAAATTTCATAAACATTCTATAGAATACGTATTTGAAGAGTGTTGGAAGAAGGTGTAAAATCTGCACACACTACTCCAGTGCACACCCATTTACGTTTGCAGGACCAAGGACTAAGCGTGTTATGCTTATTAATTCCATTCCCACTCTCTGGAAGGAGAAGGGATGCTGGGAGATGAATTTCTGTGCTGGCACCTTTATGTTTATAAATAACCGCATCCTGAATTCCTGATGTTGGTGGTAATATTTATGTGGCCAGTTCAACACACGTTTATAGGTGCTACTGCTGGAAATAAGTCAGGCTGCAGCTCTTTACAAAATCGGTCACTGGGTGCCATTACTGCTGTCTGTAATTCGTATTTCACTGTTGGGCACGAGGCTCCCAGCACATATGGGCTCTATCAGTAACCGAGTTTATGCTCCATCTATCTACTCATAATCTTGATCGGGTCACAGGGAAATGGCTAGAACAACTCTGAGCACTGCCGGTAGCTGTCCCGCAGTGCTCTCGCCTGGCTGGCAGCGCCGCCCTGTCCCCGTTGGGACAAAAGCCCCGAGGATCCCACGCTTCTGTGCTTCAGCACCAGCTGGAACCACCAGGTCTTCTCCAGGAAGTCCAAAGAAATGAGTAGGTTTTCTTAACCCTGCTGAGACTCCAGAACACCCTTCCCTAACAACCTGGGCACCACCTTTGGATGGACAGGACATGAATTTTATTTCCCACTGCTGGGATCATCGGAGTTTGCAGTATGAAACCTTTCTCACATTCAAAAAAAGCAAAGAGCTTGCAAGGACTGTTTCTGCGTTTCATGCTGCCTTTCGGGTGGTACCTGGCAGAGCTTCCGTCCTGTGTCTGTCACAGAATAAACATCCCTGGGGTTCACGTGGGACCACCAGGACTGTGCGGCTGCGTTCCTCCAAGGACTGCTGAGCCCCTGGTCCCAGCCAGAAGAACAGCCACTTCCGCTCATCTCTGGGAGCATACACAGTGATTTGTTCAGAACTGCACCTGCAAAGGGCTTTAAGTGCTGAATGGCCATGTTTTACTGGAGGGCATTGGAAGAAAAGTCTAAGAAACACAAAAACTACATGGTTAATAGACAGAAAAAACTCTCTCAATAATTCTTCATTTGAATGCCAACTTGTAATTATGAAATGATTCCTGCAGTGGTCATATGATGCCCTAAGTTTGTAAATGAGGAACACCTAACACCTAAGGGTGTTTCTTACCCCTCTCTCCAGCAGCATATCTCGGAAATGCGTAATGCGCTCTTCGAGGGGAGGCGTGACCTGATGTCCTGATGTCTTCGCTTTTTTCTCCTCCATTTCTGCCTCCCCCTGGTCAGCGGCTTGGGAATCTTCTGTTCTTTAACAAGGTAAGACAGAAATCAGTTCAGAAATTGTAAACTGCGGAGGGCATTTTTAACCCTCCAGGTAAACGCCTCAGGACCGCGGGATCCCTTTGCAGGCAGGGAGCAGGTTCCATGAGCTGACGGCTGCCGAGTTCCCCGGCCCTGCAGCCAGCTCTTAACTGCAGGTCTGCAGGGCCCTGCCAGGGGAGCTCCGGCAACTCGTTATGGAAGAACAGTCCATCTGTGTGATCAAAGAGCGAGTCAGCACCGAAATCTGGCCTGTATGCCAAGCTACAGAACAGTGACAGCTTCGTACAAAATTTGTCAAAGAGCGAAGATGTTAAAAGAGTGACTTAAGAGACTCGTTTTGTTCTCTTTTATTTTCTTGTCTGTTTCTGTGCCCCCACACTTGAGAGGCAATACTAACCTTTACATCCCCACGCACCCCAAGAACTTGCAGCTAGGGGAAGCGACCTGGCAGTCATCACATACACAGACCTGCCCTAAGCATCAGCGACCCCGCTGCTCCCTAACCTGTCGATGCCACCAAGTCTCTGCAGAACCTGACCGCCTTTCCCAAGATTGCACCTGCTCAGAATAAAGAGGTGTTTCTGAGAGCATACGTGGTGCTTATTGCCTGCGTACCTCTGCTTACCAGAACCCCGAGAAGTGCACACGGGTAGCAGTGCTGTGCGCATCCCAGGAGAGAAGGGCTCCTACGCAGCTTTCTGCACGTTCTAAGTGTGTAGAGCAGCGTAAGGGTGATCTCCTCGGCTGTAACCCTACAGAGCTGGTGTCACCACCAGAACCAAACACTTTTACACCAGGTAAATACCTACATAACTTCATCAAAGCTGGAGATCGTAATGCTGCACCCTCCCGACCCTACCAATCTTTCCCCATGGGTGGGGGTGCCCACAGCACCTGCAGGGAGATGGGAACCTCGTCAGAGGGTGGGCAGGAGACTCAGCGGGCTCACCAGGGCATGGACGTGCCCGTGGAACATGCCACAAGGCCACACACTACACACCCCCAGTAAAAAATGACTCTGGGTTTGGGATGGCAAGAGAAAGCTCCCAACTTCAAAGCAGCAGGCCAGCTCAGACCCTGAACTGAGACTGCTCTGAATGCATCCTACCGCTTCTTATGGCTTTCAGCAAAAAAGGATCCAATAAAAAATTAAGGTACCTTCGGGGAAGTCCAAGAATCTTTAAATGATCACAACGTACAAGTGAGGATAATGAAAGTAAGCTGCTTGATTCTTAGCTTCCTACTGGGCATGGCTGCATTTGCTAATGATGCAATTTTCACTAATACATGCTATTCAATACTTAGGTTTGGAATTTCAACATGAAAACATTTTTTTTTATTTCCAAGCAAATGGATCCCATCAGTATGTAATCTGAGTCCTACTACGCTATCTTCCCTCTATAAATAATTACATTACACTTACATTTATCCTAGAATGCTCCAGTACTAGTAATTTGAAAGATATCAAATTGTTATTCTTCACAGAACGGCAGTGATTTTTACATTGCAATAGCAAATTTTATTCTGTAACATGATCCATGAAAGGTCCAATCCCATTTCCAGCACACACAAAGAGCTTTTGCAAGATGAAACTCTGAGAAATACAGCACATTGCTCAATCAGCTCAGCACCAGAGGAGCCTTTCTTTTCTTCGGTCTTTCTCAGGCGATTGAAAATGTTGCTGAATATTATAGAGACTTGCTTTTTTCTTGTGCCAAAGATTACAATAAAGAATACATTTTGCCTTAGCAAGTAATACAATAATCTGCACAACGAAGTATGTGACTTCCTAGTCAGAAGGGCACATATGGGTTTGCTATGAGCACCATTTTGGAAGGCTGCAAATCTCAGAGAGGACAGGACACAAACTGGAGTAGAGGGAAATCCATCGAAACAGGAAAAAGTTTTTTGACGGTCAACTGCCCAGGGAGGCTGTGGGGCTCCAGCTGTGGAGATGCTCACACCTTCCTGGGTGCCTCCCCGGGGCACCAGCCATGGGGACCTGCTGAGAGCAGGGTGGGACAGAGACCCCTGTGCCCCCCCATCGTTCTGTGAAGACCCACGTGAACCAAGTTTCTATGGATTTTTTTTTCTTTTGTATAGGGTACAGTTAGAGCATCACCTGAGTAAGACTTGCCTTCAGGATTCTGAAGCAGTTTCATTACACCCCAACAATGCACCTGCGGCTTGTGGAGTCCAGAGCTCCTAAACCTGTAAATGCACATTCTGGCTGGCATCCCTGGAACAAGGCTCGTGCAAATTGTCCACGTGAGAAAAAAGGGGAGTTCTGCCTTGTTCTGTAGTCGGCTTTGGGTCAGGTCCCCTACCAGCTTTGTCACCAGCAAGCAAACAGTAGGAGAAGTGGAAGAGCAGATCTGTTTTTACCAATATAAATTTAATAAGTAAATGTGAAGATAGATATAAGTGTGAATATCAGAAATGACACAAATGCTGCAATCAGAAAGCTCTACCCAATACCTGCGTGATGACCCCTCTAGCTGAATTAGGATGAATTGCATTGGAACCTTGAGGCAGTTGCATCTTATCATTAGCACCGGGCTTTCTCTAGCACATATCTAGCAGATGATTTATTGTATGCCAAAGCAACCACGTGATTTACTAAGGTAACTGCGCTTCCAGGGAGAGCACAATCAAAATAGAATAGGGATTGCAGCATGCTTTAAAACAAACCCTGAAAGCATGTACCATCTCCTTTTCTAGTTGTATTTAACCAAGAAAAAATGTTGATATTGCAAAAACAAGCCAGTAACGTGTGCCTGTGTGTACAAATGAGATTCACTTTTCTGTTCTCCTGCAGATTTCACGCACAGCACTGCAAACGTCCACCTAAAACCTGCCTTTCGCTTGTCTGGCTGTCTGAACTAGCCGAACCCAGCATGGTGCAGGAAAACACCAGCTGAGATGAGGGCTGCTGGGGGACAGCGGTGTGGAGGCCCCGCAACCTCATCCAGCCCAGCACCCATGCACTCGCAGCCGATGTCTGCTCAATTTCCTCTTGTGAATAAGTGATGGAAATCTAATCCAGCTGAGATAATATTCCTTATTCACAAATAGAGACTGGCAGAGGCACCATAAGCCCATGACTACTCTGATGCAGAAATCTCCGAATAAATGCATTTTTCTCAAGTTTACGAACAAGCTTCTCTAGCTTTGGAATTCTGTTTACATGGAGTTCCATCATCTCAAGCAATCATTAAAAGGAATCATCTTAACAGCCCACAGAAAATATCTGCTTCTATACACAGGTCCCAAGAGCGGCCCATTACTGCTAGACCCACTGATTTCAATAGAAGTGTTCTGAAATACTTTTATACTAAACATCAACTTTTATCCTAACCTTACAAATACAGAATAAATATTAAAAGTACCTGTATTTACTGTATATTAAGTATAAATACATGCTTTTATAATACATATTAAATGCTTACATACTCTGAGTATTGAACTCAAGGTATCTGATTTTTCCTCTGTAATAACATAAACCCACGGGAACTCTACTGAGGTCAAAAAACCCACCCAATGCAGTAAGGCAAGAATGGCAATATAAAAGAGAATAATATTATTTTCAGTATCACCACTTGCAAAACACAGAAATTTGTTGTATTTCCTAATCAAAATGCCACAAATTCAGAAAGCAGTATTATTTATTTTTACAGAACAGTTTTACTGTTCCAAACCCGTACACAAACCATAGCCAGCCTGTGCAAACAGCTGACCTTACATGCAGTTACTGGCCAAAGGTTACGTAGAATGAATCGTTCCTAAGGCACTGCTTAAACCAGTTTCTTAATATTTTGGCAAGGGTGGGGGCTTGCTTACTTGGCACAGTTTCAGCCTCCTACTTCACAAGGATTTCAAACACACATGGTAATAAAGGTCAAATAAAAGCATGCTAATACAAATGCCTCTGGACATTTCTGAGCTGGTAGCTTGGCTGCAGTTTTGCCTGACTACAGCATCAGAAGAGTTGGCTGAAACCTTGGAATCACTGATTGCAGTGAAAAAACGTTACTTCACTTTAATCAAGATGCTTTTATCCAATCTCTGTAAAATAAGGACTTATCCTCTTGGTCAGTTTTTTTAAACAATTTCAAAATAAGTAACAGTTACTCATACAAAAATGGATGATGTTTATGGGAAATAGATACTTCAAAAAATCATGGTGTTGGAAGAAGAGTGGATACTTTGAGAATGTGTTTCATAATTTACCGATTTAGTTATCCATACAGAAGAAAACAGTGCTATTTCTCTTTGCACTGATTTGACCAGACTTTAGTTTCCCAAGATTTTATATACATACATATATATATAATAGTAAACTTTAGAACTTACTTATTTCTCTTTATTTTGATGCTAAGATCGTCATTTTCATCTCCTGGACAAGAGCTAACACTTTTATCTGCTAAAGGGAAATAAAAAGAGTAGTTAGATTTGAACTAGATAAATGGGAATACAAATTCCCCACATTAATTTTGTCATTTCTTGTTCTTTGATTTCTGCTCGGGTATTTACTATTTTGTCTCTGCACAGAGTATTTTAAAAATAACTTATTTCATTAAATCCTTAGAAACCCCTTCATGCAAATGGAAGTGATAACAACAAAAAAGGGCCATTTTCATTCTGAAAAATTGCTCGCTGTTCATTTGTGACATGCTTTTATAAAATCTCATTACTCCCACCTCTCTTCCCTTAAAAACACAACCACAAAGATGCTTTTGCAGAATTATTTCAGTCCTTGTAGTCTGAAGGATCCAACAGCGGTAACTCACACCAGAGCTTATTTGTTATCCCGTTTCTCTGCTATAGAAGCAAATGCAGTGCCACCAGTCCATGCATTCGACCAGCGGAGCAGCAAGGCTGGGCAGGTACGAACAACCTCCGTGCTAACGGTGTTCCAGAGCAACCGCAAGGGAAGGCTGCGCTCCTGGCTGGCCTTGTTCTCAAAGGGCTCATTGGAAACCATAATGACCGTATGTGATATGGAACAGATACGTATTTCTGGAATTTGTTTTTTTTCCATTTATACAAACTATATTTTCATCTAAATTCACACGGACAGACCAGCAGAAGTGATGTCCAGCTGGTGGCTGGTTTGTGCCGGGTATCTCGGCAGATCACCGTGTATCAGCTAAGAAATACAAACACCAAACTGTATGTGGTTAGCTTGGGAATACCAGAAAGACCAAGCTGAGCCTATGAGGTTGGTACTGAAGATTGTTCTTGTTATTTAGGAAACTATTAAAAAAAATAAAAAATGAATTTAAAACTGAACAGGTTATGGAGATAAAACTCAGTTGATGGCTTCACTGCTTCAAATAACTTTGTACAGTGAGATCTGATCTCACTGAAATCAAATCCATCAGGAACTCCAAGAGGTCTGCCAGAAAATAATTTAATACAAATAGAGATCAGTAATTATATTGAAACTTATAAGCTAATTTCAAGTTCCTCTTACCTGTCCAGGTCCAGTCATTGAAGCTAATAGAAATTTGGACATTTAACCCAAGCTTCAATTGAAGAACCTCGTTCTTGGCTCATTTTTTCCCCTATTTTAGGGAAGTTACTTATACATTAGAGGGTTTTCAGCAAATGTTAAGGTTTATTTATACTAAGTGCATAAGCACAGCACACGTTAATCACTTCAAAAAGAACAATAGAACAAATGCTAGCCATAACATTTTGGCATGTGAAGACCAGAGGTAGGAACAAAGACCACATAAGAAGGAAATACACAGCAAGCTGAAACTATTTTGATATTTTACTAGCTATAAGTTAAGTGATAATACGGAGAAGTGAATGTCATTTCAAAATAAGGAGAGTTTGATCTCAGCATTACAAATACATTAACCAATTTAATAATGTTTTATTCAAATTCACTGAAACTATTATTTTCCCTAGCTGACTTCTTCATTGGGGCACCCAATTAAAAATCCAAAGAAATAAGAAAACAATCCATTCACTTAGATGGTGGAACGTAGTTCAATGGAGATATAGAGCTATTAATGAGAAGTTGAACC
This sequence comes from Stictonetta naevosa, assembly GCA_011074415.1. NCBI lineage: Eukaryota > Metazoa > Chordata > Aves > Anseriformes > Anatidae > Stictonetta > Stictonetta naevosa. The sequence goes on from CM021702.1 coordinate 35,906,421, forward strand.
TGCCAAAGCACCAGTGCTCTTAGCTTTAACGACTGGTAACGTAACATGAAAAAACAGAGTACCTGATGTTGTTTGCAAAGACTGCTGAAGTTAAAGATGACTCTAGGTTCAGTGCTGACTGACCAAGCATAATCCTGTTCCTACCAAATTTCAGCACTAATAAAAAGCAGCAGCCATGGCTAGCAGAGCAGTTGTGTTTATCAAATGCTACACAGAGCCTTTCCAGAGCTGGCTAAACGATGTACTCTGCGGTACTCCTGGACATTATAAATCCTGATGTGAAAGTATGTTCTTTCAGTAAAGAACGAAAAGAAAGCAAGTGGTGAGAAAGTCTGGTCCAAAGCAGAAAGTTCACATTTTCAACAAGACAAGAGGAAAACTCACCAATGATGAAAAATGATTATGTGAAGCTCTCAAGCTACTTGAGCCTGAACTCAGTTTGAAATCATGTTAGGAAAAGATCTACCACAGATTTCTGAAAAGAAGGCTGTATCGTTTTGAATTCTTTTTGTGAAAAAATACATGGACTGTATATTTATAAAACCAAACCTTTAATTACCGTGTCACTTTCAGATAAAAGAAACCTGATACAATACACCCTGATTGCATTATTTACTCCCATCCACTGATTCCTGATTTATATATCTCAAGCTCTTCCAGTGAGCAACGACAGCCTACGTGAAGGAGGGACACTAAATCCTTCTTGCTTTGCTTGCATCAGTGACTGCTGTGGGTATGGTGCCTTGAACAAATGGAACAAGATTAGAGTCAGCATCATCGCTTAACATTTCGGTGCGATGGAAAACTCAGTAAAAGATGACAAATGGTATTTATACTCTCACTCAGGAACCTACTGAATCACATCATATCGCTGGACCTCTGGTGAGATTATAAACTGACTTTGAAAGGGAAGAAAGGCAATGGAGCACAAAATCTAATAATTAATTCAAAGCTTTGAGGAAGAATATAACTTGACAGTAATCCTTCCATGAAATCATGAACCAGAGCACTGCCCCAGTCTGATGGCCTATCAAGCTTAGTGCCGATTAATTAAAGCATTCAACTAATCTGTCATGTAATGAATTTCAGTTCATTTTCCAGAACAAAAAAATTTACCACTATTTACCTGGTGAGTTAAAGCGTTGCCAATCTATTGGCAACACACACAAATCTGATTTATAATTTTGTAGAGAGCCCTAGCTCTCTACACGTATCGCATGTAAGACTGTGAGTTTAAGGTTTAACTATCTGTGCTATTTGTAAGGACCAGACTTCTTATTTTTGTCTGAATACTAAATGGTTGAAAATACTTCCGGGAACTGAGTAGACTAAATCACCCCTAATTCTGAATAAGGATCATACCAAGCATGAATCAACATGCAATTTTCTGTTAATGTCAGTTTTCTTCAGCTGAAAAAAACATAAATTCCTGACCCTGACTTTCAGACAAACAAATTTCTAAAAACAGAAAGAACACATCCTTTTTCAACCTAAGTCTTTTTTCTGTTTTCCTATCTAGTTCTCTTACCTTCCAGGATTCCCTGCCCAAACATGTCTTTTGGGGTTGATGAGGAGTACCACACTCATGGGCTGATGTGCCAAGTTTCACCCCTGGATTTAATTCGATTTTCCTTTAAAAGAATTGGTACTGACTGTTTCCTGTTGCACTAGCTTTTGGGTTTCCTCACCACTTGATTATTTACAATAAATGGACAGAAATTTCAATAACTATGATGGAGTGAAATGGAGGACTGGAGAGGTTACAGCTTGGAAAAAGTTTCTTATCCCCAGTGTTATACTTGCTCTACTTCCCAAGCAAGTAAAGCCTGTGCTTGTTTGTTGGGCTTACTGGAGTGCAGCGAGGCTTTTTAGGGAAGGACTGTGTCAATCAGAAGGCAGCACAACTTGAGGCACGTCAGGACTCTGGAACAAACACCTGGTTCTCCATTCAGGTGACTTCTCCCTGCTGGTGTGAAATGTGTTCTTGGTAGTTCAGAGACCTTTGGAGGAGCTCCATGGGGTAAGCTGTGGTTCTCGTTTTCCCTGCTTCATTTACACACTCCAACGGCCTGCACAATGCGATGGCTTTGTGCGCATAAATCCCAGTGGCATCTGAATACCACATGGGTTGAGAGGAATAGATAAAAACGTTTTTGTCCATTACAGTAAGACAGAAACATGTCAAGGATTCCTTGAGGGGAACTGGTATACTGGGTCATCGTGTGATCATACTGGGACATGGAATTGACATTAAAATGGTAATCAAGGGAAAGAAAACAGCAGCAACCAGAAGATGTTTCAGTGCTGCCAGAAAAGTTGCCCCAGCAAAATGGAAGGTCAGCGTATGAGCATATGAGAACTGGGAAGCGCCACCAGCCCCGGCCCAAAGGCTCGCCCTACCCGTTTTGGTGGCCCTGTCCGCAGAGGCTGCAGCAGATGGGGTCTGGCACAGAGTGGTGGCACGGCTCCTTGCCCAGCCCTGCACCGAGGGCACGGGAGAGGCTGCAGTCCTGCCCCACCGCGAGGGATGGCTGGCTGGGAACCCACTGGTTGAGGAGCATGACGCCCTCGTACATCTCTACAAGAACGAACACTTCGTGGAGGCAGAGTAATTGATAAACGAGTAATTTTCCATTTATGCCTAAATTACAAATGCACTTGATCTTTCGGTGGAGTGATGCGCAGATAACCTATAACACCCCATGAATAATTATGCTTGCTAACTTTCTCATTCCTTTGATTTAAAAATTCTAATTAAAACTCAGCAGCAGCAACTAAGCTAAATACATTTGGCAACCATTGTTGCAAACACGTGGCTCATCTGTGTTATTTATTTACTCGAGATTACAAGCTAAGAGAAATGGCAACAAATAATTTCTTTCACCTCAGCAGCTAATATATACTAATTATAACCCAACTGCCTCAAATACCAAGCAACCACAAGTCCCAATTATATCAAGGAAGATGAAGACTATTAGCAGCAATGAAAACCACAGTCATAACAAAATTGGTCCATGAATCAAATCTTGGTGGTACATATAGATAGGTAATAAAGGATAGGAGTGAATTGGCAGACATCAGCAATAGTTTTAGAGTCTTGTCGTTAATTAATTATAGACCATGAACCATGACCCTCACTTCTGTCTTTGGCTACCACGCCCCTTTGTCAGTAACTAATCAATCTTCCAATATATCCTTGTAATAAAAACATATGCTCTTTTTTTCTCCTGACGAATGAAATTCAGCAGATGTGCTTTGGCATTTTACATACTGAACTGAAGTTCTATACAAAATGCAAAAAGACTTTATGTGAATTTGAAGCATCTGACAATTTAAATTTAATATTGAAGTAATGTAATGACATTATATGCTGATAAGGACTACACTAACAGAAAACCACTCTGCAGCATTTCTCTATAGCATTTCTTCAGTAACGTTCTGCTAGTAATGATAACACAAATACTGATATTACTCACTTTTATCTACCTGTCAGCATCAAGTTTCTAGTCCAAAAAGGCATACTCACAGTGCGTTTTTCAATAGTTAACTGGAAGTTTTCCCTCTGGATCAAAGCATGCATTATGGCTCCTGACAGCACGCATATAAAGGCAGGTCATTTCATGAGGCTTGTAATTTCTAGTTATAAAATACTAGATTTTAAAGGAATGACAAAAGTCTAATTTTTCCCCCTCTTGGTATTTCTAGACCTCACCGCTAATCAGCTGAAGGAGGTTCTCCTGTGAAACTGTTGTAAAGCACAATATTCAAGGATCCACCAGCACAAACAGCTAATCAAGACAAGCCGTGTTCCAAGTGCCTGTCATACATACTAGATGTCCTCCCAGTAAAGGCAGACCCTATTGACACAGCTCCTACATGCCAGCCAACATAAAGCACTAGGAAACAGAGGAAGCACCGACACTGTGTGGAACCACTCCCAGTAACAATGCACACGGAGTCAACTGGTGAAACGAGGTTTTTGAGAGAAATGTGGCAGAACAAACTATGGAGCCACTAGTACGCTGGCAAGCCCAGGCTGACATGCTGGCTATTCCTGGCTTGGTCACCAGTGGGAACAAAAGCTGAACTGGTCAGCTAAGCTATGGATAGCAGAATAAAAAGAAAGCCTAGTACGAAGCATGGGATGGGAGAACTGCTTCCACAAACCTTGTAGAGGAGCAGACAGCAAGCCTTAGATAGCTGACAAGTCAAGGCCCTTCTTTTAAACTGTATTTTGAACCACTTAACATGTATTACTGCACATCAGCATGTTATTCTTTAGCCAGTGCCACAAATTTCCCCTTCAGGAATCCACAGTGTTTAAAAGGTGACTGGTAGATTTACGTTGAGATTGAAGCACCCATGTTGCCATCAAACCTTTTAGCAGTCATTAGAGATTTACTATGGGGATTCTCTTCCCCCTCTACAACCTGGCTGAATAATCATTAACTATGGCATATCTGCTTTTGTGGAATAACTGAATAATGCATTGGTAATGCATTTGCAATGTACATCTTGGAAATAAGTGTAATAAAACATAGCGTCTTCCGAGATGTATTTTAAACATCACAGATTCATCCAATGTAAGAAGCCACCTGGCTCTTTATTGCCAGTAATGAGAACACTCTGTCCCCTAGTTCAGCACTTCAGGAGAGATAAATATTCTGTAATGAACATCAATTTTAATATGACACTTGGCATGAGATCTCTAAAGGAAAACCATTCTAATCATGGTTATCAAATTTTCACCGTATGCACTTAGAGATCAAGACTCTTTCAACAGTTGAGTTTAAGTAGAGGCAAATAATCACAGGGCGTTAGTTACTTGCTGCGGCCTCCAGCTTGCGCTTGTGCGGCGGATCCTCGATGATTCTGTTTATGTCGCCACGGTGCTTCAAGTCCACCGGCTTCTCCCACACCGATAGCTGCATTGTAGGGTTGAAGAAGAAGACCCGGTCATCTCCAGTCCAGACTACACACCTATTTCAAGTGATAAACTATGCTTAGATAATGTCAGATACACGTATGACCAAGAAATTAACTCTGAGTTGAATTCTTGTTTGTCATTGTTAACTGCGCATGGGTGAGACTCATCTCAGACTGACAACCTGCACGAGGCTCTGCAATCCCACGCGAGTTACCTGGAGTTGAGTAACTCCCTCCACATCACCTGAAGGTCATAGAAACGGCCTACACACCCCATAAAAAGCAGGACGTTAAATACCACGGTAGGGAAAAAGGAAAAGGAGAGGAAAACGCAGTGAATGCTTTGTTCACAGCAAAAGAAGCCACAGGAAAACACCTTTTGTATTTTAAGGCTGTGACTGTGAGAGCAGCAAGTCACAGGAACCCCGACCGCTGCTCTGAGCGGCCCGCGAGGCAAGGCCATGCCGGTGGGGGCAGCAGCCCCAGGGCACCACGAGGCCGCCCGGCAGGAGGCAGGGCCATGGGCACTCGTACTGGGGACGTGCAAGTGGCCGCAGCCGGAGCCCACAGCACCGAGCCCAGGTGATAGCCATGGGCTCCGGGTCCCGTTTAGGAAACGTGACTAAGTTGCTGCGGTGCTAGCCAGTTTTTTGACTTGTTCAGTTAAAGTAACTGTCTCAGCTTGACATCAGTTTTTGCACCAAAGTTTATTTTAAAACAGCTGAAGTAATATGAAAATAAATAACACACCACCATGACACACAGTCGGTAAAGCTCAGATTTACTCCCCCGAATCTATATGTAAATAGAGTAGCAGAACAGTGATCTAAAGCCTGCGCTTTTGGAATTGTAAAGAAAACTAATAAACAGCACATATTCACTCGGCCTTTCTCAAACACATACACACGCTTATAATGGGAAAACGTTGGTCTCTGATACATAAACTTCTGGAAAGAACAAATGTTATTAGTAGAAGCCCTAATGCTTAGCTGTTATTAAAATAAGGGATCAAAAGCAGTTAAAATAAAAAAGTCTGGTCTGGGTAAAAGACTACAAATGTGAACAACACTCCATCACTGCAAGATACAATAAGATTATAACCCCAAATTTTCTGTGTACCACTGGTAAGACATCACCACTGACTTTGCCCATACACTAAATATATATGTAACCTCTGTAAGAAAGAGACTTGGAAAACTTGAAACTAGCATCTTGTTTGGGAACAGCAATGCTACCCCATGCACATGGGACTGACACAGCTATTATTTGACAGAGATTATAACCAGTGTTTTTGGAAACATGTTTTGTCTCTGCTGATATGCTGCTGTGCTTCCGGCTCCTCTGACCACTCACGTGGATGCTGATGGTGTTCGTTAATCACTGAATGCCACCAGGTCTTGTGTGCCCTCACCTCAGGTTAGAGACTCTGGGCTCCCTTGTGACACCTCTTTATTTTTCTGTGACTAATATCATCTGACGTTTAATTTAAAATTAATGCCCCTTTCCGCGTGTACCATGTCACTTGTTCCTCCTTGGTACAGTAACAGTTTCAATTATCCACAGGGAACGCATGATATTCTGTTTCACTGAGCATAAACGGGAGATGCAGATAGTGCTGTGCTCATTTTTCCCTACAGAAAACTGCTTTAAGTGTGAGTACGGGAACAAGATGATTACATGTATTTTGTTTCATAATGTAGAAATGTTTGGTTAACATTCTTGATTTTTTTCTGCCATTAAAAATATGATCTAGCTACTCCTGATAGGTCCTTTGTCCCCCATTTTTCTTGATTTCTACATTACCTTGATGTCTAGGGATCTGAAGTCATTAGATTGGGTCACTGATCTTTTGGGGCTGAACATACTCTCCTCGTCTCCTCAATAACTAATTTTCTCAGTCTCAGTAACAGGCAACAGTCACGTCAACACTTCCAATGTTATCAGGGAAACAACGAAGTGAGAGAGAAGAGGAAGACAGAAGGGATGTGCACACAGGCAGTGCACCTGTAAGGCACAAGGGTGGACGAAGCACTGGTGATAAGCTGGGCAGAAGATTCCTTTTCTTTAATTACACCAACACCCATGATGCTGTCACTGGAGATTTCTCCACTTCTGACTCTATCATCCTTTTCCTATCAGCCATTTCTCCCTTTTCATTCTTCCCAGGCCATTTCTCTCTTTTCATGGCCACAGGCAGGCTCTTGAAATCACCTCCTCTCCCTCCCTACCGCCACTCAGATTCTACAAATGCTCTCAACTCTAGCTTTGCCCTTCGTCCTGCTGCAGACGGCAGATGTAGACAGCTCAAACTGAAGCATGTACAGCAACCTTTGCAGTCCTGCTAACAGCAGTGTGAGATGGCAGCGTATGAGCTAGGATTCCTTCACCTTTTTCACCTATCGATTCCCACTTCGTCTGTAAATCTGCAGTTGTTTCCCCTCCATTCTCCCCTCTTTTGCACCTCTGGTGATCTCTCCGCTCTCCAGTGACCTAAAAGCTGGGAGCAGGAGAATGAGAGAATTGCCACTTGTTTGCTGCTTTTTTTTATCAAATGCACTCAATTCCCAGCATTTACAGACACTGATCTCAATTTTAAAATTAAACTCCTCTGTTGAAAAACTGGTCAGTCTTCATGGTGGCAATAATGCTAACTCATTTATAATAATCTCATCCTACATTTCTGAGTAAGGACTGAAGGATCAAATAGGCATTTCTGTGAATTCTTGCATTAGGTGCTGAATGCCCTACAGGGCTCAGAGGGGCTGACAGCATGTTAGCAACTGAAAACTCACCTGTTGGTTTGTTTTAAGTGGTGCAACCTCCAGCCCCACTCAGATTTCCTGCTCCTGCTCCAGAATGACACCCCAGCACATGCTTGGTGATGTCACATCACCCCTGAGTTTGCAGAAGCATGGAGCCAACCTATGGGTGGAGAGTAAATTCAGGATTCGCTGAATTTGTGTTTTAACCTACAAAAAAAGTAATTTTTTAATTCCGATTGAACACCCTACAGGCATGCTCCATGTTCCATCGTAAGCCACTGAGCAGATGAGACTTTGTCACCTCAGAACATGGGACAACTCTCAGCATTAGGACATTGCCCTTCCCCTCTGGTCCCAAGGATGAGATTTTGATGTCTGGTCTCACACCTGAGCACTCACTGGGTCACTAAATAGTTCTCTGGAAACTCAGTAATGTAAGGTTTCTCCTTAGAGACTCCAGTATCACAGGTTTAGATCTGCGAGTGGTGCCCACACACTACTGAGCAGGCACTGCTACAGAAGATGCAGTGCTGTGACCTGGCTCTGCCTCTTTTCCGTAAGAACTGACCGATGTGACCAGTGAACCTGTTCATGACACTGCTGGACTCAAACAGCTCCACTGTACTACCTCCTATAGCAGCAGCTCTCAAGAACAGAAACGATTAGTATAAATCACATTTACGATGTCAAGATTAAATACGACGTAAGACTGTGTTTACAACACTGGTCTGCAAAATGGCACAGAATAATAACAACAAATATTGGCTGACATTTGCTTTAGACAAAGATCCAGACATCAGCCACTGAGTATAAACTTATTATTTCATGGCATATGGGTAAAGGACGTGAAAAATCCTTCTTGTCAACCATTCAGGACAGAAAGTGAAAAGTGATTTGTATCTATTTTAAACCCACGGGAGCTTCGGTTACCCAGGATGTAGTTAACTGAACGGGAATGTGGTCAGGAAACCTAGGGCATGAGACACAACCTTTCAGAGATTTTCAGATGTAACCTGAAATCAATGCCAATCTTGCAAGACTAAGAGACGACCACTGCCAATGAAATAGCTGGGGGATGAAGAGCGTCAGGCCCTAAGGAGCAAGAACATTTCTCATGGGTCTTGTATTTCCTCTTTGATCTATCCAAGAACTGTACAAACTGGATCCTCAACACATGAGAGATCTAGTAAGGCAAGGCCCCTGAAGAACAACACTGAACACAGCACTGCTGCGCAGAACACCAGCAATGAAGAACGCACAAAATCAGAAAGAAAAACCACCAGCTGCTTTCTGCCAGAAGTGATTTCTGGCTGCGCTGAGGTTCCTAGCGGCAGCACGCTCCACTTACCTCACAAATCCCAGGGAGGTGGCTCACACCGTGTTTGCAGCTATGTCCTCTCATTTTCGTTAAGTACATGATTAATGAGGAAAAGCTACACTGGAAGCTTCAAAAGGAATGCAGTGCTGCTACTTAACATCCAGGATAGTGTATTTTCCCCACGTAAAGACAACTAATGCATGTTTGGCAAGAGAAACAGTGCTGATGGATGACTTTTATTAGCTCTAATTGCATTTGCTTACCATGGTGATCCTGGCACTGGAGTGGATGCCACGGGCTTGTTGCCATTTGAAGAACTGTCATCCTCATTTACTAGTTTAAAAGAATGATCCTTGAAAGAAAGATAGAGATTAGTCAACAAGTAAAACCGATACATAAGACTGTTACTGTCGTACAAATCACTCCCTTTAATGTGAAGCGGATTACGCAAATTGCCTTTATTCCACTAACAGCTTTACAAACAACCAACTGCCTTGAGAATAGTCCAGATAAACTGGAAATAATCAAAGTGGTACCCCACTTTCAGCAAAACAAATGAAAGACCAGCAGGCACGCTTCTGTCCATGCCAATAGCTCACTTGGGACAGCGGGTATAATTCTGTGTATTGCACCTACGAGGAGAGCTGCCTCGCCAGAAAGAAAGCACGTGGCATGGCTAACGAGGGAGGCAGGCTGGAGGAGGAGCGCTCCCAGCACCTGGGCAGAGCAGCAACTCATGGAGCAGCGGGGTGACGGCAAGGGCCAGGGCTGCAAGTGGCACTGGTGGGCAAGCACACACCTCGAGGGAGCCGTCTGAGTGGGAGCGAGAACCAGGGAGCACACAGCACCCAACCGAGGTCATGTCCTGGCCATGTCGTGTCCTGGCTACCACCGCTTACTGCTTGCTTGTCGGCATTTTTTCTGGTATTGTGCAAAGATGTAACAGTGACAAGTGCTGAAACCCCATGGGGGGTCCCGTGTGGGGACCAAGCCCTGCTCCTGGCCCCATTAACCCCCTTGTGACAGGGACGGGTCCCTCTGCCTAGGGCTGGCCTGTGCAGATGGCGCAGCAGCCGAGGCAGGCGCTGTGGCACAGCTGACATGTATGGGCAGTGAGCATTTCAATGGCTTACAGAAACAAACCGTGAGGAGGAGGTGTGGGAGGAAGGCAGCGATCTAGCTCAGTGCAGTATCAAGACGTGAGAAGCATGTACTTAATGCAAATATAATAAAGCCTATGTAGGTCTTGATTTTGAAAGCACTTTGCTACTTGAAGCACTAAGGATGTGTCCCAGTACCAATACAGATGCAAATGTGGAGAACATCTGCAGAGCCTGGTAGGCAGAGAAGTTTTGCTTGCACAGAGACTAAAGAGGACAGTATGATAGGAACATAAAAAATTAAAAAAATATTTGAACTCATTCCACATCTCCTCCTCAGGACAGAGCTCCTGATGCCAAAAGCAGGTGTGCACAGAGGAGAAGCATGGATGAAGTGCCCACTGCAGGGCAGCTTAGGGCACCTTCCCCACTGCTGCTTCCTGAGCCCCGACACTGCAGCCGAGAGCATCGGGGCCGACACCCTGACGCTGCACTGACAGAGCTCCACAGAGCACTAAGACAAATTAAACGGATAGCTCTTTAAAATCGACTGTAGGAAACAATCCTCTATCGACAGCAAAGCTCCAGGTCACAGAGCAGTCCTTTATAGTGACTCTGATTTGTGCAGTTCAATATCTTAAAAAGGTTTTTAAAGGAAGAAGGAAATCCATAGCAGACCTTATCGCCATCCCTCTCCGCGGGCGCGCTTTTCCTGTCGGCGTGCAAAATCAAGGTGGGTGGGCAGGAGGGCCGGCTGGATTCCTTCCCATTATCTGCCAGGAGAAAGCGTTATTTCGGTTATATGCAGCCAATACACTGCTGGCCACACACGGGGCTGCGCCCCCCGCACGGTGCCAGGGCTGCTCTCTGCCAGCAGGCGCTGGCCTCCGTCACCTTTCTAAATATCACGCCTCATTCTAACAGGGCTCATCCGTATGCTTTTGAGAGAGGCTCTGACTGCACCACTGAGCTTTTTTTTTCTTTCTAGGAACACAAATGTGTCGGATGGCACCGAGCGGCTGCCCCAAAGGCCCCAGCAGCGTTCTTCAGAAGCTTTGGAAATGGATTTTCCCCTTAGTTTGCTGAATTATCACCTCATTGCCAGATGGAGCGAGGAGACTGATGGCGGCAAAGGCAGCGCGTGAGGTGAGCGAACAGAGGCGAGGAAATAAATCCTAGAGGCTCGAAGGATTCCTTAAACAAGGCTCGTAATTAGACTCTTTACCAGACCAGTTGCACTTCCTATACACTAACTGCACTTGTGCTGCCAATGCTGCCTGAGGGGAGAATTTGTGTGGTCAAGCTGCACAAAAAAAGCTCAGCCATGCTCAAGAGAAGGGAAATGAAGCTGTGTGGGAGGAGAGGAGGCAGTGGGCAGGGAAATGGGGACACCACGTCCCCAGGGCATCGCCCGCGCCCCTCTGCCCGCCACCCCCGGCCCTCTGGGGGCAGCAGGGTGCTAGGCCCAGGCAGGGCCTGCAGGCCGCGGCTGTGCTCTGCCTCACCTTCTGCAGCAGTCATGGCTGAGCTTTTAATTGCTTTTTAATTGGAAGCAGTTGTAAGAACAAGCCCCCAGCCCTCTCCTTTTACACAGCAGTTGGCTCCAAGTGAAGTGCTAAACACTCAGAGTGTTTCCACCGGCTACAAAAGGTCTGTGTCTCGGTAACAGGCCGTAATGAACAGCAAGGAAAGGCAAAAAGGCAGCAGGTATCAGACAGGCCAAACAATCAGAAAGAAGTGTTTTTCTTCCACAAAGGCGAAACTGAGCAGTGACAGTAGCAGCTCCAGCGGGCAGCACACACGGCCGGGGATGCAGATGGCCATGCTGTGCAGCCCTGAGCATCCCTCTGAGGATAAAAACCCCAAAACCATGATTGGGGTCCCACACCACAATATTTAGATTTCTGCCTTAAATCCTGCAACATTTTAGGTACCGTTAAACAACAAATGGTGGCAATGTTTTGGTTCACTCGATAAAAACCCCAACAGCAATACAGAACCATAACCCGGCACTGCTGTGCATACATCCCTGACGAGTTCCAGCACAGCAGCAGAATCACCTGAGGAGGCTCGAACCCCTCCGAAACGGCTACTACGTCTCCCTGCTAACCGTGCCTGTGTAGGGTACGCCACCAGCACCCCGGTGCAGCACTGCACACCTGCCTGCACCCCGAGCACGCTGCTCGAGGGCTCAGAGCACGCCGCGCTGCACGGACGGGGCAGCACGGACGTACTCCTCCCGTCCCCAGCTGCTGCAGAGCACTTTTTGTCTGCAAGATGGACTAAAACTTGGGTAGAGGAGCTTGAAGGAACTATTGGCAAGTGCTGCTGCTCCAGGAGTGCGTATTACGGAGTCGATTCACATGTGAAATAGCATTTGATTAATTTGAAAATTACTTAGCAGAATAGACGTACCTGCAACAGGAACTACATCAAGGAAAAGGCTGAGCCCACAAAGTGTTTGATTCTCTTTCTCCACTGAATATATCACAATAATAAAAATTTAAGTATAAGTCATTTTTCTCAGAAGACAACTTACTCAATTTTTATGGGTAATGAAGAAGAAGATTTACAAATCATATCAATTAATTTCCACATTAAAGGAGCAAGGAGAAGGGAGCAGCTAATATATATCAAAAGGATCTCTAAATCTATCCTTCTTCATTGGACATCTGCTAGCAGGGAATCACAGCATTACTGGAGAAGTTCAGCTTTGAACACAGTCAAATTACATCCAATTTCATTTTGCCTGCAGGTGGTCACACCTATGCTTTCTCCTCCTAAACTTCCAAAAGGCTCAGAGCAGACAGCCAGAGAGCCGCAAAGGCTGGAGACAGCAGAGGACCTCTCAGGGATCTTGCGGGGAATTTCTCGGTGATGACAAGCACAGCGATGCCACACATGTGGCTGGGCATTTTCATACCAGGGACACCAGCACCAGTAGGAAGAAACTGACCCTGGGGTGCTCATTTTCAGCCAAGAGAAAAACCAGGGTCCTGCTGACAAATATGAAGGCACATTTCATTCCTCAATCTGATGTAAACTACAAAGTTTTTTTTTTTAAAAAAAAAAAAGGGAAAAAAAACCTACAAAGGTAATGCACTCTTGTTCACGTCAGTAAATGGCAGCACAAGCCATGATAAAACTCTCAGCAGAAGAGCTGTGTGAGGAAAAAACCACTACAAAAAGGACACCTGAGAACCAAGGATGTTTCTGTCATTCACCACTCTGTGAAGTTTGGAGGCACAATTACAGCGCCTAGCTGAAATTTCACTCTGCTAATATGTTCTCACACTCTAGAACATGGCAGAGGAAAGACGTGCAGTTTTGTCACCCTCACAAAGGTACTTCATTACCTTGCCCCATAGTTTTCCATCTCTGATTCTGGCACTGCTGCTACCCCAGGGATATTCCTGGTTCCTGCTGCCACTTGGCGCTGGGGGCACAGCTCTCGGCACGCCCCGGTGTGAAAGCAGAGCACATGTCACCTACAGACGTCCACGCTTCCAACAAAGGTTTTAAATCAAAATAGCATTAGCATGCCTTCTGGAAACATGCTTGTGGAGGATGACAGGAACCTTGAGACATCTCCCTTTGTAGCTGCTTTACAAGTCAGTGACTGTGCAGCGGTGTGCAAGCAGGTGGAACAGCCCCGGTTCGGAGGCTGATTGCAGGCTCTGGGCTCCCAGCATGCTGGAAGGTAGCACTGCTGAACGGTGCTGTGCCTCAGCGCATCCAGCTCATGATTCTTCTGCTCTTGCCAAGAAGTAATCCTGGAAGAAAGAGCTCCAGAAGGCTAATTACCTCCCGGAGAAACAGTCATACACAAATTGCTGCTCGGACAAGGCAAACCCCTGATTCTGTCACGCAAAGAAGGAGCAGCTGCACATGGAGCAGCACACTTGGACAATGCTTAACAGGCCTTGGATTTATTTTTCTTTTATTAGGGCAATCATAACTCCACTTCCAGCTCTATTTCTTTCTCTTCTTACCTATTTCTCTCATCCTAGAAAAAAAGAAAAAAGGTAGTTTGATTCTTTTGGCGTCTTCATCGCCAGGCTGATTTCAGAAGTAGCCAAGAACTCTCATTCATCCACATGCATACATATGCATGCGTGAGGAACACATTTACCTCGCTGGCACCGTTATTTAACTGACCATTACATGCATTAATAAAAATAGATAAATGTCAACTGGTGGATTTAAAGAAACTGTTGCACATGTGAAATTCAGTGGAAAAGTTTTGCACTCCTGACACTGAAGAGTGAAATAGGAGAGAGAACCTAAAGCACTCCCACAGCTCAGGTAGTTCAGGTTTGATGCAAAGGAAGGTACAATGTACAGCACAACTGCTTCTGCCACTGCTGCTCTTGCCCTGCTCTTCAGCAGCTGAAGGTTGTCTTGAAGTACGAAGCACAAAGGCAGCCGCGCTGACCAAGCCTGGAGACTCGCACATAGCTGTGCTCACCTCTGTTTGAACCTTACACAGTTCCACTTGGAAACTCTGTGCTGGCAAAGCCCAAAGCAACTTCTCAGCTTTTCTCCTTTGAAAAGCTCTCTCACATCATCTGAGCAGGGATTTGAAGCCTCACGGAGGGACTTGGGTGCTGCATCTTCTGCTAGAAATAGCGTGTCGCCAGCGCGGCACACCTACGTGAGCTTCTGCAGCACACAGCTCACTAAGCATTCACACGTGACGCAGGCTTCCACAAAATGCTGGCCAGTACATATGAAATAAAATGGAAATTTTTAAAAGAAGGAAGAATTGGGCTATACTGCTGGAAGTTGCTGGGCATGTCAGAAGTTGATATTTTTATATCCACAGTGACCACTGAGATGGATTTTCCCAAGACACCGAAGTTTCAAGCCTGTGTTTCCTCCGTCTAGCTTAAAAACCCCGAACTGGCTGAACTCCCTGGGTGGGGCTGTGTGAACGAGGGAACCTGACCGTGAGACAAAAGATGCAGCAGAGCCGAAAGGGGTGAGGCCAGAGGCGAGGCATAGGGCGGCCAGATCGGACTGACAGACCGCTCTGCTTGTGCAGGAGAACATGAAACAGACCACGGGCAGGGCTTCTCAGATCACTGAAGACTTCTTCTAGGACTTGTTAGATCATTACAGATCTCTTCTTCTCGGCACATGCCAGCAGGAGCAGTGGGCAAGGTACGTCATTGACCTCTGTTGGCAACTGGTGCACGTCTTTCCTCAGGTTTACTCTTTTCTCAGGTTTACTCTTTTCTCATTAATCAACCTTTTTTCTTCCCCTCTTTAACTTAAGCGCATAAGATATCCTGCAGGCAGACAATTAAGCCCCCATGACGTATCTCCAGCATAATCACACGGCATTTTTTGCCCCTAAACTTAGCAGCATAATTACCAGCAGTGCGTTCCCGCAGCCGCTGCAGCGCTGCTGAAGGATGCGCTGGAGGCTGGAGGATAAGGATACCTGATTAAAGAGATTTCTCTGAGCCTCCACGGCAGGTAGAGAGACATGAATAATTCACAGTATGAAAAGCAGAGGTGAAGTAGCAAAATTATCACACATATATTACAGAGGATGTAGGCGTATGATTATAAACATGTTAAATGCAGAATTAGAGAGGATGAGGAAGAGAAGGACTGATTTACTCCACGAGAAGCTTTGGACGAGAGAGAATAAAACTGTTTTGAAAAGGTTTTTAGAGGCCACACTTCTGTTTCTTTCAAATATAGGTTTAAAAATTTGACTCTTAATGTTGCAGAGAGATAGATTTATTTCAAGTGCACACATCCAGGCACTCTGCTTTTTGCTATCCCACCAATATCGCTGTACGTCCGTCCTGTCTCCCCCCACAGCTTTCTTTGTCTTTTGTTTTTTGAGATTAGCCTAAAACCCACATAGGGCAGATGCCCAGTTCCTCCCCTGTGGCTCACTGCTCAGACACGGGCTGGTTTCATTGCTGGCTCCATCACCCAGTCCCTGCCCTGCTCCCGCACAGCTGGGTGCAGCTTCCACCCACCAGCACCACTCAGAGCAGTGGGCACCTCCTGGCAACATCTGCTCCTGCTCCTTCCTGCACAGTTTATTTCATCCCTTAATTGGTGTCTGTATTCTGCTGTGACCCTTTTCTCTGTTATTTGCCAAACGCTGTGTTTCCCACCTTAGCACATCTCTGCTCGAGCAGCTTTTTCCCTCCTCACCAACCTCTTCGCACTCACTCCCTTATTTTCCTGAAGGCTTGTAACAAAACGGTAGCAAAACGCGGATAAATTCTCAGCCTGCTGTACCACAGCACAGGCTCTGTGCCTGGTGTGGGGGTTGAATACAAGCAGCCAACACTCTCCGACAGATGATATTTCCCCAGACAGGGTGCAGGGTGCACCCCTGTCCTGCAGCAGCTGAGATTGGCTCCCTGCGGAGCAAAGCCAGCTCCACCAGGACCAGGCACAGCACTCCGGGCACGTGCCTCGGCCTTCCCTCAGCACCAGGCAGCCCTCACCTAACCCAGAACCACCGAACGTATGCCTATCTGCAGTCGTCTTCTGCCTGGGTTTACCTCCTTCTCTTGGCTGCAGCCTCTGTGCTATTTCTCAGCCCCTCTCCCAGCTCTTTGCACCTCTGCAGGGCTGTCCGGGCGAGCTGCAGTCAGTCCAACACCTCCGCCAGTTCCTGGCGCCGCTCCTTCCTCTGCTCTTTACGTGCGGTTCCTATTAAGCTTAAATCGAGTTCAAGATCTTGGCCCTGATCTGAAGCACTCGATGGTCTGAGCGCTGAAGACCTGTGAGGTTATGCGGAGCTCTGTGCAGGTGGCAGTGAACAGCTCCCCTCCTCTTGTAAGGAGCATCGTGTACGAGGGGTTTTTCCCTTGACCGTAAGGGGAAAAAAATCATTTGTACTCGTCGTTGGATATTTCCAACTTCCAACACAAAAATAAATGCTTACTAGAAGCCACGATCACTGCAAAGCTTACTACTTGTGCTCCAGAAATACAAAAAAATACAGATTAATTTTGTCTTCAGGACGGAAGGTTTTTTGCGTGTCCTTAGAGGCCCCGTCTCCCCGGCTGACTCCATGAGCGGGGCAGCTCCCGGGGGTTTGTCCAAATCTCGCTGTTTCGTAACAGCTTTCTGAAGTGCACGCTTCCTTTTCTGTAGCGCTTTGAGACTGATGTGTGACAACACCTTTATTACTGTTATTTGCCCCTAATTATGATTCTTTCTTTGATTGCCTTTCCAATGGAAATAATGATAGCTTGTAGAAACCTATAGAAAAGTGTGATCTCCTGGAAAACATGAAAGAAAAATCCATACTAAACTTGAGTGAAATTGCCATTTTTCTTTTAAATGCAGTCGCAGCAAATCAAAGATGACAAACGAAGGGAGATGAATGTGTTTTCTATTTTCAAGGTAAAGCCAGAAACAAAAATAGAGTGTTCATCTTATTTACATTACTTGTATACATGTAGAAACGTAACGATTGCTCTTCCAAAACAACGACCTCTCAACACTACAGCCCTTTGATTTACACAACCTATTGACCAAACGTCACACTGGCCTAGTCATCAAAAGCCATCTAGACATCGAAGGCTTTACACAGTGTAATCCTCGTTCAGCACAATGGGTGGAATCAGGAGGGTTTGTGTCCGCCAGGCTGACAGTAAGACGATTATGAAATTCCTTTGACGTGAAATACATTGCAAATGATGATCGCAGTTTTCCACAAGCAACAAACTGCAGAGCAGCAGGACTCTTACACACAACTTTGTCTTTCTGCCCGTGCATTCTTTAACCAGTTTTAGCATTTCCTCCATCTCTTGCTCCTGCCAAGAAAGCAAGTCAATAGCATTCACGGTGACTTTGCAGAGGAACACACGGGTCTTAAACAGAGTAACTGCACTGAGGGTAAAAGTAGGTGCTTAGCAAAAGCAAACTAAGCCAGACAAGAAACTTTATGTCACAGGAAACGAGTATGATCTTTCTTTCAGTCTTAAATCCGTCATAAAATTTTCCAAAATTCCCAACCAGAAGTGGAATGCTCAGTAAAATAAACTCAGTCAGGTCTAATGCAAGACAGGTATAAGGGCGGACAGACCTGCTTCAAAGAGAGCCTGCAGCTCCAGGTGGGGATTTGCCTAGCACAGGTGACCTTGAAACTTTTATCTTAGCTGTGGACTGAGCCCGTGAGCATGATGCACCCACAAGGCGAAGGGCTTAGCGGGACGAGTGATGGCTTATTTACAAAACCCTGCACACACTTACAAGTACAGTCACTTCTAACACGTGGCTTTTCAACCCCTCCACAACCATGCCAATGCTGCCTAGGTGTGAAGGACGAGAAGAATTACACCAGAACTGATAGCTAGTACTAAATTCTTGACAAAGCCCAGCATTTGCCACGAAACCCGGCTAGCAATGCGCTCGGCACCCCGAGATACGCCCAGGCACGGAGGGCTGCGGCCACCCCGGCGGGCAGAGGACAGCACATCTTCACTCCAAACGTAGTATTCCACCTCCACTGCCAGAGCTCCTGGCCTCACTAAGACGACAGGATTGTAAGGACTTCTTGTTAGTAGGATGTTCTCACTTTTTTATCAAAATCTGATCTCGTTTTGGTCATGATCTGCAAGGCGTACATGTGGATCTGAACAAAGCCACGAGACTTCTTCCAGCTATTGGGAGAAAGCACTGTCTCCCTTTCACAACAACACGCACATTTACATGAATATGAATAAAACAGTTTTATCACACAGCACAGCACAAAGCACCCTCTGAGACTGCAGCCAACGAGGCTTCATGGAGCAACTACCCGAAAGATAACCATGTTATCACTGCAATGCCTGTGAATACCATTGGCAAGGGAAATGAAAAGCCCAAGGACATTTCAGAAACTTGCCTTTTGTGTCATCAAATGCAAAGCTACTGCCAGTTGCCAGACCGAGCAAACGGGATCTGAAGCACTCTGAAAACACTTGTTAATTAGCTAAAGCAAATGCCATCAAATTTGAGCTGATTTTTTAAGGGCCCCCCATTACTGTGCGGTATGGAAAACATAGTTTGGTTGGAAGTACACAGATCCACAGCATATGCTCCAGTAATACAATCAGTGCACAGAAACATAAACACACCTGTTAACGCCTGATCCATCAAGTTGGTTGTCATGAACGTCACAGCTGGTGCAGACACAGCAGTTACCCTGGCGACTTGCGTTGGCATCAAAGGGCCCACATGAGCATCCACTCTGGAGGCAGAACCTGCATTCAAACCATAATGAAATCATTTTTTCTTTCCAGTAGACAAAAATGCCTTCAGAAAAATCTCTTCTTTCAGCCGTACTTCACATGATGCTCGTTCAAGCTCCTGTGAAACATTTCTCTCTACGCTCACTCAGATGGTTAAAACAATAGGGGCTGAGTTTACTCAAATTACCGGTCTTGTCTGAACGTGACGCCCATTGATTTTTGGCAAATAAGTACAGGTGGGTATTTTAAATGAATGTAAATGCGTTCCTCAAAACAAGAGTTTCCAAGAACATATAGCGTGTTCAGAACAGACGTACAGCGAGATCAGTTTTCTTATTTAAGACTAAACAACACACCTCCAACTTCTACTCATTACTCATCACAAACCATGTGTGTCCCATTCTCCTCATGCGAAATATTTTGCCAACAATTTACAACGGCAGCTTCATGCACGTGAATCACAGCCTGCTCACAGACAATCCACAAAACAGAAAATCACTACATTGCCCACATGTAGAGATCCAGATCTGCTGCTAAAATCATAATCAGAACTAGGCTACTTCATCCTTGAGAATTCGTGGCTATTGCCAAATTTGAGGTCAAACCTCAAGCACTGCTTTCCTACTACCCGTACGTTTGGACACTACATGTTTTTTCGGGAACGGAAGGAGATCACATCATCTCACTTCCATCCGTAGTCCCCATGCCCTGTTTGCAAGCTGCCATTTCAAGACTGAGCTGGCAGCAGGGCCACATCCCTAGTTTGAGATGGACCGAGAATAACACCTTACTTCCCAAGCACGCCTCAAGCTGCAGAACGCGTAGGGTTCAGCTCGGTGCCCAGTGCAAATGTTTCCACTGATTTGTTTCTCGGTTCCCAGGTGTCACGGCAGCTTGTTAAGCGCCGCTCTCGCTAACACGGGGAGCGCTGATCGCTTCCCCGAACACGAGTAAGACGCCTCAGTACGTTATATTGTCACAACGGTTACTTCGATGTCCTTCTTCTTTCTCAGAACTATGGCCGTGGGTATCGCCTCGCCTAGTGCCCAGGCAAAAGGATAATTCCTCCTGGTTTTGACACGTAGATCGCAGACACAGCCCGCTGCTGCCCATGGACCCACGCTGCCTTCACCAGCCTTTGCGGTAGCGTAAAGGGGTCTTGGCTGAACGCTGGGGAAGTTCTGGTAGGACTGCTAGTTTAAGGGGCTTCCCGTTGGCCCAAACCATGTTCAAACAGCTGCTTTTACCCAGCTGCACGTCTCGCTTGCTGGAAGCAAGCAGTCCACAACTGCTGTCAGACCAGGAGGAGCCCACGACTTCCACAGGGAGCCGGTGGCATTCCCTGCAGAAAACCAGCCCCAGCTGCTGCTGGGCTTCTCCTCTGGTTCGAGTGCTCGGGGAGCTGCCAGGCCAGCGGAGTTCCTCCTGTTAGCAATGACGTGCTCCCGAGGCAGGCTGGAATTTGTGCTGCCGCCAGACTCGTGCTCCTTGCCTCCCTAGCAGCTGAAGAAGAATTTATAACACAGCACACAATTTTCATCATGTTCCTATTTGGTTTTTAATTCAGGTTTCACAGCAACAGAAATGGGAATAAAATAATCCTAGGAAAGAAACAACGTTTTATAGAATTAGAAAGCCTAATTCCTATAAATGCTTAAAAGGGCTACGGGAACACCGA
Source organism: Stictonetta naevosa (assembly GCA_011074415.1). Taxonomy (NCBI): domain Eukaryota; kingdom Metazoa; phylum Chordata; class Aves; order Anseriformes; family Anatidae; genus Stictonetta; species Stictonetta naevosa. The sequence goes on from CM021702.1 coordinate 35,927,423, forward strand.
GGGAAGAGAAAAGCTTTACCAAAACACAATCTTAGGAAAAAAACAAGAGGTGTGTGAAGCTTTAGGAAGTGGGATCAGCCCTCCAAGCTCCCTGAGTGTTCAATAATGCATTTCCATGATACCAACTCGCTAATAGCCAGGGTGCCTTGAATATATTACGTGGTAAAGGATGAGGAATTAATTTTAAATGTAAATGAAACACCTCAGAAAAACAAGATCACAGTCCAACAAGGAAAAGCTGAGTTCCAGATGTGCAGAATGGAGCACATAAAGCGTTATTCAGCATTACTCAGAAAAAAATCCTGAACTTTGGGCTTCAAGGGTGCAGGCTCAGGCCTCAGGAGAAGTGAAATGTCACCTTAAAATGCGTGTTCTGCAAACAAGCGGCACTGGTGCTACACACACGGGCATTTTCTTACACATGGACACCCCAGGAAGGTGGGCACACACCGCCAGAAGCAGCGAGCCCCGCAGCTGTAGCACCACAACACATCCATCTTGAGATATTAATTTTGTTGCCTCCTCCGAGGCTTGAAAATCACAAGAACGTAAGAAGATGCTTAATATTTTTATGGGCTTCTTCCCACACTTCGGCCTTCCCAGGCATCCAGAGCAGAGCCCCCCGGACCACCAAGTACACGGAAACAGCGCTGTGCCTGCCCGGCTGCGAGAGGAGAGGGCCGAAAACACTTCAAGCTTGCAGGCACAGCAGGGGTTTGCACAGGACAGACGAGTAAGGAGCCTGCATGTCTCAAGACACATGCAGAATTGTATACACGATGCATGGATTTTCTTGAGCAATAACTTCGGTGCACATGTATGGAAGTGCGCTGCTGTCCCTGCACCCTTGCACACGCAGAGCAGGAGTCGTGATGGGGAGCAGCAGCCAGGAGCCGTGGGAAGGACGGATATGGGGAGGACAGACGCACAGATGTGCCAGGGCAGGGCTCAACTCTTCCACGCCAGCAGTCGGTGTTTCGGACGGTGAACGAACACAGTCAGGCGTTCCCGTTAGGTGCTGCGTCACCTGAGCAGTGACGGGGATTCGCTGCTCGTGGGCACGGGAGCTCCACGCAGCGGTCTGGGGCAAGGCCAAGCAGGCACCAAGAGGTGACCCGAGATCAGTACCATCATTAGGGGGAAGGGGAAAGGGAGTGAGGCCCCTCTGTCCACCAGCCATGCTGGCAGAGCAGCTCCTCGCCTCTTCCTTGGTGGTCTCCCCCCCACGACTGCAGGACAGACAATTACCCTCGCTAACACGGGGTAACACGGGCTACCTGGGAGAGCCTGGCAAGGTTAACTGCAAGCAGCTGGAGGAGAGGCACCAGGAAAGGAAGCATTTTGTTATTTCTCTTTATCTTTAGCCATTAAATCAGTATAAGAGAAATTCCTGCAAGACGTGATCACTTGTGTGAGAAACAAACTACCCCGTGCTATAATAAATTTAATCCACACTGACTTTGAAGGAAGAATGACAAATAAAGTACTTACAGGAGAGGAACAGGACAGTGGGATGGTTGTTGTGCTATCTACACCACCTTCACTTGGCCATCTCTAACGAGACAGCGAACTATTCTCCACCTGGAGCTGACATTCAGACCTCAGGCAGCGATGGTTTCTCTCTTCATGCTCTTCTGTCAGAGCCCCTGGCAAACCCATTAACGTATAGCGTATGAACACCTCGCTCTTTATAACCTGCGCTGTGTAAGTTTATATTTATGTTTCGGAGCCCCACGTCGCGCCGGGTGCTGCAGGCAGCAGGGGAGAGGGACACCTGGCAGAGGTAAGCACAGCTTCAGGTAATCAATGTCAGGCCACAAACACAATTATGTACACATAACATTGGAGCGACTTCGTAACGTCCTTAATTATCTCCCGCGTATCGCTGTAGATGAGCTCGGCTCTTTTTTTCCTCCCCCCATCAAAACATACGTTGCATGTTGAAACGTGATTTTGCGTTACACAATTTGAGCTGCCTCTTTATGGTGATTTATTATCACATTGAGCAAAAATAAAATTATCAGTGCATCTTTCAACATGATGGAAGCAATTAGCTCAACGCTCCCATCCGTATTTGACTCAAGCACATATATACATGGATATTTTTTCATACTGCGGATCAAGTTCAACGGCTCAGTTTAATTTTATCTTATGCTCACCAAATAAGCTGGAATGATTTAAGGCAATCATAACATTTAAGGAATAAATATTTATGCTTCCTAGTTCTTCGTGCTCACAATAAAGCAGTCTTTGCCATAGATGAATTTAGAATACAAATAAACCCCGTGGATTTAGCTGAATGTCATAATGCAATACAAGCTTTCAGCATGAACCCAGTATAACCTGGGCTGCAGTAACACCGAAGCATAAAGAACCCAGTACCCACCCACACATACCCTGTGCACTTTGCGATTAAGTTTAGGGGAAATTTTACTACAAAACCATTCTGAGAGTGAAAAAGTGATCTTTTCTATCACGTCTCTGAATGCTGCTAAGCGTTCAGGAGCACCGACTGGCAAGTGGTGCATTTTGGACCAGATCATCTTGGAGGTCTTCTCCAGCCTTAACGATCCCACAGCAAGTGTACGATTTTGAGAACACCTGTCCACTTTTAAGATCATTTCAGCGCAGATGCATTCTACTGTCATTTAGAAATACAAGAAGCCTACGTCTCCATGTAACCGTGACAATGACGTTGCAAGGCCAGAGGAGGACAAAGCCAGACAGCCATACCCCACCGGGCACGGCCGCGGCACAGCCCGCAGCCACGTCAGGGCCAGCTGAGCCCCGGGGAGCCGCTCACCTCTTCTCTGTGCCGTGAGGCACGGCATGGCATGGCACGAGGGATTTGCCTTGCTGGGCGCCGCAAACACCGCTAGCAAGAACAAGGTTTGCTCGGCGATGGAAGTTTCCTGCCCGTGTAACTGCTCTCGGGCGTGGGAAGACTGGGATTTTGCCTCCTTTCCTATAGTATTCTCATTTATTCTAGCACCTTGTTCTGTTCTTGGAACACGGCTGTTTTGATTCCTCTGCTTTGTCAGAAACGTATTCTTGCTGTCTGTATGCATATTCATTATAGTCTGCTGCGCACAGATAGGATCACCCTTGTGTTTTTTAAGATGGCAAAATATGTCAGTGGAATAAAGCCCAAGAATATGATTTTCAAAACTGTACCCACGGCTAAAAAGCAGCAAACCCATTAATGGTATAATTTTGTTGACTTTCCAGTCACTGATGCAATGCTGAAAATCCCACAGTCAATAATAAGCCCAGCAGGTACTCCCAGATATGCTTATTTCTAAGTCAAATACGAGCTGCAATGGTTCTTTTTTACATCCAAATTGAAATGTAATGAGGGAATCTATTAACAAAGAGTATTAAATATTCAACGGCCTGGCTCTGCTCAGGAAAGGCTTTACCTTAAAACTTCCAGAGGGACCCGCAGAGCAATGCTGAGGTCTCACAGGCTTTGCCCTTTTGATACCATTTGGAAATTCTCCTCTTTTGGAAAAACAAAAAAAAACAACAAAACCCAACCAACCAAAACAAGAACAGCCCAAACCAGGACACAACCTGTAAATACAAAATAAAACGCTAACATTGAACCTAAAACGCTGAAAGAGCTTTCCTCGCAGCGGCAGGCTTGGCCGCTGTTTCCCTCCGCAGTAAGTTTGTACAGAGAGCAAGTCCCTGGGGAGCAGAGAGCATCACTCTTAAACCTGCCATCGATTCCTTATCTGTTATTGACAATAAACCCGAATGTGCACAGCCTCACGGAGCAGGTGAGCGCAGTGCTGTAAAACCCAGAAAGACACCGAAGGAGAAATCCTGGCCCTGAGCAAATCCGAACTCCCTCGTTTCCCACGGGTCAGAAAGTTACGCCAGTCTCCTGGGGTCTTTCAAATGAAAATCTGTGCGCAGCAAGCGATGGAGCGCCTCTTAACAATCCGATGGGATACAACATCCAATTAAGAGAAAACATCACATAACAAGCCAGGGCCTTGTGCACATACCATAAAAATAACAAGTGCTGCACACTGATAGCTCCCACTGACTGCGCGAGGATCCCTGGTTGGAAATGGGGTCGTATTTCCCAGATCTGACAGACGTGCTGTATCCGTACGAACGTTAAGCGTAAGATGGACACACGGCATCCAGGCTGTCGTCCTTCTGGCCGGCACCCTGCTCCCGGCCACAGCTGATTGCAGATGTTGAGGGAGGAGCACAACAACACAGCTAGGATGTAGTAACACGCAGGGAAAAAGCGTACGGATAAAGCAGAGAAATACCGTAATGTTTCAGCAGGGCACTTCCAGACCTTCAAGTAACTGTGGCTCAAAGAACTGCATAATCCTTAACGGGATCTTTTTGTCCATGAATATGCCTTACACCCATTAAAATAATAATAATAATAAAAAAATCTTAAAGCTACATGGAGGTTTTTAACTTACAGAACTCCGTCCTTGAGCAAGCAGGAGGACAACCAACACCCAGGAAGCAAGTCCTGGGCCTTTTTGTTTTTTTGTTTGTTTGTTTTTTAGTACGAACATACATGCTCATTCCGGAATAGCTGGAACTGAGTCTGCGAGGTGTTTGACGCAGGGCACCACCCGCAGCTCCTGTCGGGGCTGAGGGATGTCTGCAATACCCCGCTGCTGCCAGTGGCTCGGCAGCGTGCGGCTAACGAGCGGGATGGAAACCCAGCGCGCGATGCTGCGGGGGAACCTCGGCGTGCTTACAGAAATCACCGGCACCGTTTCACGTTTAAGTCATTTCTGTTCTAACGTCTCCTCTGGGATCACTACCGGAATTTAGAAAGCAAAACAGGGGTGAAGTTCAAAGATCTCACAAAAGCATGTAACAACCCGCAGAGCTCCGTGGCCGGGACTCAGCAGGACGCGCCAGAAGCGAGGCACCGCACTGCCACACGCAGCCCTGCTGCCGGCGAGGGAGGGCACAGGGAGAAGAGCCCCTGCGGGGCGGCTGGTCAGGAGGAGCAGAGCAAAGCCCTGCCTTCCCTCTCGAAATGCCCCCAGACCAGCACAGGCGCTGCCCGCGGGGCTCTGGCCGGCCCAGCTCGCCCTCGGGATGGCCAGGACCTTGGTGGCGACAGGGCATTATTTTGTTAATGCTCCCGAAACCTGAACACGTAGTTTAACGTTGAAAAGAGGAGAACGAGGAGATGGGTGATCTCCATCGCTGTATCTAATAGCCGGTAACGCAGTCGGACTAGGAGACACCGATCTGTTTTTATGATTGCTGCTATCTCGTTACGAGCCCAGAAGTTAGCGAAGATCAGGGCCCAGGGACCTGCCTCCTTTAGCACCACCATCCATCACGGCTCGGTAATTCGGGGTAATGCTGCTTATCTGCAAGGGGCGGGAGAAGCCTGTTTCCTTGAACAAAGGAGGGGTTGAACCATAACAAAAATCAATTTTTACGAACCATTCAGGCTCCTTTAGCTATGTTCAGCCCCGAAGCTCTGCTCCTGTGCCTTTCTCCTCAAGGTCACGCCACATTTTTCCTCAGGGCCATTTTCTCTTAGCTAAACCTGAGGCTGTCTTGAAGCCACCTTTACCGAGTTCTCTTTTCTTACTCGCCCTTTAAAAGGCACAGAAACGTTCATCAAAAATACTCAGCCCTTTATGCATTCGAGTACCATTTTCCCCTCTGCTTCAGACTGCAAGACGTGGTTTCTGAGCAGAGGCCACCTTCAACAGCGTGTAAGGGAGCTGGGTGACCGCCGGCAGGAACCTCCCCAGCTCACTGGCCTGGGGCCGCCCAGCTGCAAGGATGATCCATCTGTTCTGACTGGGGTCACCCCTCCAGGACGCCCGCCGTGCCTGGAGTTAACGCGCGGCTCACTGCGGTCACAGCCAGCACGGCTCTGCAGCTCTCACAGCCTCCTGCGCGCCGACTCCCACCTCCTCACAAGCCTTCGCCCCTCACGGGACCCCTCGACAGGTCTTTGTTCCCGTCCCAACTCCCCGGCAGAGAAGCCCCTCACGGCACCGTCTGCCCAGGTTGGTGCCGCTGCACCCTGGGGACCGCAGGCACAAACGCCCCTCGGGTGTCCAAGGGTTTTGCTTTCTGGGTCGTCCAGGTCGGAGCCGCCGCCAGGCCCTCGTTGGCTTCTCGCAGGGGGCTGCCAGCAGGGAGCCCGTACAAGCGTTTCCTCCCCAGCCATCGGTTTGTGTTCCGCAGCCGGCCCCGAGCTGCCGGGCAGCCACAAACCCGGCCCCGGGGTGACTTCAGCTTCTGGGGGTTCTCAGCAGGTCTGTTTCCAGTACCTGGAAGAACTGGAAATGGTTTGTTTTTCTGGGATCTATCAATTAGCTTGCAACGCCTACGGAAACGTCTTGGCTTCCTTTGCTTGTCCAAATGTGCAGCAGCTGCTCTGCTCAGACTGAAGTCATTACTTCTCAAACATTTGTCTGAGGAAACGAATCGACAACAGAAAACAAACAAAGCAGTGGGCACCTTCGAAGAAGCCAAGAAAAAAAGTATACAAAAAAAATGATAAAAAAAAAGAAATGAGATCCTTCTCGGTCCAAACCAACCCGTGGCTCACCGCACTGTTGTGCTTCTGACTTCCTGCCAGCCACACAAACAATAGCCGTGTGGGCAAGAAACATTCTTCATCATGAAATTTTAAAGGAAATTTTAAAGGAATCTTGCACCAGCTCTGCATCATCTGGGAGGCACGGGCAACGGCTACCGTTTGTTTTTCTTAAAAATACATTTTAAAAATATGCAAAACAGATGCTCAGAATTATGCATGATATTAGAGTTCATTAAAAAGAAATCAGGGATCCCAAGAAAACAAACTTGGCACCCTCTCTCTCAGTGGCTCCCTTTGTTTGCAGTGCTGCTTAGGTCTGGCTGCCCGCAGAGAGCAGAACGTGGGCCAGTTCCAGCTGCTGAGAGGTACGAAAACATGTTTCACCAGACACCAAAACCGAAATAATTTGAGATCATTCTGTTGCTGATTGATGTCCTCTCCCAAAGCCAGGGAGTCTTAGAAGTACTGAAAAGCTCCCTTTTCCCTATTTCCAGGGCACAACTCAGGGTTTTCACTCCTGGCATTCTCCCAGGTTTATGGCATGAAGGTATCCTTCATCTGCAAATATTCTCCAGTGAATGTCAGACGGGTCTCCAGGAGCATGAAGGTTCAAAAACGCAGCTCTGCTAACAGTGCCATCACGGCACAACCCATCCAGCTCTGATCTACGGCCAGATTTAGGAACTTGAATATGTAATTGCCATGAACTCCCCAGTGGGACGTGCCTTAGAAGCCATGTGTGAAGGCAGACAGCGCTCCGGGCTGCTGGCTTTCCTGCAGGCTCTCCTCGGGCGGGCTGTGAGATGTGCCCTGCCAGAAGCCCCCGGGGGATGGACGGCGGCAGAGCCAGCTTCACGCCGGCTTGGTACCATGTCTTTGTTGTCCTGAAACGATGCCACCGCTCCTCCAGCGATACATCTGTTGGAAACTGCAATTATTTGGTTACAGATGTCCGAGAGCAGCTTATCCTGATAATACACACATTTTGAAAAAGCACAAGTATTTTTAGAAGCTTAAAGAAGCTTCTATAAATCACGTAAATTACTGCTAGCCAAAGCCAGAAGAATCTCAACCAGCTTCCATTTTTCACCTCAAACAAGCACTGGAAGTAAGGAGAGATGCTTTTTGAGACCTGAACACGAAGTCCAAATGTTAATGTAGTAACAGCACCAACGCAGCAAACCCACATCACTGCAGCTGCACAGCCAAGGCACGCATCATGCCACCTCTGCCCGCCAGCAGCTCTCAGGTGGCACCAGCCCAAGACGTCAACCCCAGCACAGAGCAACCCCGAGGATTTCTAACTGGGGGGCTGGGGAGCGTGGTTCCCGTCTGCTCCCCCACATCCTGCGACCAGTGCCAGGAAAAAGCTCCCCACAGAGGGGGGGCTACTGCTACTCAAATCTGATCTCAAGTAGACCAGTATAAAGACAACCAGCTCTTCCCTACATTTCCCACGTGTCCAAAACCAGTATCGTTTTGTCCACGCTGAAATAGCTGCAGTTTTGGGACACCAACGTAACTTCCTACAACCCTAGGAATGCACCTGCTCAATGCAGTAAGCGCTGTATTGGGTGCTGAGGTGAAGATCGGAAGGAGAGAAGCCTCTTGAGATGCAAGTGGTAATTAGAAACAAAAATCAAGCGCAAACAGATTGACTTCCATCGGCCTGTCATTGAGTTTACACCGCGTTTGAGTGCACAGCACACCTGCAAGCCACACAGCAGAGCACAAGTATACCTTCCGGAGGCTGGCAGCTAGTTTCTGTTGTTATTCCAAAGGCAATCCTGAACGGGGGATAAGCAACGTTTTCAGGTCCTCCAGCCAAGGCATACAAATGGGAATTAGAGCCATAACAGTCAGCATCACAGGAGAAACAGATTTTCTGCTCTGCAACTGGAGCACAGGAGAACACTGTTGTGAAACAACCAACCAAGTGACATAAGAAGTGATCAAACAGATGGTGTAAATAAGAGCAATATATTAGTGCTGGATTGGATTGGATGTGTTCGGGGTAAAATTAGCCACTTATTAAATATGTGTATTGAAACCAATTCTACTGTGTTCCTTGAAAAGAACCGTGACAGCCTTGGATTTAAGTCCTCCCTTCCTCCGAAGGCCATTATGCTCAAGAAACATCTGCTAATGAACCATTACTTGTTTAAAAACAGAACTGTACAAATCTGCTCTGATCGCACTAAAAAAAAAAAAAAGACAATGCTAGGCAATGCTAGGTGACAAGTTCAGAAGCTGTTTCAGCTGCCTCTACTGTGAGCAGAGCAGGTCTTTTTATTTGTTTTTTAAATAATTTGAGCCTGGGCATCATTTCCAGATGAACTTTGCGAAGATTTGGTGAGGATTTATGGGATTCTTGAGCTTCCCTCCTAGATCTGAGAACATCTCAGAACTGTTTCAGAACTATTTAAATCCAAACGCAGCTCCTCTTTGCAGCTGCTGCCCAGCTGGGTGCCAGCCCTTCAAGCCCAGCTCCTCGCCGTAAGCCGTAGCCCTGAGCCGCGTGGAAAGCTGCCGTGGTGGCAAACCCAGCGTCTGGGGAGACCGCCTTCTGCTTGGGAGAACCAAACTCACCTGCACTGCACGGGATGGCTCAGCGCCTCACCAGACACCAAGCCTGGTCACCAGCCTCTTAGGGACAATTCCACTGAGCTAAATTCCTCAGCTCCTAGAAGGGCACGTGAAATGTTTACATTCTGCCCATCAGAATCAACAGCTCAGAAAACTCTAATGAGGGCAGCTTTGAAATGTAACTACTGCCACACGCGCTGATTCAAGTATTCACAGAGACAGAAATGCTGGGACCTACCTCCAAGTGAAACTGCGGAGAAAGTACTTTGACAAATTACAAACCTGGCAAAATATTTACAGATAATTTGTTTCTCTTCTGAACCCAGATTTAAATGCATAGCAAGGTGGGAAAAGAAATCATACGTGCCCTTGTAGGACTAAGAGGAAATATAAATGAGGGAATAATTCAAGTGGCTTGTTTCCCACCCATTAATTTCTAATTTGATCTCCTTTACACTTCACTGTACATGCCAGAAGAGAAATATGACAGAAGGTATTTATTAAATAAGTATCCAAGTTGTGTCTGTAGGACAGCTTCTATCCTAGGAGCCCACGTTCAGGTTTTTAAAGCCGTGTCACTGGAGCAGAAGCCCGGCGTGCCTGGCCCAGATGCAGGAGCCAGAGGTGACCCCAGCAGCGGGCTGGGTACGGGTGGAAGGCAGCGACCCACGGAGCGGAGGGACGAGCTGAGCACGGGAGGCAGAGCAGACCCCTGTGCCGTGGCGGTCACTGCTCACTGCCAGCCCACGCTGCGTTTTGGCCCAGGCATCGGCTGCAGCATTCTTCACAGCCTTATTTATCACTGCTTCGTTTTACTGGGAACAATTGAAGATCCGAGTGCCTGATTGTAAAGCGTCTCATCAGAAGAGCCGTTCTGGGGCTGAGAGAAGAACAAACAGTTTTTTTGTTTGATAATCTGAATTATTCACAGCTGCTCGGAAGCACTTGGGGAATCCTGAGACATGAATCACAGGTTGGGCTGCTTTTTTTTCCTTATTATTTTTTTGAAATTAAGCTGTAACCGAGATAAAACAAGTGACTGGCAACAGAAGACACCTCTCAGCACCCTCTTAGCGCTGCATTTCGTGGTACCTGGGCAGAGCACACCGCCCATTTCGCTAACAACCAGCGGTGACCGGCCACAGGAAGAGCTCACCGAGCAGACAGGCTGGGCTGGGGAGCGCTGTCTCTGGGTGCCCGGTCATGTCAGCTCACCATCTGGCACCCAGCTTTAATTACGGACTAATGACGAACTCAGGAGAGCCTCCCCGGGTCTGAGACCGGCCGACGTGTGCCGCCGTTCGGTGAGAGCAGCGGTGCTCCCCAGGAGCAGGCCTGTGCCGTGGGCGCTTCGGCACAGCGGCCTGCACCGCCTGCACCCTCAGCTCCTCCACGCTGCTCTGTGCAAGGCTTCGGAAACCCCACCCTGGACATTGAAGGAAGGGTTTTCCAACCTTCTTCTCCATCCTTGCGTGAAGTGGGACCAACAACCTGGGGAAGATGGCCGGGGGAGCCATCCTGCCCCTTGGCCTCTGAGCCAGCCGATGCCGCGCGGCCCTGCCTGGTGCCAGGCGCTGCCAGGTGCCCCGAGCACGCAGGAGGGAACCTCTTCGTTTGTGCCCAGAGCCTGACCCCAGAACCACATTTATCTGGCATAAAACTGCCCCTGAGCGAGGCCACCAGAACCACACCTCTGCCACCGAGCGGGGCAGCTCACCTGCGGCCGGCCGGGTACGGCCCTGGGCTAAATCCTTCCCAAGAGCCGATGGAGCAGCTCAGGGGTTCTGCTGTTGTGCTCGTCTGAAGGAAAGTCCTTGGAGGTTTTTTATTTTTTTTATATATATTTTCTAGCTATGTTTTCATTGTCAGAGAAACACTGGCTTAAATCTAGGCTGAACTGGTTTAGGTTTCTTTAAAGAAATGTGCACAAAATGGAGAAAGAGTATGATGAGGTGCGAAGAGAAACTTGCAAAAACTAAAAAATTGAGTTTATGATTTTCATTTGCGTGCAATTTTCACTTGTTCCCTTAAAGTCAAAAATAAATTATCATGTCAAAAAATTGGCAAGCTGTGTGTCACTATCAGTTTCAGATAATTAAATGAGATGTATTTTGGAGCAGAGCCAAATCCCGGTAATATGGCAATTACTTACTTAGAGCCCAGTCAAGATCATATAACACTTTTCTCCAGCGTCTTCATTACTGTCTCGCTTTAAACTCCTCTTTTAAATTATCTCAAGAGCTTCCAGAAAAGCTAAGCCATCACTTTCACAAAGCTTCTCAGTAGCAACAGGTTACTGAGTCAACAACAGTCCCTTCAGAGGCACGGGACCCGATGGCTGCCTTTACATCTGTGAAAACTGTTCAGACTGCACCGCATGACTGCAAACCACGGAACTACTCTACAACGTGTAATTTTCATTCACTGTGATTTTAACAGGACAATTGATTGCTAGGGAAGAAGAGAAAATACGATTTCATCTCATTTCATGCAAGCAGATATTTACAAGGTACAAATCACAAAGACAGCATAGCTGCAAATATTAGATTTCAGTGTGCATTAGGCTGCCATTGTTTTAAATTACTTTTCTTCCACTAAAGTTTATCTGACAAAATTTTTCCTCCAAAATGATCTCTACTGGTATGAAATACACATTACACACATGCCAAGATATTCATTTGAGGGAAAGGAGAGGAAAATCAGCCATTTCACGTCGGTGATGAGACGTTTAGCAAGTGACTGCTGCTCTCCACCTTGGGTTCCCTATCACCCCAAGCCCTACAGGGTGTCCACACCACTTGTACTTACGACAGCACTTAAAGCAACTTTACACTCACTTGCACAGGCACATACACAGAGCTGGACCTCCTCCCTTCCAGCCAGGTCTCTATGGTCCATCAGCTCCAAGTAGAGAATAGAAGCTGAGTAAAGACAGCTATCAAACGGAAAACTGACACGTATTTAGTTCCTCCTTCTCTTAATTAGTTTGACGAGTCGGAGCCACGACCCGAGGCCAGCCAGCCAGCTCTCAGCCGGACGGGTCCACGCGGCAGAAGCCATCAGGCAGGCAGATGCCTGCAGAGCAGCCTGCCAGAAAAGCTGCTCTCAAGAAAATAACGTGAGGATATAACTTTGTGAGGCGTGGATTGTAGGAAGACACAACCTGACCGTGCCATGCTCCTAGGAAAATGCCAGCACGTGCACCAGCTGGAGAAACCTGCTAAGAAGTAGAGATGGCAAAGCCTGGGCAGAAGGCACCACGGATGGCTGCAGGAGTGCCACGGCAGCAGCTGACCTTGCCCCATACTTCATTTAAACAGAGACCAAAACACTTCTGCAAAATCCTGAAGATACATTTGCACATCTCGGGTCAGAGCAGGGCCTTCCCACACCCCAGCCTTGTTGGTAGGTGGGCAGAGGGATGAGTTTCGGCCTTTCTACCAGAGCTCTGCAGGATGCTGCTCCTCACACTTGCCTCTGCCCTCCTCCCGCAGCTTGGCTCTGCCCCGCTGCTGCCCTTGAGCATCTTCCTGCAGGCGAGCCACCAGCGGGAGGCCGCGCAGTTACAGACAGCCCACTGTACAGCAAGGCCTGGGGTCCTTCTCAGAAATCTCCCGTTTTCCCTTGACCCAAGCTCCAAAATCCCCACTCATTTTTAATTCTTAAACAAACGCTAGGGCTCTGCCCTGGCCCTCCACTGACAGCTGGGAACCCCGCAGCCATCGCACACCTCGACCTGCAGGCGGATGCCAAACCCCGCAGCCTCCTGCCCACCTTCTACAGCACGGGGGGAGCCGTGTCTGCCGTGGCCGGGCACCCTCGGTCCGTGTCAGTACGAGTACAGCCTCCCCAGGGGCAGGTGTACTGCTGCAGCGGGAGCTGAATGCGTACAGAGAGAGCAAACACCTCTGCACAACTGCACAGTAAGAACCAAATGTCAGGGCACAACTTCTGCCAAGGAACAGCAGTGGGGAACGATCTCCTCTATCCATTTTGTCTCCTTTCAGTAACCTGGCTCTTTTTTTTTTCCATTTTTGAATACTTTCCAACAGATGAGCAGAAAAAAAAGTAAAGCCTGAGTGACTTCAAAACCAAAGTGAAGTCAAAACTAGTCAAAAAACTTAAAAGCTTATAGGTAAATTGCCAGGGTTAGCCATACATATACAGCGCACGGTATCATTCATGCTTGTAAATACCACAGGTTAAAATCCCAATGACCCCCAAAATCCAAGAAGCAACAGTTCTGGTGGCAGTGACCCGGGCACAGCAGTGCTCCCGACTCAGGGCGAGCTCGGCCAGCCGGCACCGCAGCGCCCGCAGAGCACCACCGGGTGCCGGGGGGAGCCCCCAGCCCCAGCACCGCGTGCCCCCAACCTCCGCAGCACCCTCCTGCACCCGCAGCCCTGTCACTTGTCAGTCAGAAGCTGTTAATTGCAGACAGCTAAACCTCTAATTGCTTGTCGAGAAAGTCTCGCTGCTGCACGTGGGAAAGCAGAGGCTTTAAAAGATTTCCCGGAGGAATCGTTCTGAGATGGGTTTTTGGCCTCCTCGTTTCTCACCTTTCAGGGGGCAGCGGTTCTGCACACCCCTGTGCTCTGCACCCTTTTCTGTTTTCTAGTTTTCTATTTTTTTTCTTCTAATTTTCTGCACCCTGTCTATTTTTCAAGGCAAACAGCATAACCCAGAAGACATCCAGCGCCCGAGTCACTAAAGACTGGTTCCCTGCTTGAAGCCATGGAGACAGGATTCCCCACGGCCACCATTTCACAGCCTCCTGCTTCTCCAGGGGTCACAGACAAGAACCATGAGAGGTGCCCATAAAATTTCAACTCCAGGACCGATCTTGATATATTTAGTTACAGGGTTTTTAAACACCATTTAAAGTATGCTTCCTAACAGCTACATACATCAAGTGTGAAATTAAATTCCCTGCTCTTGCTTTCATTAATTAACTCCCTGAATCTCTTCCAGTAATCGCAGACTGTGCAATAGCTGGGGCAGAGCTCCGGCTCCAGCTCTGCGTTTTCCGAGTTAGCTTCTCTTCCTCCACGCAGGAAAGCTGTCTTTACCGACAAAGATTTCTTTTAAGCACCAAGCCGTAACCGAAGCTACCCTAGCACCAACTTACCTGTTCTTCCATATTAAAAACATGGCCGCGTTCCTTCTGTCCGCACCGCTGTCATTAGAAGGGAGCAGAGTTTTCCAGGGAAGGCAACTTTGCTATAAAAAAAGGTGCTGGTGCTAGAATTATTCCAAAACCTTGGACACCTAAGAGTTGGGAGCCAACTCTAATAACAACAACATTTGAGGCAGTATAATACTCGATCTCCATTGTCTATTTTGGCCAAAAATAGACCAACAGCCAAAACATTTTTCCAGGCAAGTTCTGTCCCAGTTCCCCCAGCACGGTGCTGGTGTTCCTTCGCCTTCTAAATGCCACCGTTACAATGACCGAGGTTCATTTTCATGAAGTGCATTAGGACTGATCTTCGTTTGCATTTCCATAAGCAGTATGAACTCACTGCCACACCGTAATTAAATTAATTCATGTAATGCCCCTCGGGTACGTGGCCAGCATCGCGTGTTTGCAGAGGAAATGTACACAATGTTATTGGATCGTTCCACAGCGAGCAGCAGCAGGACAGTTATCTTTATCCTTTTCAAAGCGATTACAGCCTTCTAAAACCAAGCAACCCAGTGAACATGATCCTCTGGAAAGCAAACAATATGCTAATACAGAAAAAAAAATCCAACATTACCATTCTCCATCTTTGCCTACGGTAAACAGCGTGCACCTGCTAGACATAACAGAAGAGAGGACATCGTGTTTATGCGATACCGCACAGAAAGTCAAACCATTCATTTGCGAAAAGTGAATGAAACCAGGATGCTTATTTGGTGTGATCTACAAAGCCCACAGAATTATATCATCCTCTGGATTTACCAGGAAAACAAGCCACGTACGAAGTGAAACCAAGCCTTCCTGCTCACTTAGAAATATATAAATGCAGTTACCCCCTGATTTGCACAGACGTTTCCTCGGGGGAAGGCGAAGCACAGAAGTGCTTCGTGCTAATGGCCGGATGAACCGACGCCAGCCGGCACAAGAAGACAGCGCGCCCATGGTCACCTCTGGAGCATCTCACCTCCAAACATGCAGGTGACCGCAGGCACCAGGCAGGGGGGGAGGCTGTGGCCCCGGCAGGGCCCAGGCAGCCCGCAGCTGATGTCCTGCACTGACCAACATGCTGCGGGCCACCCCCGGAACCAGAAGCCCTAACCACTAACTCGTTCTGCTCACGTGCCTTACACCACAAGGACTGAAACAGCGTGTTTCCAGCGTTTTAGTTACTTACTGATATTTAAAATAATGTATTTATTAAGATTGATATGCAAGTGTCTGTAATTTAAACATATCTGAATTCCCTGCTGTAGACTTTTTAAAGATTATTTCCCCTTAATTCCCATTTATAAGGGGCACGATCGGGACATTACTATTTTACTCTTCAGTAAAACACAAATGAGATGTAACCGATGGCTCAGAGGAGTGGCATTTGAGCCCCTGTTTTTCTAGCAGTGGTTCGTGTGTGTGTCGAGGACACGCGTCTCAAACTCCGCCGAGCTCATTTCAGGCACCGCTGGTTCTGCTGCCTTGCAGAGCGTAACGCAGCACCCTCAGCTGAGAAAAAAAGTTAGAGATTTGCCTCAAACCAACAACATCTTGCCTGCTGAACTGCCATGCAGAGGAACTTCCCCACCCAAGGACCATGACGGCAGGTGTCGGGCAGATGGCTTTATTCATGGGCACCAGGGGACAGAGCCTCCCGCGCCACCCCACCAGAGCTCAGGCACCAGCTAGAACCCGGCCCCTGGGCACCTCGGGGCTGGGGCACAGAACAGCCCCCGGCCTTAACCTCATTCACAGAGTCTCCAGCGCCTCTGCCCATCTGCTTCTGCTGGCCCAGCCCACGAGGCCACGCTGATGGAAAGCCTCCGTTTATCCTTATTTTCCCTCCGCAACCAGCCTGGCCCTCTTTCAAGGAGCAGCCAAACTGCACACCTCTTCTCGTTTCCTGCCAGGAAAGGAAGCTGTGGGCCTGTGTCTGCCCCAAATGTACATGGGGAAAGGTGGCAAGGCAGGGGCTGTGCTCTGCAGAGCTGCCTCCTCCCCGGGCTGGGGAACGGCTCACAGGGCAGCGCTCCCACTCCGTCCTGGGCATCGCGTCCCATTCGCCTCCTTGCTCACGGCTGCTGCTGGGCAGCACCATCCCACGTGCTACAGAGGGAGACATCAGTGCCGTGCCCCCCCGCCTCCAAACCTCCAAACTTCAGCTTTCTGTCTGTGGCAGCGAAGTCATTATTTCTGCATGAACTAATCTTTTGTATTTTGGGGGGAAATCTTCAAATACTTATTTCTAGGAGGATTTGAGTTATAAATTAGTTTGGGAATTTTAAAATCAGTAACAGGGGAATCAGAAATGTGATTCTGTCTTTTTTCCATTTCTTACACGCTTGTGCAACAAGGAGGCAAGGTTTGGAATGACTGGCTTTTGAAATCAGTGTGGAAGTCGACACGCTGCAGTGTGTGGCAGGAACTGTTTTCATTTCTGGAAAGCACGGAGGTCTGGTTAAACACGTCTGCTCCTTCCGTTGTTCTACAGACCAGTGACAAGACAGGCGGCCTCTCCTTTGTGCTGTTTGCTGGCAGCTCATCGGCAAACACCAGCGCGGCTCCTGGGGAACCTTTGGCCAAGCAGCTCTCACCCCAGCACCTCACCCTGGGTTTTTGGGGCTGGGTGACATCTGTCCTCGCTTCACATCGCTGCGCAGGGTCGGGGTCAGCAGAGCTGCTGCTGCAGATGCAGCCTGCCCAGTGCTGGTGATGGATTTTGCAATTCCAACCAAGCCCTCTAGCCAAATAATCCGTGTTTGGCTTCTGCGCGGGGTGAGCGCTTAGTGCGGTGCCAGCAGCAGCCCTTCCCCAGCGGGGCTGCCAGGACTCCTGCCTTGTTTGCAGAAACATTATCAACTCACTCCGAATGCGATCAACAGAACTAAATTTGCAATAAAATCAATGAAGTTCTATTTAGGTACTCTAGGGAAGCACCTATGGCACGCTTAAGAGCATGGAATTTAATTAATTTTCCTTATTTATATTCTGGCCAACGAGCCAAGATTCATTTTACCTCGTTAAATTTATTTACACATATATTGGGGCCAGACTGAGAAACACAAGTCAACCAGAGAACATCCACTGGGCTCCTGACTTCAGCTGAAGCAGCCATGGAAACCGCTAGGCATTTGTTTCCCACCACCTAAAGGCACAACGGACAGAGCTGTTTGACACGATAAAAGAAGTTTTCTGTGTAATGATTATTATAAAAATCCCACTTCCCATGTAGGCTCCCCGCGTGCCCCGGCAGCATGCAGTGGTGAGGAGAGGGGCAGGAGCCCCTTCCCGGGTGCTCAGATCAGAGCTGCCCAGGCCTTCAGCTCTGCTCCCAGCTGCTGAGGGATGCGAGCACGTTAGTGCCTTGGCCCCCTGGCCCCTATCGTACACTTGGTTTTCTTCAGAATAGACCTCCAAGGAGGTACGTCTGTTATGTTTAACTTCCAAGATTAAGTGTAACAGCGTTCTGGAATGATCCGAGGCACGCTTCTGCGGCACAGAATTCACTCAGCCAAGTTCACAATTACACCAGGCAAACTGCTTAGGAGAAAATACACAGAATACACAGAAAGTGGCCTTTCTAGAGCACGTGGCATTGCAGTGAGTGCTGTGAAATTATTCCTTTACCTCACACACCATAACGAGCATCTTCTACAAGAAGGAACAAAATTGTGCAGACTCTGAAGAACAGCTCGAGGAAGCGATCCATCCCCAGAAACCACGGGATGGCTTCCTGCCCCCATCCCGTGCTGTTGCTGCACCGGGTTTACTCAGCAGCCAGACCGGGCTCAGTACCACAGATTCAGGTTAAACGTTAAGAGCACGCAGGGTCAAATCCCCACTACAGCTTCTTTTCACAATGTCAGAATAAACCAAAAAAATTAGCTGCAAAAATTGTGAAAAACAATAAAAAGCCAGCTTCTCTCTTCTCATTGGGAAGTTAAAATTTTCTCTAGCGAAAGAGAAATACATAGGAAGCGCTATCATTCCTGAGCACCCTTCCATCTTTTACGTGGACCTTAGCAAAGTTTGCTCCTTTGCTGTGTTCTGAGGTCCCCCAGTGCGGGGCCAGCACCAGTAAGCGGCTCGGAGGAGACGAGATGGCTTTGCATCACCGTGAGTTATTTTGCATCGCAGCAACATCGCATCCTAACTTTATTAAGCCCTGAAAACGCACACGGAGCTCCAAATGGTTTAATTGCGTAAATAAATTTAAGGGAACAACACCAGCAGTCACCAAAACAATTTGTTCCTTCAGCTGATTTAAGCCTCCCGAACACGACCGGTAATTCTTGTCCGCACATCTCCTCCCGAGGGGGGCAATCTGCCTCCCTCTTCTCCAAACCATTCCATTACCCTTGCACGGCCTATTTCTTCATTTCAGTCAATTTGGTTTTTTCTCCCAAGACTTCTGCTACTCTGACAATGTAAGAAGTTCAGACAGGAGACTGCTCTAAGCAACAGAAACTAAATGGTAGTCTGCAGTGGGGGAAAAAAAACGTGAAGCAGGAAGAT
Organism: Stictonetta naevosa; assembly: GCA_011074415.1. Lineage (NCBI taxonomy): Eukaryota > Metazoa > Chordata > Aves > Anseriformes > Anatidae > Stictonetta > Stictonetta naevosa. The sequence continues at coordinate 35,946,256 of CM021702.1, forward strand.
CCTTTACGGAAAGGTCTCCCAGGGTGGAATAAGATGCCTCGTGCTGCTGATGGGGAGGAGTTAAACGGACTTAGCAGGCACTGCAGTGTGAGAGCAGGGGTACAGAGCACAGGCATCGACACCGGAGCCGAGCCCACAGCGGTGAGGGGGGCAGCTCAGCACCTCGGGAGGAGGTGGGAGATGGAAGAGCCAAGTGCTTTTCGCAATGGAAAAGCAGATCCCGGCCCGCAGGGACCGCCACGCAACGGGAAGCAGCCCCGGGGAAGGCTGGCATCCACTTCCTTCCTCTGGGAAGAAGTGCTGTATTAGTGCTCAGCTCTCGAGTATCAGCAGCGCTAACCGCCGAGCTCTGCAACTTATTTGTCTCTCGAATGGGGAACGAAACACCCCGCAGGTGTTTCGGCAGAGGAAATGCTGTTGCTAACACAAGAAATGTGATTTAAACTCTCTCTGCAGCAGCGTACCAGCATTGTTCAAAGGGGAAAAAAACCTACTACTTGTTTTAACAAGTAGTTAAACAGAGCAAATTAAGTCCGACTTTTATGACATTTACCAAGCAAACAGCTGGGCATGAATGGAAGGATTTGGGTTGTTTGCCTTTTCTAAGTAGGACATGAAATATTTAATTACGTTTTTGCTATTGTCAATGCCCTGATACCACACTTGAGACGCTGAACCCGCTCCCTCCAATTCCCACAAGAGCAAACAGCCGCATACAGGAACAAGGCACAAACGGGGCAGGACAGATGTGTGCCCGGTGCCCCCGGGCTCCGGCGAGGTGGATGGAGCCCCGCAGCACTACGGCCCCTGCGTGGTGTGCTCCTGTCCCACCAGGGCGTCCTGCCTTCTACCTGCGCTTGGTCACGTCAACGCTACTCCAGAGAAAGGAGGCTTACGGTGCACTTCCACACAGGTAAGTGAAATGCTCAGACTCCATCCTAACGCCTCGGAAATCCCCAGCTATCTGTACAGGCAAACTGAACCGCGATCCAGAAAGCCAGTTCAGATCTGTCCATCCACTTACCTGCAGCAACAAATGTCCCCTGCCTGACTTCATTTTCCAGTGGGGATGGTGTGGAAACCTTGTACGAAGTTCTGCCTGACACCTCGCTGCAGCGCCTTTCCACGCAGCGCTTACCTCTGTAGCCTCGCCGCACCAGCCACGCCGTGCTGGGCCCCCAAAAACAAAAGGCTGGATTTCCACACAAAGAATCACCGTCAGGACGAACACCCAGCTTCTGAAGGAGCCTTAACCGGGCAGCTGAGCGCTTCAGTTTTCAGCAGAGATTTGCTGTCCAGCAGTAGGAGAAAATTGGTATTTAAATGTGATCTCTGGCACGAGTCTAGCTCAGAAAACCGCTGTATGTGCGTGCCTCCCTTCGTGTGTGCCAACACAGATATAAAACTGAGAAGTAATTTTATGCTGAATATTAGGTCGAGTAGGAAGTTATCACTTTAATAACTATAAACATTCATTTGCTTGCCTCGTTACACAGCATTAAAGCTGGGCAGATCATTTACAACGAGCTTGTTAGAACTACTCAGTATTCAGAGTCGAGCTTGTTTTTACTGCTAGACACAGGACACCCAGAAACGAGGTGGGGAAAAAACTTCCCAAGGATATTAATGCCAATTTTTTGTTGGGAATATTTGGAATTGCTCCTGATTTTCCATGAATGATACTTCTTGCTCACCTGCGATCTATGAATTCCAGGAATGCATGGGCTAGACACTCACAACTAACAAATGCAGAAGGAAAACTACCTCCGAGTGAATTATCTTAGCCATCTGAATGGCTCCTGGGGAAAAACAGAGAGCCACCACCAAAGCCCCGCAGAGAGCACCCAGACCAGCAGAGCCCAGAGAAGCCATCTGAATGCCAGACATACAAGTATTTTTTTCTTTTTTTAATTCATGATTTTGTAGTTGCAACAGAGGCTGGATAAAGCCCCTCGCAGTGGAACACCGACTGCTGCGGTCCAACACCAGCTCAGCTCTGCTGGGCCAGGCACTGCCACGTGGCTCTGCTCGCCCACCAGAGGCTCCGGGTAGCTTCAAGGCACCAGACGGCTAGCCTTACCCCTTAATTAACGCCCTGACAAAATAATTGTTACGGCCAAGCATTACCTAGCCCCCCGCATTCAGTCTCACTGAGGAGGAGGCAGCAGGACGTGAGGACGGCACAGCCATAACCACATCGCCTCTCCCTGCTGGGACCTCAGCGCTCTGCACAGCCAGCGCCTCTCTCTGCTGGGAAGAGAAGCTGTTTTTCCCCCCAAAATGCCATTAAAATAACAGAGTAATTGTTGTTATGAAAATGTGTTTTGTATCAGCAGAATTTGCTAATGAAGCAAGCTGACAGACACATGAAAGAGCATGTAGAAAAACCCTGGCACTAAGAGGTGTTTTGAACATATAATGACGCTTGGCCGTTAAGTTACTGATAGGAAAAATACTTAGTCACTTCCCAGCTGTTCTGTGGCAGGGTAAAACATTAAATTTAAACCATTAAATAATTCTGAAAGGAAGAGAACAGGTGGCAAATGGCTTCTATGGCAGATGGTGCCTTTTTTAATATTTGTACTCACTGCTAATTTAGAGAGTCCACAACCACACACTCCTACCTTACCTTTCCCATTTGAATAATTAAGAAATTGTATGTGAAAAAACAAATACCCCAGCTCCTAATACAGTAGCCATAAAAAAGGCATTAGAGATCGCCAGATATCCCACACCTGAAGTACCACGTAACTTGAAATCTGGAAGTTTATTGGGTTTGGGGTTGGTGGTGGTGGGTTTTTTGTTAGTTTTAAGAGTCCTCTTCAAAGGCTTGGCTTGATACTGCTGGAAAATTAAATTCTCTCTTTAGCAGCAGAGCAAATAAGCACAAAGATAAGCTACACAGCGATCTGTGCTGTATCTCCACAAGCTCCTGGTTAGTCTTTATGCTAGATCTGGCACAAAACCCAAGCTAACAGCAAGGATGACATTACGTGGAACATTTTGCCTGGCACACAGAGGAGCAGAACCACCAACAGATGAAAAAGGAAAAAAAGAAGAAATAACCTAAAACTGAGCTGCGATAGCATTTCTGGACCTTTCTCAATTTTAGCTGCTTGATCTTAAACCACTTCCCCTGAGCTCAGCAGAACCGAGCAGCTCACAAAGCACTGTGCCCAGACACTTCTCACTACGCCACACTACCGAGGGGCTCCATCCCCAGCTACCCGAGTTTTATCCCATCGAACAAACCCACAAAGACAGCCCAGACGCCCCTGCTGCACTGGAACCACGGGCATCTGGAGGAGAACCAACAGCAAGGGGCTTGGCTGAGCCAGGGCCACCCCGGCAGCAGCAGCGTTCAGTTGGCGACCTGACTCCAAACCTAACGCGGGACGTCGGCCTCCAGCGGGTTCTGCTGGAGTTCCCTTTCACCAAAGAGGCTTCAAGCTTAGCAGTGCTTAAAGGAAGCAAAGCAGTAGTTTTATCGCTACAGGAGTCCCTAATAATTACAGCTTCAGCTGCTTTCAGGAGCCAGTCTAGGCACAACCTTCCGGGTATTCCTCGTTAGAGGCAGCTAAGTCACTATTTCACCAGCCTTCTCCACAGAGCTGTGCGGTACCTCCCACGGGCTGTTTCTTCTTCCCAGCCTCAAACCAGGAACTCTGCCCTGGCCGAGACACCCGAGGGCAGGCTGCGGCTGAGCATGTGGGAGACGGGACTGGCCCTAAGGGGCCACAGGGCTTCTCTGGATCGGTTTGAGATCATGAGTTTTAAGACAGGGATGGCTGAAGAGGAGAAAAACTGGAAATCGAGTCTGACGAACGTCAGTTTTCATCTGCAAAAATTTCGGATGTCACATTGCCACAGAAACCTACCGAGCCCCTGCATGGGACAAAGCTCTGTGACTTTCCCAAGGTATCTCCACACCATATACATAAATTATAATTAGTTTTTTTTTTTTTTTAAAGGAGAGAGGACCACCCAAATGAGAAGTGCCAGAAGCAGCACCGGCAGCCCTTGGGGCTGAATACTTCGCGTTCCCTCAGCCCGCAGGACGCAGCACTGTGCTCCCAAGAAGCTCCAAGAGCCTTCCTCTGGGAGGCTGCAGCAGGACCGGGACGCCCCCAGCACCCCGTTACTGACCCTTTCCTGCAGGGCCAGCGGAGAGCAGCACAGCTCAGCCACACTGCGCCACAGGGAAGCACGTTAGAAAACCCCCTAGAAACAGATATTCAGTCAATTATAGGCTTATTGATTGAACAAGCTGCTGTGACTAGAAATACAATAGTACACACGGTGGTGTAACACCGATCTCCAGAATAATCAATTAACGGCGGATAACTAAGCGCACTGCTCAGCCTCAGACACCAAGACACACGCAGATCTAACGTGGAAATAATTTAATCTGCTTTGTTCCTTAAGTTCATTCATACCGCAAGAACATCGCCTCACAAACTTTAGACAAGGAGAACATGGGAAGTTCGTTAATTAGCACGTTACTTTATAAATCATACATGAAACAAGAAAAATGCAGCTGCCCCAGGGCCTGCAGATTATGTGCTCTCAAAGATGTATTTTTCTGGGAGAACTGTAAGTCATCCTCAATAAATGTCAACACGCTGATGCTTTTAACTGAGAGGCAGGCAGGGTTACAAAGTACGCTATGCACTTGGGATTATCTGTAAATTAAATCACTCTTTCTTGAGGCTTTCCCGGTCATTAGCTTACATGGCAATGGAGACATTTATTTTTGACAGCAGATAGCTGCCGTTGACCAGCTGACCATTTTTGTCCTCTGAGTTAAATCCACCTGCACCATCCTGCCTGCTGGGTGTTTCAGAGATCGGAGGCAGATGCAGTACGCACAGCGGATCTTATTTCTAACGTTTCTGCAAAGCTTTTAGCCCGCATGTCTTCTTGCCTTTTCACTCATGCCTATCCAAACCCTGGTTCATTCATTAGCACTTATGAACACACACACACACTTATTTAATCGGGTCGCTCCCCATCCTCACAGCCATCCCAAGGCCAGACGTCAATCCTTCGTGCTGCCACCTAGTCCACAACGCACCAAACTCGGCCGAAATTCAGGAAGCTTTTCATCAAGCTCATGTTGACAAAGATAATTTAAAATGAACACCTTAGAGTCCTCTCTACTGCGAGCACAATAAAAAGGAATTTCATAAAAGTGTTTTATGTAAGCCTTTGCAAAGGAAATAGCCATCCCTCCAGAGATGATGATTAATAGAGAAAAATGGTTAGCTGAATCTCCAGTTTATTTTGTATGTACTGGGCATTTCCAAGCTTTCTTTTCTAAAAAGCTACTATATATTCTGTAGGAGAAAACCCCCAGAAGTGTGTGGTTTACTGTGAAAGATTGATAATAGGATGATTGCTCGGGCACTCAAAGCATGATAGTTGATAGCCTATCACACACTCATTCGAAAGGAAAGCAACAATTATCATGGCCTGACATGTTTATCATTGCAGAGCTGAGCCAGTTATCTGAACGGTATAGCTCCCTGGTATTATAATATTCTATCACGCCTAATACAATTCACGCAGGGCTCGCTACTGCAGCCGTAAATCAGAAGTCCTGCGACTGCTTCTTCCAAGAGCGCCTGAGCATCTCAATTCAAGGAAGAATACAGCTGGCATCTAAATTTGTTTTTCAGTATGGAAGAAGAATGATTTTCTTCCCCTCCGGATTCTCCTCCAAGATGCTTGCTTACAAAGAGGCAAAATAATCTCTGTGGGTCAAATAACACTCAGTGGGAAGTGCCACCAACTCTGCCAACCCCCTGCCCTAGCGAGGGACCCCAGCTGCCCGGCTTCCCTGTCCCCAGTTCCAGGCCACTGGCCCCGCTACCCAGCGTTGGAGCAGCCAGGCGACAGTGTGCTCCCCTGGATGACAACTGAAATCTTTCTGCAGATCCTGCAGCTCACCCAGGGACAGGGATTCAGGCAGGTACTGTCTCGTTCATGAGATCTGCCTCTTCCTCCTCCTGCTCCCACGATGGGCCTGCTTTGGAGTAGCCTGCTTCATCCTCTTCTTCCTCCTTTCCCCTCTTAGTCAAGTTTCTTCCTTTACTAAGTGACCTGGCTTTCGCATCCACTGCTTCTCCTTGAGCACAGGGATGACTGATACCAGCACGGGGTGGCTCTGGTTCAGCTGTGGGGCCTGAACCAGAGATCCAGGCCCAGCGGCATTTGCTTCCTCTTGACGGAGCTGAACAGTACCGAGAGCACCTGACGGGCACAGCCAGACCCCAGCACAGCACAGCCAAGATCAGGGCATACCTTTCTAAAACATTCTATCACATTTTTAGGATTCTGCATTTGTTCCGGGCTGAATTCTAAAGCCATCGGAGGTGACAATCCGGATAAATACCTGCCCACGCCCTCCCACACACCTTGCACCCGCTGCCGTCCCGCCTCAGGGCAGACCTCTGGGCGGTATTCTTAAACAGTTGTGTAACCTTCCACAACACTGGAAACACATGCAGGAGGCATAGCAACAGGACCGTGCTAGTCTGAACAACCCACAGATACTAAGATCTGGTCAGCCCCGTTGTTATCCCAACCCACAGCAACTCAAAGGGCTGTTGTGGTTTATCCTGCAGGCAGCTCAGCACCACACGGCCACTGGCTCACACCCCCGCAGTGATGGGGAAGGAACCAGAGAACAGGTACAGCTTAGGGGTTGGGATACAGACACTTTAATAGGGCAGAACAGGAAGAGAAATAGATACATGACATCTACCCAAAACAAGGGATGCACAACGCAGTTGCTCACCACGCACCAGTCGGTGCCCAGCCAGACCCAGCAGCGGCAGCTCCCTGACAACCACCCCATATCCCTTGTCCCTCATGGCACCACCTGGCAGGAAACCCCCCTTTGGGCCAAACCAGGACAATATTCTGATGAGAGTACAGCCCTGTCTTCGAGTCTGAAAGGCGTTATTCCTACGGGAACGCTTGCTCCTCAGCCTCCCTGAAGATAAACACACTGCTGTACTTCCTCGGCAGTCATTTATCTGAGTGGCTCTAATGACTGCTCAACAGGAACAATAATTACTGAGATACATTTTTCATACGAAGATTTCATCTGAACAGCTAATATCATAACTGCAAACTTTCCGCAAATTTTAGTCTCGCTGTATTTTGCCACGTTACACTTCAAGTATCAAAAAGATGCAAAATGCACCAAAACTAAAATTTTAAATGTGATGGGTATACTGTATTTCAAAAAATATATGCATAAGCATTCAAAGCACAAATAGTTTCAAACATTACCCAAAGACTTAAATCAGACAGATTTCCATAGCGAGTTAGGGATGCCACAGTATCTCCCAAGGTATCACATTCAGAAAGTTGTTACATGATGTCACGCTAAGAAAACAGGAACTTTTCCAGTAAGCAACACATCCAAACCTTTCATTAGAAGTAGAAAACCATGGCTCCATTCCTCCAGTATACTTTACAGACAGCCAAACCACCTACTTGTCTTAAATATTATTGTACATCTACAGTTCTTGGCGGCCTGCAGCTCCCTCACGAGGGGAGCGGAGGGGCAGGTGCTGAGCTCTGCTCTCTGGGGACAGCGACAGGACCCGAGGGAACGGCATGGAGCTGGGACAGGGGAGGGTCAGGCTGGGGGCTAGGGGAAGGTTCTGCACCCAGAGGTGGTCGGGCACTGGGACAGGCTTCCCGGGGCAGTGGGCACAGCACTGAGCCTGCCAGAGTACACGAAGAGTTAGGACAACGCTCTCAGGCGTAGGGTTTGGTTTCTGGGTGGGCCTGCATGGAGCCAGGAGTTGGACTTGATGGTCCCAGTGGGTCGCTTTAACTTGGGATATTCTGTGATTCTGTTTCTAGCAGATACCTTTCAACTGCCAGCACCACAACCTGAGGATCTGCTGCAAAGGCTGAGTGCCACCAAGGCCATGTTTTCTTACAGAAGGCACTGATGTGATAGAGGATGCAACTCAGTTCACATAGTACCCACAAATGTCACACCGTATCTAAGAACTACTAATGCATACAGAGTTTTGAACTCACTTTTAACATGCTTTCAGAAAGCACCTCTAAGCAGTACCAGAAAAAATAACTTTAATTCCAGAAAAACACCTGTATCCACTAAATATTTCCCAGAGCACACTGACAACAAGACTCATACCCAGAAGGCTCTCTCCGTTGCAAAGTATATTAAGCTGCTTCTTAATGCCACCAAGAGTAGCCTTACCTGGAAAAGGCGAAGTCAACAGTGGAATTTTGATAGGTGAGAAGGTCAGCACATGGCAGGGTTGGATGCTCGGGGGTGAAGGTCCTTGAGGGGCTTCAGACTCCACCGACATCATCGCCGCAGTGGCTGCTGCGGCCAACGCGAGGGTTTGATTGCTGCTGACTGGTTTAAGGCTATTCTGGCAACCACCTGTGGAAGAGTGAGATATGACATTTTATTTTTAATTGGAAACCAGTGGATTTACGTCAGAATGCTTTCAGCATTTTGAGTTTTAACACAAGTTGGCACAACTATATGGAACGTTCTCTCCCTGGCTTCCACTACGCGAGTCCACCTTCATGAGATGCTAGGTATTGAAAATACTTCACATTGCTTTTGAAACCTTTGAATTTTCTGCAAAAAGCACACTTAATGGCACCGTTTAAATGCAAGTTTTATTTATACAATGCCTTGTCCAAGGCCATGGAGCTCATGCAGCATCACAGGCACCAGAGCCCTTGCCCACCTCGCTGCCATTATTCTGTAAGTCTGAGCCTGTGCTTTGTGCATTCTTAGGTATTTAAACCCCATGCACGTGAACATACCACTATAACCTGGAGGGACAAAGCAAAGTAATATTGGGTGATACATAAGCTGTGCAGTTATTAAATTTAAATGAAAAAAATGAATAATAAATGAAGTCAACAGGTTGAATGTATTGACCACTATTTACTCCGTCTGCCATGGCTTCGCAACTATTCTGACTTTTCCTAAATATAAGCCGTCTGATTCCAAATCTGAACCTTTGTGTTACCTGTTATATTCAGCATCCAAGGTTAGTGTTACCCACTGGACTGTTGTCCTGTTAGATGCCAGCAAATACCTGAGTTTTACAACTTTTATTTAATAGTAACATTCATCTTGAAAACATGCCATGCAGAAAATTCTAATTATCTTACAGAGGAACTCTGAAGTTGTCCACCAAACGTAGGCTCGAGTTCACTTTTGACTGTGAAGATTTACCTTGAGTCTAACAAGCTTAAGGGGTAGACCTTTAGAGCTCAATCTTGTCTAAGTATGCCAAATAAACAAGAAAATGAGTAGTAAGAAGTCTTAAGGAAAAAAACTAATTTGACAAACACCAGCTGTTCCTCCCTCTATACTGAGCTATGTATTCAAAAATTAAGCAATCATTAGCTTATTATGTTATTTAGCAAATGTTTGCAGTTCATGTGGAAATCCTTCAGGCAGTAAGAGCCAACTGTAGCTCTGCAAAAAATCACTATTTGCTCAGACACATCACAGCAGGCATCTCCTACATCTCCCAGATTTTTGGTACCTCCGCCTGGCCCCAGAGCACCCGCTGCCCGCCAGGCACGGGCCCAGGACATGTCAGAAGGTGCGAAGGCAGCTCGGCATCGTGCCTCGGGCTGGGGGTGCTGCCATGGTCAGCGGTGGTGGACGTACCCCCAGCAAGCCCCCTCACAGCCACAGCCCGGCTCTGAAGCCCAGCTACCTCACCCAGGGGTTTAGATCCTTCTCTGCATTCACACACCTGAAACTTTTTGCATTTTAGCTGCCAAGTGCTGTTTTGCTCTCAGTTCGCACTGGGGGAGAAAGGTGGGTCAGCGGAAGGAATATGTTTTGGTTAGAGCTAATTGGGGCTCTGGAGGTTATCTATTGTGCTAACTCTTGGCAGCTTTGCTTCTAACTCTTTGTAATAATTATTGCCAACAAAATAAGCTCTCTTAGCAAAACAGAAGTCAATGTTTTCAGCAAGCACCACAGAAAAATTCCATTATCGCTACTGCATTTGTCAATTCCAAGCAGAACCCATTTAAAATACCTGCACACACAGTAATACGACAGGCATGCAGGCAAAAATAAACACTAACAAACAATATTAAAGCTTTAATCATTCAACCACTGATAGATGAAAAATAGATTATTCTGCCAAAGTCACAATGGAAATATCGAAAGTATCAGTGTCCAACTGCTCCAGCCATCTTACCAGCTTTCATGTTTATTCACATGAGAACTAACACAGCTCTTTGGTTAGGTTAAACACCTCGCCCCCAAGAAATCACACTCACTGCTAATTCCAACAACCCTCAGGTGGGAAGAAAAATCAACAAAACGTCTTCTGTAACTCTTATGAAAATTAATGTTGCATGGAAAAATTACTTTCCTACTGGCTTCCTACAGGGTACACAAGCAGAACGGTTGTTTACTTCTCAATTGATTCTTATTTTGGAGAAGATGCAAATCCCCCAAAGAGCCCAGGAAAGCAGCAAAATAACCGAAGTCTCCGCTGCTTGGACAGCCAAAGTCTGCTATGAGCACAGACGAGTAAAACTCTTGAAGCAGTAGAGTTAGCAGGGCTTCCTTATTAAAGTTTCATCAATTCCGTTATTAAAGTTTCATGAGTCAGCCGAAAGAGAAGTTTCGGTGATTTCCCTGCCTTTGATGAGGTTCTCTCTCCCTCTCTCCTACTAAATAATTCCATCAAGCAAGGACTACCCCTGTAATTGTTAATACTTGAGAGTGTATCACCAGCAGGGTGCCTGGGGGTCATCAAGCCCATCTCTTCCTTTGCAGTCAACTGAGCAACCCATCTCAGCAATTTATCAGGCTCAAAGATAAAATATGATTTCCAAAGCAAACTCCTATTGGAGCCTGGCCCAGGACACGGCTTCAGAGATCGGGATTTTCTTCTGCATTCGGCATAGTCGGAGAGAAGCAGCTCTTCTCAGAAACAAACCCGATTTTGCTGAAGTATTTCCAAAAAGTTCTGGGAAGGGTTTCTTAGAATCATTCTTAATGACTTCATTTACTTGAATTTCAAGAGTCAAATGCTTTGCAAGTAGCAGGAAAATACTATCACCAATACACGCTTGAGGGGAAAAAAAATAGCAACGGTTGCTTCTCCAGATCTTTTTTTGCCAAGGCATGCTGCATTCGGGGCAGTAAGATAACCACCACCCACTTTGCTATTCTTCCCCAGACTGCCATCGCTGCTCCCCTCCAGCAAGCAGATTAGGGGAGACATCTGAGACTTTTATGTGATGCTACTGAAGAGCGGAGAGCAGCTGAAGAAGCAGTGAAGAGATTATTCAGAGACAATTAAGCAAAGGTGGTGAAATGCAGCGAAGGCGACATAACAGGGCAATTTAAAAAAGGGTAATTTAATTCAAGACCTTCTCTTTTAGAAAAAACACACATTTATACGCATGTTGTGCAAATTTACTGTACGTGTAATTTAATACATTTGGAATTACACTTGGCTATTTAGTCCTTCAGTCTGTTTCTTCAGTTCTGCCTACAGGAGAATATCTTTACCCAAAACACATGTGCATCTCCCCAGAGACCTAAATTAAAGAAATATAAGAGGAGGAAAAAAATCAAACAGGTTAAAGACCTTTTTGAACTTTTTGGCTGTCATTGAGGAAAGAAAAATACACTGCAAGTGCCCAACAAAGGCTCTGTAAGAGCTCTGGGGCTTTAGGAGGACCTCCTGCTGGCGAGGACAACTGGACACTAACTCAAACACTGACCTTGCTGCCTCTTCTTTTCCACCTGAAAGAACTCAAAGACAATTCTGACACAAATGCAGTTCCACATCAATGTGCTGAAGTATCTCTATCCACATATGTGGATGCCAAACACCCAGAACCACACAACACCCAATTTATATCAAAGTTTTCCAATCACCAAAAATTTCAACCCTATGCAAATGATCTTTGGTAGTTTATGAAAAGAACACAAGGACTCAATACTAGTAGAAAAAAATGCCAAGTACTGAGTAGCATCCTAAGGGATTTGTAATACTTTCCACGTACACTTAAAGTAATAAATATTTTGAAGGCTGTCCAACATACATGCATGTTACGAAAGTTGTATGAAATTAAAAACCAAATAAATACAGGTTGGTTAAATACTTTCACCTGAGCATCAGTGAAGTCAGTAACACCAAGCTCAATCCTCACCCACAGAGGGACATACGTCATTTCAACTTCATTTTAAACCAAATATATTTTTTACTTTACTCATAGAACTAATCATCACTAAATACCCTGACTGCCTTTACCCCTGTTTCTTTTGAGGCTCAAGCTACTTTCTCTCCTCCCTGCCCTGGCCACAGGCACCCCGCTGTTCTCTGGGCACCAGTACACTGCACAGTCCACCTGTTACTGAATTTTCTGCATCTACGTAGGCACAATCCCAGCTACTATCTAAAAAAATTAAGAAGTCTACCATTTGTGCTTACAAAGCACTTTAGAAATGCTCACTGGATCTCAGCCGATGCTGCCTAAACCAGCTGCAGACTAGAAGGGGGATTTTTGCACAACAATACCACACAACCAGATGAATCCTCAGGTCTAGTCCACCGGCTGGGGACCTATTCTGCAGCATAGGGTTGCCACTTACCGCTCCAGCCTGGAGTCAATAAGTTTTGACAAGCATTACAGCTGTCACAGAAAGCTCCCTGATGAGCTCTTGCTGGCAGCCAGGTAGGGAGCAGGGATGAGGTGCTGGTGTGAAGCTCCGCACCCCGGCGTGCTCCATCGGCATTAACAGAGCAGCACGGGGAGACGGGTGCCCCCGACCCGCAGGGTGTACCCAGGACACTTAGCTTCGTGCAACAGCTGTCATAAAACACTTAGCACTTCCTCTGAAGACATGTGAAAAAACAACTCCAGAAGAAAGAACAAAGCATTTCAAGTGTGAATTATTATTTACTATCCCTTATTCCCTTTCCCTTCATCTGTAAAGTCTTTAAGAAAAAAAAAAAGAGATAATGAAGTCTGAGATGACAGCTCTTTAATAAACTTGTTAGACTATTATCGGTATTAAAACTGACAACAACTGTCTTTTGATATGGAAAAAAAAGAGCATAGTTCAAATGAGTTAAACTGGCTGTCGCTGTCCAATCCTCCCTCCTGGAGGCCAAGCCACAGAACAGGGGGAGCAGGATAAGGAAAGGTACGCAGCGACACTCGGCTTCTGCCTCAGACCTCACCCCCAGCCGGGGCTCTGCTGCTCCAGGCAGGGGCACAGCACTCACCTCGCCAGCTGCTCCAGGCCCTGGCACATTACAGCACTGCCCCCCAGCCACTTTTGTAGACCAACAGCGGTGGTGTCAGACACTGCCCTGGCCAGCAACGCAAGGCAGATGTTAAAACATGAGGTAAGCTGACACAACGGGACAAAACCTGACGATTTACTCAAGAAACCCAGAAGCAGCCCCTCTCCCGGAGCTGTGCCCGCAGCACAACCTCCCTGCAGATGGCTGCCAGGAGAAAACATCTCAACGCTGCTTCAACCACCAGCTGCAACCTCGGTGCTTCTGAAAATCCTACACCTCGGATCATCTGCTCATAAAAATCATTGGTTAGATATAAAAGCAATAGTTAGCATTGAAAGGACACTGGTCATAAAAATGTTAAGTTTGAACATGAGTATCACCTTAATAATAAATACAGATACTTATCCTACCTCTAGATACACATAAATACACTGACCAGTACATTTAAGGAATGTACTCAGACCTTTAAATTGAATGCAACTGGGAAGATAAATTACTCTTATCGTTTTATTCATCAGTGGGACTAAAAGGGTTCTTACTACAAACCATTGGGATCAAACACTAGATATTGTCCTTTCTTGCTCCACTCAGGCTCTGCCATTGTAAAGGTATTTTCTGGTACCATGGAGTCTACAGGACCGATGCACTTTGGCAGACTAAGATGTCATTCCAGTCCCGTACTTCCCACGGGAGTCAGTTTAGCTCTAAGGAGGATACAAACAAACTACCCACTCAAGTATGGTATACCTACCAAAAACAATAAAACACTTTTTTTTGAACCGGTTTCTGTCAGTTCTGCCCGCCCCCCTGCTCCCTGGTCGGCAGGCCGGACTGTCACAGCGACGCTGAGCCGCTGGACGAGGGCTCGCTAGCGGGAAGGCCGCAAGCCTTGACAAAGAACACCAAGCAGGGAATCTGCCCCAACAGAAAACCTTATGTAAGCATTTACAAATGGAGAAGGAAATGGGAAGCGTTACTTAAACTGAACCTACATCGCGCTGTTTGAGCATCTGACCTGGTGTATCACTAGCTCCAGGCGTTTTGGGAGGCCTCCCTGGCCAGCACTCCGGATGGGTACAGGACTTACTGCCCTCACCAGTGAGGCGCGCTTCGGCGCTAATGGGTTTGAGACCTGAAGATGGAGACACGGTTGCTTCTTGGTGAACCCCTTCCTGTCACAATCCAAGAATCACCAGACAGCAGCTTACAAGCACAGCAGCCCCACCACCGCGCTCCCACCACCTTCTCGTGTAGCATGGCACCGCGCGGCTGGGTTTGGTGCCAGCTGTGGTTTTAACAGAAGCTCCAGATGCTTCTTGCAAGGAACTCAGTCTTTTTATCAAGCACAAATACTTGGAAGGCCTACAGCACATAAATTTATAATACCAGTATTTATTCTTGCAGAATTCAGATTATGGAGAAGCTGCTGGCCCTGCTACCTGAACTGCACATGGCTCGAAATTTCAGGTGCTGAGCAGCTTGAAGCAGTACTTATCAATCAATAGCACGAAGCAATGGGTTGACTTAAATAGAATATTTATCCCAATACAAAGGAAAACATATTGATTACCCTATCTTCTGAAGCCAAGAGGGAAGAAAAAAACACAGCCTTTTTTGTGTGTTACCTGGTATTACACACGTCTGCCAGTAACAGCACCACTAATGGCTCACTTTTATGCCCACATGTAGTAAAAATACCTGGCTCCTCACAAACACTAACAGCCTCTGCAAATCCCCCAGAGATGAATTTCTGTGTAATGGGGTCTTGGGACCAGGTAGGAAAACATGACAAGCAGGTCAGAACTACAAGCCTTTGCCATAAACATACTGCACATAGCCTTATTTACTGAAGTGCAAACCCATCTTACTGGGGCTAAGGTTTGTACTTGGCTTGGGTAGACAACACAAAGAGCAACAAAAAGCACAAATTTAATAAACAAAACGAAAATGTCACTAAGGCTGCAACTGAAGTCAAGCATTCCCAAGGACTTCAGTGCTCCTCTCTGCAGGGCCTGACTGTTCCACAAACGGAGCGGACTTTCGTGACGCTTCAGCTCTTCCAGGCTCCAGGTCTAACTGAGTCTGGCTTTCGCAGCTGGGGTCTCCTCTTTCCCCAGCCGTTACATCTGAACCCCGACACGTTCTGCTGTGGGCTCAGCCCCAGCTCCCCTCTCTGGCCAACTCTCCCTCTCCAGTATCAGAGATGAAAAGAGCACCCAGAGGCATACCGTGTCCCATCAGTGTCCATCTTTTCACAGACTACTCAAAATAGACATTTTCTTTTTGTGCCTTTGCCAACGCAGAAGCATGAGAAGAATAGCAAGGTAAGTCTCTCCCAGCCTGCAGGTTTTGTACAGGATCCCTGGCATTAGAAGTCTCAAATTCAGCCTGGTTTAGAAACCAGAGAAGGTCAGAGCTCTTTTGTGTCATGTATTTCAAATTTGTTCAAAACCATACAACTTTTCAAAGGGAAATTGACCAAGTTTTTATATACAAAGG
Source organism: Stictonetta naevosa (assembly GCA_011074415.1). NCBI lineage: Eukaryota > Metazoa > Chordata > Aves > Anseriformes > Anatidae > Stictonetta > Stictonetta naevosa. The sequence goes on from CM021702.1 coordinate 35,962,068, forward strand.
AATCGCCTTCCTTTATAGATTTGTCTTCAATTTAAACTGAAATTATCTATCTGTATACATACACAAATTCTAACACAGATACTTGCTATGAAAAACATGGTTCAGTTCTGCAAAGGTTAGTGGGATTGAAAGAAAGAAAATGAATACTAATGGGAAGGATCAAATAATTCTAATCCGCATAGGATCAGTAACGCTAAAGTAATTTTGTGAAATTATAAATGAACTCATCTTCCTGATATTTGTGATTTCACTATCAATGGATGAAAGAGCAAAGTGACTGTTTTTGAGCAAAGGGACCCTGTTGAAGTGTTGAGGAAGGAAAGAAACTTTGACTTAGTGGAAAACATCTGCTGAAAAATCTTTCCATAAAAAAAAAATCTGCTTTAAGAAGACTGTCTTCCATCAAGGAGACCAACACAAAGTCTTCATTCCAGGTTAGATTGACCCCAACAAAAAAAAAATACTGAGAGCATTTTGTTAAAGATCAAAACTATTAAAAGGCTTTCACTTCTTCAGTACCCACTCACAGCACTTAGTGCTCTGACTGACAAGGTTCCCCGAAGGAGACCTGCACGAACACAGCACGTTCTCCATAACGTATTGTTCCGCATACAACTTAGCGGCTACTGCTGCAGAAGTCCATAGAATCATGGAATGGCTTGGGTTGGAAGGGACCTCAAGGATCGCCCAGTTCCAACCCTTGCCACGGGCAGGGACATCACTCACTAGGTCAGGGCCTCATCCAACCTGGTCCTGAACACCTCCAGGGACGGGGCAGCCACAGCTTCTCTGGGCAAGTACCAGTGCCAGTACAACACAAGACCAGTAAGAAAATGCAATTTATGTTGAAATGTGTTTAAAAAAAAAAATCCATTTGAGGACTGCTAAACGTTTCAAAACGAAAACAGATGAAGCACCTGAGTTTACTCAGCTCTGAGCAGGACGTGCAGAAGGCAGCATCCAGGCTCCATTTACACTGAAGCACCTGCAGACACCGCTCTTGCAAGGCTACCAAGTCCCCAGACTGTTGGGTTGAGCCACTGTCCATGGCACTCACCCCTAGAAAAGTTTGAGGGCCTTTATTCAATCAGCCATCAGCAGCGCTAATGGAAGCGATCTTCAGTTCTGGGCCCTCTCAGCACGAGCTGCGGACAGGACTTGGTTCAGGTACAGATCCTCAGGTCTCTCCGCAGAATCTCCCTGCACAATTCCTGAGGCTGTCCACAGGTGCTCTGCTCAAAGCTACACAGTATTACAGCCTTCAGGAAGGAGATGTTACATTACCGTCATGCTGTCAGGTATAGCACAAGACATTGCACTGCAGTGGCGTTGCTGTAGAGCCAGGAAGCTTTCAGTCCCTACAAGCTTTTGAGCCCTTGCGTTGTGGGACCGTGCCCACGGTCACAGGAGGCACCACACCGCGAACCTCGCATTTCACAGTCACCCTTCAACGAGCAGTAGTCATAATTGATTTCAAGGGCCACAGGCTGAAACCCATCATTTCAACATACCAAAATCAATGGATTTCTGCTGTCCTCAGCTGGGATGCCTCTTTCACTCCCCCTCCACGTGCCAGCCGCTGGTGCACACAAGCGGAGGTGGGACCAGCTTCGGCGTTTGCCCAGGCGGGCTCTGCTCGCCACTCTCCCACCCGCGGTTCATAAAGCCCTTCTCCTACAGAGATAAGAGACTTCTACCTGTACCTCCTGAACCTTGCCTTGCAGAAGGCTAGATGAAAGGCTTGTTCTCCAGGTTCTCCCGTGAAAAACCTGCTTTCACGCACCAGTAGGAACACGTGGCTTAACAGGGAACTGCTGTCAGCAATGCTCTTCAAAGCCAGAAGCGCCAAACTGCAGGAACGCATGCTGAAAGCAGCTTTACTACCATCAGTAACAGTAAAGCTGCGAACATCAAGGACCAGAGGGCTACAGCTTTCACCTGAACAGTGGAGCCAAGGCTCCCTCCATAGGCCACCAGCCACGCAGGGACGCGCAGAAGGCAGCAGGGAGGAAGGTAACGTGTACCTCTGTAACCCTGTCCCCAGGCAGAGCCGAGCCTGGGGATGCTGCTCCCCACGGGAAGCTCAGTGCTGAAACCCAAACGCCTCAGTGCAAAGCAGAGACCTCATTCCAAAGAAATTAACTACCCAGGACAGCTAATTCCTGGTGCTTTGAGGGAAGCTTCCAGGAAGCTCCTTCAGCAGAGGAAAGCCAGACAGCACAGCTAACACAGACATATCTGACTTGGTCCAAGCCGGCCGCGACTCCATCCACGTGGCAGGCAGCACAATGCAGGCGTCAGAAGTATTAATCCTTTCTCTGCAGAAATACCTCCATGCTGCCTTCCTCGCTTACAATAATGAGTCCAACAGACATAAAGCCAGCTATCACTTCTAGGTGGGAAAATAAAGTGTCATTATTCACTTTAGATGCACAAAATTGTAAGTACATAAATTCATGTTTTGTAATATACTGGAGAATAATAGCAGCTTCTTTTTCTTACAGAAAATAACACCTCCTAGTAGGTCGTACTCACAGCTGTGAAATTACAGGCATTACCATTCACCAAACGCCAAAGCCTCATTCTTTTATCTTTGTAACATTGCTGATACACTGAGAAAACAATTATATCATTACTGATAACTGTGGAAGGCAAACCTGCCTGTAAGATAGGCTTTCAAAATGAATACAGCCATGTAGTCTGCAAAAAGCTTATTAACTTCTCAGTTTAAACCACTTAACTACGCAATTTGCTCTCAGTATTTTTATTACTCTTCATATTAACTGTAAAGATTATATAGGAAATACTTCAAGTACTACCATAACACTTCCTAGGAACTTTAAGTATGTTTGGAAGCAGCTCCTGATCGGTCTGTAACGCACTGATATCACATCTTCCCATTCTGGCAGCAGTGTTATAAATATACACATCTGCCTTCATGAGCTCTGGAGCACACAAACCTCAGAGCACATTACTTGATTAGCATCCACCTGATGCATGGATTGCATCGGTCAGAAAAAACATTTAGAGAGGGATGGGAAGATTTAAGAAGTTCGCTGGGGGGGGGCGTCTTCACACCCTCCCCTGCACCTCTCCCACTTGAAGGGGAACACGGAGAGCTTGTTGAAAAGGAGGGCAGCAAATACTGAGCACTCTCCTCGAAGAGCAGGAGCTTGCGCTGTGCCAGGCTGCTAGTGGCACGGGGAAGGAGCCCAAAGGGTAAAACCCACAGAGGTGAATGAGTCAGGAGTTTTACCAGCAACCACCTCTGTCTGTGCAGCACAGCTTTAAGAGCAGCATTCTGAAAGGAGCTCAAGAGAGGAGATGCAATAGTCAAAGAAGTTGCCATACACTGAAGGAAAAAGGGTTGGAAGAGAAATTCAGAGACGTGCAGAAAAAGGCTCTGTCATAAATCTGTCCTGTAAAAACAGCAACTAGAATTAGGTGTAGTATGACTACATGTAACTGGGGCAGAGAGGAAGGTGAGGCTGCAGCACCGAGCACCTGAGAAGCACAGCGCTGGACGCAGCCCTGAACAGAGAAGGCAACATGAAAACAATCAAGAGATGGAAAAAGAGGGGAAAGGCAGAGCCAGAGAAAAGACAAAATAAGCAGCCACACAACTTGGTCACACACCAAGTTCAATTTGAAATGTAAGCAGTGACAGGTCAGTGACGGAGTTAACAGCAGACAGACTTTGTATCAGCAGGAAAAAGAGATGCCATTCAGGGTAATTCTACCAGAAACCCTTTACAGCAGGAGAATAATAAGAAGAAAATGGATCAGCACCAGTTTGATCCATGTGAAGATCTGTCAACACACGCCTGGCTGTGCACATACTGTTCACCAGGACGTAACTTTTCAGAGACAACACAGCTTCCCTTTGCTACTTCGGGATCCCAACCTTGCCGTTAGGCTGGGAAGACCCACTGCTCTGCCTCGCGACCTCTCATCAGCTACCAGATATATTTATTTCAAATATAAAGAGTAAGTATAACATGCATTTCAAACTCTCGGCTTTTGCTGCATTGTCTGAGCCAACAGTTCAGCACAGAGCTCTCTCAACACACAGCCAGCACGTAAATCCAAGCCAGTTTACCAGGTACCAGGCTACCAACCCTTCCACCACACGTGCATTCATGCAGCTGTGCCAAACTCCTTCCTCACCACTGCATTTGTCATTAAAAATGCACTTCAAGCAATGCATCCTGTCTGGGAGCACAGCTCAGACATTCCCTACGCCATCCAGTTGGGAATGCATTCATGTAATGGGTTCTCACCTGTGGCGTCCTTACGCTGAGATTCGCCTGGATCTGGCAAGGACTGAGCACAGCTTCCTGTAAAGGGCTGCTAGAAACATCAAAACAGGGAGCTGATCTGAGTTGTTCAACACGCTAATTAATCAACCTGGCAAATTAACCCAAACAGTCATCTCTTCCAGCACGCTCTCACTGAACTTGTGTCTTACTGGAAAAATACAATAAGCCTGCCTGTGTGCTACACAGACTCAAAAACACAAAGTGCTTCCCACAGCAAAGACCAAGGGAACAAGGGAACACGGGCTCCTCTGCCAACCAGATGACCACCATCCAAGACAGAAACCAAGTCAGCAAGCCATTAAGAATATCAGAACGTAAGTTACTGGTTTAGGTATCAGCAGCATTTTAGTTCTCAATCCTTTCTGTGAGACAACTGCTATTCCAAATTAATACTGTAACTCACAAAGAGAGAGACTCAGCTTTACGGCAGCTTACTTCGTTCTCTTCCAATCACAAAGCTTAGCTTTCCTATTAACAGCTGTGACACACCCGAGTTATGCGGATTAATGTCATTTATTTCATAAATATCACTGTGCATAACTGAGCTCTAATGAGATGATGGATCAGTTACTCTTCTCTGCTGATTACTGTCTACACAAACCACATCAAATTCTTACAATTTACAGCAAATAGAAGAGTCACACACAAACTGTATCGGTAATTTTTTTTTCTGGTTAATTGAAAATAAGCCAAGTATCTCGAGGGTGGCTTGCCCCATCTTTCTGGAAGTAGACAACCAGCTACAGAATAATCTGTTGCAATCTTCTATAATTAATATGTTCTTTTCTTTCTTTTAAAGTAATTTAGGGGATGAAAAGCACTCTGCCATCAAGGTTCCAGATCAATTGAGAGATTTTCAAATGAATGGAATGAAACCCTTACTTTAGAAAATGGCTTATGCCTCTCTGGAGTTGCATAAAAAGCGGTAAATACTTAATTATTTACTAACCTGGTATCAGCTGAGGTGCCAACACCACTGTGGGAAGAGGCCTGGAGGCAGTAGCTGGCCTGGCTATAGCCATAGCTACTTGATTTGTCATTAATAGAGGCTTCTCATTTCCCTGGAAGAGTCTTGATTCCTCAGGATGTATCCATGCTGAATCCAGAGCAAATGCATTATTTAAGTATATCTGTCCAACACAAATAAAAACATTAAGGTTTGAGATACTTTATTCTCATTTCTATTCCTCAATTTTTCTTTTTAATCTTTAACTCATTGTTATGACATGGAAAGTATCTCAGTTTGGGGACAAACTTACAAGAACAGATTGATGCTGCTCCATAAGCGTTGTGGACAGAGTTTAGCTGATCATGAGAAAATTAACTGGCTCTGAACATGAATAATCAGCTTATGTAGCATCACAAATAGAAAATAATAAATGAAGCCAATTGTGCCTCAGACAGAGCTATTCCAGAGCAAGTCTGTCTGCAATTCAGAGACCTCAGTCATCTTCTAGGTTGGAGGGACAGGGACGAGGGAAGGAGATAGGAACATGCAGTCACAAAGCCTCATTTCAATTATTCAGCTAGTTAAATTTACGGATGTAAATAACGATGGGCAGCACGAGGGCCTGGGACAGTGAGTGAAAGCCTGGCGCCAGCCCCAGGGCTGGCAGCGCTCCCAGCGACAACGCTGCCTGCATTGCACCCCCACGTCCCCCCCGAGGAAAAAGGGGGAAGTGCTCAGGAGGGGAAAATGTAAACTCTCAAAATCTCATCCGGTAGTGAAGTTAAAGCATTTTACTCAGCATAGCATGGATAAATGGTAAAGATATTTTATTATTTGCATAACTTCACAAGGCTGATGATTTAATGCTACTGAAGCATCCTCCTCCGCTCATCACCCCCATGACATTCCTTCTCCGTGGGGGTTTCTCTGCCAAACTACCGTCCTCCTGCATACAACTGCATACATGCATAACTGCATAACTGAATACAGTTTACAAAACCAGAAGTATTCTTCGGCTCACACAGTCTCTATACACCAGCATTAAACATACTTCAGAATATGAGCACTGGACTTACTTTGCAGTTCGGCAGCCTTTTATCTATCCAGTTTTTCCCAGCGTGAGGCGGAACCGTAGACGTGTACACAGGTGGAAAGAGAGGAACAAATTCCACACCTGAAGACGGTGAAAATCCTATGACTGGAGAATGACCTCCAAATATCCACTGAGGGAGGGAAAAAGGGCAGGGAGACAAGTTAACAAAGGGGTTTTACCCCGAGTAAACCGATGCTTTTCGTGGTTTCGTAACTAACTAGGAGATGACTACACAACATTTCAGAACCAAGCTCTTCAGCCCAAAAAACGTTTGCGTTTCTTTAGTCGCTCTACGGGCAGTGAGATGCGTTACAGACGTTAGGAGCTGCCCTGGCAATCCCCAGTAAAGCAGCGCCGGGCGGAGGGCTGCAGGTCGCCCCCAAACCGCGGCTTTTCTCTGCCTGCACAAAAATCTCACGAACGAAACCAAAACCTCAACTGGGAGCGTTCGCGGCACGGGCACTGACGGGTGCACGGAGGCAAAGCCGCGAGCGCGGCCCCGACACGCCGCCGCAGCGGGGCAGGGGCCACCGGAGAGCTCCGGGGCTGCCGGGCGGGGCGGCACCGAGCCGGGGCACGGCGGGGAACTTCGGGCTGCTGGGGCACGGAGCGCAGCCCGGGGGCGTCCCGGCGGCTGCGAGCCCTGCGGGGGCGGTCCGCAGCCCCTTAGCCAGCCGCAGGGAGGTGAAAAAATAGATAAAGAAAACAAAAAGAAAAAATAAAAAAAAAAAGAAAAGATGAAGACACCGCAGGTCCGTGCGCCCGATGGAAAATCCCGGTGCTCCGAGGCTGGGAGTACCTCTAGCGGCGGCTCCCCGGCACGGCTCGGAGCCCACCCGGGCTCTTTGCGGAGGAGCCGCGCTCCGCCACCGGCCGGCTCGGGGCTGCCCCGGCCCCGCACGGCCCCGCACCGCCCCGCCGCGTCCCGTCCCGTCGTTACCTGCCCGGGGAGCAGCGCGGCGTGGTGCTGCTGCTGCCGGCGGTGGTGGTGCCGGTGGTCGGCGGGCAGCAGCGGCACCAGCGGCTCGCAGGGGACGTGCCAGCCCGGCGCGGACAGCAGCAGCGGCGGAGGCGGCGGAGGGGGCGCCCCGCCGAGCCGGAGCAGCCCCGCGGCGGCCGGCACCGCCCAGGCCCAGGGGGGCTCCGCGGGCCACAGC
>CM021702.1:35969985-35984603 GCA_011074415.1 Stictonetta naevosa
GCCCGAGAAGGGGCACGGGAGCGGAGCAAGCTCCGCTGCACGGCGAGGGGCCGCCACCGTGGCTGCGGGGCGCGGAGCCGCACGCGGTGCGCCCGGGGCTCGGCTGCGGAGGCGGCTCCCACAACGCGCCGGGTGCCCTGCGAGGCGCTGCTGCAGCCCGGGGGCTGAGCCCTCCGCTCCCAGCGCCCCGCAGGGGAACAGAGCCTCCTGGTGTCACGGTGCATTTAAGATTTTTCAGCAGCTGCCCGCATCTCTGCTGCGGGAATAGCCTCCCCTGCCCTGCTTGAAGCCTGGGCTCCCAGGGTGGAGGCCGCTGGAGGATGGTGCCTTGGGGCACAAGGTGTGGGCATGAGGCCCGCAGCCCTCACAGCCTGCCCGCTGAGGGGTCCAGAGCAGCCCCACAGCAGGGGTGACACCGCCACCACTGCCACCACAGGCACCACCGCCACCAACCAACACCGCACACCCACCAGCTGTGCCCTCAGCTTCTGCCGGGCTGTGGAAGAAGCCCTTGGTAGCACTGCCCGCTCCTCGTTAAAACTGAACCCCATGGCACGTGGCTGCCGGTGTCCCAGCCCCAGCAGGGAGAGGGTCACCACGCTCTGTGTGATGGTGCGAGGACAAAGGGCCACCACAGCAGCTCCTTCCTGCGGCCTGGCTCGGGCGGCCCCAGGGAGCCTCCGTGGCAGGGCAGCCTCCTGGGAGCGTTGCTCCCTGAAGAGCAGCACTTCAGCAGGGAGCTGGGTTAGGAGGGAGCTGGGCAGGCCTCTGCTGGCTGCTGGCAGCACCACAGCTTCCAGCTGCCAGCAAAAAGTAAGGCAACAAGGACTGGACCTGCGGGACGGGCTGAGCCTCGCTTCATAGGACACACCAACGCTTGGGCTGCACGGCTCGAAGCCACTCGATGAGCGGAGTTGGACTCGATGATCCTTATGGGTGCCTTTCAACTCGGGATATTCTATGATTCTATGTCTGCCAAAGCACCAGCACTGCTCCGGTTCCCCACCGTAACGGCATGGCAAGTGCCACGTGGGGAGAGAAGGCAAATATCCTGCTGCACCTGCTCCCGTGGCAGTAAATCGCTGCGTTCCCAGGCTGCCTACGTGTGATGGCAAAGCTGGGACATCAGGACTGTGCAGATGTCCACAGGCAAACCTGAGGCTTCCTAAAACGGTGTAGAAGAAAGTCAAAGGTCTTAAAAATTCCTATCGTCTCTTTTTATTCAGTGCACAAAGGAACTGGGTCTCTCGTGGCAGTGAATAACCTTAGCGAAGTTAATTACTAAGTTTTGAAATAAAATTATTGTGATACATGGATAAACACGAGATCAGGAAAATGCATTGCTTACAGTCATCCTCAGAGAGATCCTGGGACGTGCAGATTCGAGTAATCTACGAAGTGACAGGAATCAGATAAAGAGAAGATCAGTTCTAAGTATTTTAGTGCTTGGCTACATTTTTAAACACAAAAATCGTGTAATGGTGATTGTAGCTGAACAGAAAAAAATAAATATATGGTGACAGGAAAAGAAATGGTTGTCTGCTATGAAATGCAATAGTCCTGGAGTAGAATTTGTCTATTTAAGACAGTTGTTTGGGTTTTGTCTATTTAAGAGCAGTTCATCTCTAAAATACTCAATATAACAGCAAAATAACAAATTGTATTTCATTGGACATAGTTGCTGGGGATTTATTTGGGGGGAGAAGCAATGTGGAGAATTTGAAGGAGTTCAGCAGCTCTTGGTGTCCGCTCACCTCTGCTTTCGGGGCATCCTTCCTCCATGCATCTGCACGGCCCCGTCAGTCAGTGGGAGATGCTTTTAACTACATTTTTCCAAGGCACACAACATTGTCAATACTATTTTTTTTTTCACATAAGCAAGGAAAGTTGGAAAGGACCGAAACCATCCTTGAGCATTCTTCTATTTAAGGTCCAGAAGAAAAACAAAATGTTTCTCAGAGGAGTTTATTTGCGGTGTTGAAGCCAAATTTAGTTACTGGCAAATGCCAGCATTTTACTTTTTTTTCTTTTTTTGGGGGGGGGGTTATGAAGGAGAATTATAATTTCTTACCAGTGTGCAGTCTTACCAAATACTTTATGAATATTAGATGTGAAAGTTTGTGCAGGTAATGTGACCTCAGAAAGCCCAAGCTCACTCAGGTGAGCTGAAGTCAGAGACGAGTTTCTCAGCCGATATAAAGACATTTTGTAGCCTGGCTAAACACGTGCACACGCAAACATCAGCTGCTTTTTCTTTCAGACTTCCTTTTCCTACACCTCAAAGAATAATAAGGAAAGCGTTGTTCTGCTCCTGCCTGGAGCTGGGGAAACCTTTGGGTATTTTCCAGCCTGCGTGCGTGGCAGGTCTGTGGCAAGGCCAAGGCAGGAGGCTCGGCGTGGTCCAGGCTTGGCGCTGCCGTGCTGCTCCCTGCCCGAGGAGGTGACCGCAGCAGGACGAGCTGCACCACTTGCCAGGAGCAGCGAGCTGTGCCGTGCTCTGCTTTTCCTGGCCAGTCCAGCGAGTGGCAGTGATGCCGAGTACAGCTTAAGCAACCAGAGATGAAGCAAAGCGCACAGAAGCAGCGTCTGGGCAGTGCCCGTCAGCCCAGGGAGCATTTACTGTCACACTAAACACCGATGTGCTTGAAACGGCCTATGCTGCTGAGAAGGTGGCACAGCAGCCCAGGTGTCGTTTCAGCAGCAACCCCTTCCAGTCGCTCTGAGCGCAGCATGGACTGGCCCTGGGGGATTCCCTCCCCAGGGCTCTCCGCTGGGTGCAGCTCACGGCAGCGGTGCTGGTGGCTGGATACGGACCACTTTGGGTTAAAGGTGGGAGAGGGGAAGCAGGGATGTAGAAATAATCCATAAATATGCAGGAAGGTGGCTGGCAAGAAAAAGGGATTACTCTTTTTCATGGACCTGGTGGACAGAACAAGAAGCAGCAGTCCTAAACTGCAGCAGCAAAAATCTAGTTTAGGCCTTGGAAGAACTTTCAGAGGGTGAGAAAGGGAACCAGAAAGCCAGGGGGGAGTCTCCTTCACCGCAGGTCTTGAGAAAGGGGCAAGGGAGCAACTGCACCCTGCTGGTTCTGCCACAAAGCCAGCAAAGTGCACAACGCGGCCACCCGGGATTTGTAGCTGAAGTGAAAAACCTCTCACACCAGCAGAAGGTTTTATTTTCCTCTTTGGGACAAATGGGAGAGTTAGAAGGGAAAAGCCACAGGGGGAGAAAAGAGAAGTGTTTGGAGCAGAACTTTTTTCAACTATTGTAATTTCAGCTTAGAAGTCCTTTTTTTTTTTTGGGGGGGGGGTGGGTGAGGGGGATCTGAGATCGTTCATCAGTCTCACACCTGGTGCACACGTTATCCCTTGAATACCCCAAAGAGTGCTTTAGATAGCCAAAGGGCCAGCTTAGCACTGAAATAGAAGTTTCAGACCCATCATTTTATTTTTTAAGTCTGAAAGATAGGTTCATACATGCAACAGAGGACCCTTTTCATTAAGGTCTAACCTACAGACATTTCCGACGGAGGATGCTGTTAGCCACCCTTCTTCATGCTGGGGTCATCTCGGCGTGAAATGGGACAATACCGGACAGCGAGGGAACTTCCTAGTGGCAATGCCTCCAGCTACTTTACAAAACAGGTGATGAAACTCTCCTTTCCAGCACAGTAGCCACACAGAGGGAAAAATGTAACTTGGGATAACCATGAGCAGAACAGCATTTTGTGCCATTTTGTGCAGGCATTAGGTAGAACTCCCTGTGCAGAGGCACGCAGACACATATTTGGGTGTGCTGAAGTTGCCTCTAGGTGTTAGCACTGACCGGAGTCTCAAGAGCTGCATGCTTCAGCAGATTCCTAACAAATAAATTCCTCCCCGTGCGCTATCTGCGAACAGAGAGGCACAGGGAATGAGGCTTGCTGCTATCTTTGCCAGCAGTTAAGCTGCTCGTTTCACACCGTGCAGAGGGGCTGGAGCAGGAGAGGGGATCTCCTCTGCCATCTCTGGGTATCTGGAGCTGTCTGACAAAGCAAGCCTGAGCACAAGCAGATTTTTCTTTCCAGGTGCTAAACCACCCGGCTCACTCCTCCGCAGCAGTGCAGCCACCAGGAGCCCCATCTCAGGAGCTCCTATTCCTTCCCAAGCAGAGCTGCCAAAACACCCAGCCAAACAAATGACCCAGGCAGGTGATTATTCTGTTGAGCTTTCTCATAACGACGCAGACTAATAGTCTGTCCCCGGGGTTAATCCCTACCTGCTGCATTAGTCATTTGTTTCCAGCGGTGGCAAATAGCAGATATTTCAGAAACGGATCAAATAAAGCGGCGATGCACCTAATTGTGCAATGCCACGCTATGAAGGGAAATGGGCTTCTGACTCCAGCTAGCGATCAGCTTTCAGTCTGTGGCAGAGGATTGATTGTCCCTGCGTTTTCTACTCCAGCTAGCAGAATCACAGACGCTATTTTTATTCTCATATGCAGCTCATCTAAAGCTCTGACAAATCCCCCTTTATGGAAATGGTGACAACCCAACTGTAGGCCCTCCATACCCAGATAGAGGGATTAAACCCAGATGTCTGCAACAGCCGGGTTCTCCTGTGCTATAGCTGCTAACACCCGTGCCGGGAGGAATTTACGCAGTCCGTGTGAGGGGTGCGTGGTGGAACAGACTCCAGGGCCCCTCAGAGCACAAGTCCTTTGCTGAGCGTACTCCTCAAGACAACCGCATCAAATGAAAGCTCTTGAAAGGACCTTTTGCGTCTCTTCCTGTGATTTTAAATACCACCATCTCATTTTTGCTAAATTCTGTCAATTTCCACATGCAGAGCGTCAAGCCCTGTTTTAACCCCACCAAGAGAGCTCTCAGAAATGCCAAATGAATGACATAAAAAGTGCAACAAAAGTCACTGCAGCAAGACGTACGTGATACCTGACTTCAGAGTTCTAGGAGCCCTTTTTCTGCCTCTCAGGGTGATGGTGAGAACTACCTCGAGGTGCCCGGCTCCCCAGGACACCTCTCCCCTTCTCTGGCAGGAGACCACGGGCAGGACCAGCGCTGCTGAGTTCCCAGAGGACACATGCAGCCTAACCACAACAGGAGATGGACAAGGAGAATTAAAAAGCCAAACCGTGAGGGAGCAGACAAGAAAATAATCTCTGGGCAGGGGAGTGGATGGAGAGGCTTTGCTCCATCCCCAGCCTGCCCCCGCTGAAGGGGCAGAGGGGCAGCCAGCACCCCCTTCGGCTGGCAGGGTGATCTCTGGGCTGCCCTGCCATCGGCACCTTTTTTGTTTCCTAATTATCCATCGATCCCTTTTTCACTCTGTCTCCAAACTTACTGGCTTTTTAGGTGAAGGTCTCATCAGGAGATTACGATAAACCTCAACCTTGCTGGGTGCGAGACGAACCCTGTGGCAGTTCAAGCAGCTGTCAGAGGAGCATACGATTGCACAAAGATGATTAATTGGCAAGTTAAACTATAAAATATGAATTTCTTTCCCATTATACTTCAATCGATCTGTTTCCCAGTTTCTCATACAATATTCTTAAGTTATTTTTATACAAAGGTGGTGTTATTGATATCAGTATTTCAGACTGGTTATTTAGGAAGAGAAAACAAACGAGGCACCGCTGCACTTCATTTTCGCTGTCCACTTGCTCCACAGAAAGCAAGAGCACAAAGGGGCGAGCAAACATCTGCCAGGCCTGCTAGGGACAGCCAGGCCCATTTGCTAAAATCCCAAGTGCTTTCCAAGCATGTCGGATTCAGAAGTCAGAGATGTCTTTTCTTCTTAAGAACAGAACAAATGCATCATCGGGCATTAAGCTCTGCAGGGTTTTGCATATAGGAAAATCCATTCAGGTAGCTAAGAAAAGAAACAGAAAGGCACTCAAAGCAAGAGAAATATTTAAAATGGCTTATTTCGAATGCACACACAAAAGACTAAGTTGCTGTACGCATTTTCCTGTTGAGTTGAAGAATAAAGAGCACAGTCATTCAAGGAAAGGTTTGTTTTTCATGCAGTCATATGGAACAAGTCTCTGTCTGATCTGCTTTTAACCCTCCTTGGTAGCCATTCCCGGTTCCAACCCACAGCAGCAAAAGCACACAAGTACCTGGGGTAAAGACATCTGCCTTGGCCACACTTTGTCCCAGAGCACTCCTGAGAACAAACATACCTCGTTTTGGTCTGGGCCTTATTTTAAAATGCTCAGAAAAGTTTCCACACTAGTCTGGGACTGAGCAAAGTGCAGACACATCCACCTGCCTCCCCTCCGCATGGACATCTGATGGGCTAAAACCCATCCTCGTCGGGAGGAATCCTCAGTGTGCATCTGGGGTTTGTGCAGGACAGCGGCATTACCCTCAAGCACTGTGTCCCTTTTAAAATTGGCAAAGCATCGTGCAAAGGGAAGGGAGCTTCTCCCTGGTGTCAGTGATGTGACAAATTCCCTCACCTCCTCCTGTCTTTTCAGAGCTTACATATTGTCGGGAAGGGATCCGTGGCTGTCAGAGGAGACGAGCTATGGAAAAGTAGCCTTCTCACAATCAGTTGCACCCTCTTAATTCTCCAAAGTACTGAGCCCCGTGCTTGGCATCGAGTGTTTGGAGATGTCGGCTTGCAGTTGGCATGCCCCAGAAGAGAATCAGTAGGGGAGTCTCGTTTATTTTTAACTTTCCAGCAGGGAGATGCTTCACTGATTCACGTTATTCAGCCATCACCAAACGCCAGGAGATCTTGCCTTCTGCATCACCGTAGGTCTGGTGCTCATTTGGGGTACCTCAGGTGTGATGCTTGGATAGCTAGGGAAGAATTGCGAGCATCCCAGCTTCTCAGTGAAGTCGGATCAATGAACTCATTCTCGGTAACTTGTTTAGAAATTAACTGTTTCATAATTCCAGCAAGATGTGTACGTGATAAGCTCAAAACATCTAGCTAGCCAAAAAGCAGCGGATTCCAAAGCAACAAACAACAGATGGTGCCATCTCACATCTACCTACTTCTCTAAAGAGAGTCTTGAAGGATAGTCAGATGAACTCTCTTGTTCATAGATGAACTAACGGGAGGCTTTAAAGCGTAAAGATTCAATTTTTCTTGGTGTCCACTGGTAGCTAGCTAGAACAGGAGGTGAAGAGCAATACCCAGATCAGCACACCCTCAGCGTTAGCCGGGCAGATGGAAGGTACCACACTAACTTGCTTATTTACACTCCAAAGCAAGCTATATTTCTTCCCAGAGGGATAAAAAGCCGTCGTCTTCTCAGTGCTGTGGGCCACTCGGCACTTTATCGCTGTGTCTGCCATTGGAAGGGGTCTTCACCCCGGTTCTTACTGCCCTAAGCACACACTGCCATTGAGTGATCTCCAGGTTACAAGGGGGCAGTTTTCCAGAAAAGACTTCAAAACCTCCCCCAGGGTGCAATTTGCTGCCTCGCAGCTCTGCTGGCAGCACACACAGGAGCTGCAGCACCTCAAGGAATGTCCCCACCGTCCATCAAACGGCCCCGGGGTGCCACCAGAGAGCCCCCAGCAGCGCTCTGGGGGCCAGGTGGGAGTGCTGGGGAGGCGCTGCACCCACCCACCCACCGCACTGCTGCACGCTGCCTGCACCAAACCCGCCGTGTTTCATGCCAAGGACAGACTTTTCCGAAGGCACCTAATTATCATCAGCCCACACGCTATTTGCACAAATTGCTAGAAGGGCTCACGGCGAGCGCAGCGCCGAGACAGTTGGTTACCCTGAGCTTCGCTTATTTAAGTGGAAGGGGAGGGAGGGCGAGTCGTGGGCACTGCGGTCGCCACAGAAGGTGGAAAATCGTTACCACCTCCGCTTCCTACGCAGTATTCCAGTCCACAAATGCACGTTTTTAGCCTCTCAATTAGGCGCTTTACCTTCCTGTGTTAACATCGTTATGTCTAAGCTCATTATAAGTTTGAAACTTACTTTATCAGCCAACCAATTTCATTTTTATGAGCTTTATCCTTTTTAGCAGTGATTTTAATACACTTTTGTTACCTAATTATTTATCTTCCCAGATTACTGCTCTTAAATAACATGGCCACTATTCTGCAGGCCGTGCTGGGGGCAGCGTACCTGATCACACACTCACCCAATCATACACTCATCACTGAAACCAGTTTGGAAACTAAATGTGAAAATACCAGTGTCGAGGTACAAAAACATGTTCCAAGAACTAATTTTCCCATCTGGGAACCTTCCGGTTTAATTTCTGACATTAAACCCCCCAGTACCATTGTTCAGTCGCTCAGCTGCAACAGGCGCTGCTCCTTGCCCAGAAGAGCATTTCGCAGCGCTCTCAGGTCAGGGCTCTCCCGGTCTCTCCTCACTGCAGCTCTCCGCCTAATTACGTGCGTTGAGAAGAGCTCCCTTCGCAGCTGACCACCAGCTTGGGCTGCTCCTTTTGTCCCCGGTCCCCTCTCGACACAGGGCAGCGGCTGCCAGCCCACGAGCTGGGCTCGGTTCTGTGATTCTGCATTTCTGTGTTTCTGCGTTTCGCGGCCCGCCTGTGCTGCAGCTCTCCCTGGCTGCACACCGCAGCTGGATCCACCTCTTCCCCAGGCAGCCTAGGGCTGGATAAAAGACGTGCGGCGAGCACACAGCACCTGGACCCCACGGCTTGTTTCTAGGGGTCGGGCTCGGTCCTGCTGCCCTTGGAGGTGGGAGCCAGGAATCCCCCGGCACCCCATCCCTTGGGTGCGCAGCTCAAACAGCACCGGCCTGCGGCTCCCTCCGCCCCCAGCTTCCAGCAGAGAGCCCAGGGGAGCAGGAGGAGATGCTGTGAGAGCTCAGGAGGCTCCGCCTGACTCACTGCCTGGCTCCAGCTCCTGGGACTCGCTTGAATTTTCAAGGGGGAGAGAATTACTGATCACCCCATTTCACATAGGCTGTGGATAACTGACCGAGGTGTGGCATTCGCCCTTTCAAATTAAGGCAGAAAACACTACAGGAAGTTATCTCCTTGTTTAGGAAGAAGAAGCTCGTGGCTCGGAAGGAGCTCATGCTGAAAGCTGCAGGAATTGTTAAAAACCTTGTAACACCACCCAGGCTCCGAGAGGCACACGATGCCCCCGGCAGCTCACAGAGAGCCGCGTGCGCTGGGCCTGGCTTCGCAGCAAGGAGGGGAAGTCCTCAGCACAGTCCCTGGGGAAGGACTGAGAAAATCCAGGGGAAGATGGAATCGTTGTATTGGGTTGGTTAGGGTTGTTCTTGTTGCTTTTCTTTGCTAGCTTCTTTAATTGATAAATTACTGTGAAAAATAAAAATACAAATAAATTCACCCAGCGTACGCTGGTGCTTGCAGTTTCTGGCGGTGCGTTATCCCCGTCCCCAGCACTGCCGTCAGAGCAGGGACAAGAAGCACACCCCAGCACTCAGGGCAGCGCTCGGAGGCGTCCCCATGGCGCCGTGGTGCTGTCCCTCTGTGCCCCAGGGCCTTCCCCAGGGCAGTGCTCTGGCATTTTAGCCTTGGCCCTCGGGGCTGCTTTTCCTTCTCTGAGACGGTTAGGCTGATTCCACCGATTTCAAAACCTTAAAATACATTTGGGTTCGTTTCTTCTTGTTGTTTTTTCAGCTAGCTTCGTTTCCCTGACACATCAGTCAATAAAAATAAAAGCAAACCTGTAAGGACTGATATTTTACCTCTGTCCATGCTAGGCGGATGCTTGTTCTCGTCTCTCTGGAGATCTCCCTAAGCTGTGCATCTCTTTCTTTGGGTTGAACATTACCAGAATCATGACTTATTTATGCTGCGCTCAGTTGAAGAGGATGGCCCCTCCTGTGTTAAAAGGAAATACCGGAGGGCAGGAGCCAGTGTTATTTTCTCCTGCATTCTTCCCTTCATTAGCTGGAGACTCCCTCTGATCCCCGCTTTCCTTTCTGTGTGCAGTGCTTGAAGGAAGGAGGTCTCCACGAGAGCACGCTTCCACTTAGCCGGGCAGATGCTCTTTCAGTTTTAAGGCAACATCCCCAGCTGACACTCCTTTACAATATGTCATTCATGTCACAAGCCTGATTTATATTTTGTTTACTGCTTGGATAAATCATTTTGTTGAATAATCTTCTTTGTGGGAGAACTTCTATTTTCAAAATGGTCCACAGTGCAGCTCATCCCTTAATGAGTTTTCCTGCGGGCTACGAGCTGACATCCAGAACCTGCTTCGCTTGGCTTCTCCTGCAGACCAATTCGGGTAAGATGCCACAGTCAGCTGTCAGGTACAGCGCGAAGCAAACCGCTCTGACACGTAGCGCTGCGAGAGTAACTTAGCGTGAGCCTATTTGAGATCACACACAGAAATCCTCCTGCGGAAAGCCATTTGTAACCGCGACCAAACTCGCGTTTTGGAAGATTTCACAATATTGCATTTTTACACAGCTCCTTCCACCCGACCTGTGCGCGCAGCAGCTGAAGTTCAGCCACGTAAAGCACAAAGCCCCGGTACCAGTGCAGGTGCTGGGCGAGGTGAAACGCCCAAAACACCACAGTCACCAACACCTGGCGACTGCCACAGCAAGAGCAGGGACCCCTGCGAGTCCTGTAAACGCACACTGTAGGTGCTGCAGTAGTGGGCTAACACTTGCAGTACCTGATGGCCTGACTTGCTCTCTATTCTCATTTTTCCTTGTCTGGAGCCTCCTTCCCTTGGAGCACGTGTACAGTGTTTCCTGAAGTCTTGGTATCACAGAAGTCTGACATGCTGCTCCCGAGCATTTACTTCAGTTGCAGTGGATCCATTTCATAAACTCTAAATATGCATCAAGCTTACCTAAAAAAAATATTTGTAGACCAAAGCATTTCTATCTAATCATTACCAATAAGCTAAATGTTACTGCATACAAATTGGTTCCTTTCATTCAACTAATAATCTTTGTTATTCCATTTATATAAGACATTTTCCTATTTTTGTAAGATTAGTTCTTAGAAAATATTCAAGAATATTTTAAAGAAATACATACCAAAAAGCCATCGGAACAAAATCCCAAAATACCACTTTCTTCTCCTGAAGGAAAGGGAATGGCTATTTTTAATGTGCAATGCACATGATCTTAAATTTTCATAGGAAGACGGAAAGATGGAAAGATTGACAGGACAGAGAGCTTAAAAAATTGTTAACAGGTCTTGGGTAGGAATGCACATCTCGCCTTCGCTTCTCTGGGCATTGCTGCCCACAACATTCCTGGCTGCTGCTCAGCGAAGGGGTTGGCTCACCTCCAGCTGCAACCCAGGTATTTTGTGCAGATGCCACCAGTGCCGACAAAGATTTTCTTCCTTCTTAGCTCCCTGCTGCGCTCCTCCAAGCATGTTTCTGCTGGAGTTGTACCAGCTCCTTCCCAGGTCATGGCCCTGGAGAGGCCCAGGGGTCACCTTGGGACCCCCCCGCCACCCCCTCTGAACACGGCAGCTTGCAGAGGAAGCCAAGCAAGGGAGCGAAATGATCGCAGGTACCGCTGCACGCCTGCTGTGTCTTCCCCAGGGGACACCTGGAGGAGGCCAGAATGCTCTGCCACTGGCCAGAGGACACCAGGGGACACCTGGAGGAGGCCAGAATGCTCTGCCACCGGCCCGGCTTGAAGGGGAGACCAATAACAACCAAAATCCTTTCCTATCAGAAAATTCCCCCATTCAGCTTAATTTACAGACAGCCCAGGCAATGGCTGGTAGTGCTATTCTGCGAGGGAGGGAAGAAAAAAAAAGTTGTGTTTTAAGATATTTTTGAGCAGACTAAAATTGAAAGGAAAAGTACGTTAATGAAAGCAAAGCTCAACTGACAAGCAAGCTCCTAAAGGGAAAAAGTAATCAATTCAAGAGGGTCCTGCTGCTAGATGGCAATTACATCCTCCACAGTCTTTCTTTTTAGTAATTGAGTTGTGTCTCTTGTTGTGACGCCAAGTAGAAGCAGGGGGGAAGATCCCTGAACGTATCAGCCTTTTTTATTACTATTATTATTTATTATTATTTATTACTACTCTTAAGTCTTCCCTGGGCTCTTCATGGAGTCATCCAGAGACAACACTGTGTACTACTGGTCCTTCTTGATCGTGCCATGGTAAGGGTGGACAGGGTGCAAGGCTTCCCCAATAATTTGCTAAAGTTAATACAAATATTTTTAAGTGACACTGCCAACCTTTTAATAAAAAACAGTTAACAGACTGAAAGTTTAATGCCATTCCTGAAAAATTATTTATCCACTTAGATTTGCGGCCTCCCATTAAAAAGCCTTCTCCACTTGTGAGACGAACTCCACAAGTGGTTCATCAGGTGAGGAAAGCATGATGTCTCCAGCAAAGACTGCCAGCTCGCTACAGGTGAAGGGTTTCCCCCAGCTCAATGAAGCAGCTCTATTTCTCCAACAAATTAAAATATGATAAAAATCATTTACAAAGACAAATAACTAAGAGCACCCCCCCAACCTGTAACTCCACTGCATACAAACACACAAAAACTGCTCAAAATTCCAGTGCTACTTTCTCAGCCCAGCTCACAGCGCACCCCTGAGACCTCATTTTATTCATTTTTATGTTCACCTCTCCTTGCCCCATGTCTTAGAAAAGATGGAAAGATTTGTGTTCAGTGGCTTGGAGGAAGAAATGGCCACAGTCTTGTAGCTGGCTCTTTTCTGTTCTCCAAGACTCTTACAGACACCCAGAAATTTAACCCCAACCGGGCAGGCTTCGCTTCCTTGTGTCTGATGTTTCAGCAGACAACACAGCATTGACAGGCAGTCTCCTAAACACCCTGACCCTTAAATTAAGCTCAAGTCCACATAGCAGGGGCAGGAGAGGGGCTGCTGCCCTGCCCTACCTCTCAGAGCGGGGACAAAGCCCAGCTTGGCATGGCTCCTGCAGCAGGGTGGGCTCCAGACAGCCCTACTCACTCAGAAACCCACCCATTTGCTCAGCCTCTGTAACAAAAGCTGCCAGAACATTTCATGCTTTCGACTTCCAGAAATAATGTGAGAGTACTTGAAGATTTGATTGCTCTGATTATATTATTTGTTGAATACCAGTAATAGCAGGCAAAAGGAGACTTTTCACTGCCTGGTTGGCAGCAGCAATGCTGTGACGGCAGTACTGAGGAAGCCTCGCATGTCCCAGGACTTCCCCATGGCACTGCCATCCCCTGTGGGTGCAGGGGACAGAGGGGAGCTGGGGGGTCCCACACAGGGGGCTGCTGGCCCTGCTGCTGGAGCAGCCCTGGTGTTGGCACTGTGCTTGATGCCGGTCAATACTGCTCCTCCCAACCCGCCCCACACACTTCACACTCCAAGCAAATCTGCCTTTTTTTTTTCCCCTAAATCTACTAGAAAGTCTTCCAATCCATTAATTTTTAAAGAAATTGGCTGTTTCCTACAGAAAAACTGATGTGCCTGATTAATCTCTAGATCCCTCATATCAGGGCTTTGTCATCAGGCAGCTTTGTTTCGTATGCACCACTTACTCCTGTAATCAGATGAGATTGCCGAGCCATCATGTTACAATAGAAGGCTGCTCTCTGGCTGCAGAGCTATCGTCCAGATAAAGGGTGCTGATGAGCATAACAGTGCTTGTAGTATTTTATAGCAATATTTATGCAGCTGTGTGAATGCGCTTCTTCATCTGGGGGCTCTCCATACAGGCGGGTGGCTGGGAAGTCATCTTGGCCTTCTGTATTTTAGCAGCAAGGCTTTTAGCTGCATTTCTCAAATTAAAAAATTTGCTGCTGCCAAGCTCAGCCATCAAGAAACTCCAGGAAGAGTTCCCAGGGCAGGAGGGAGTTTGTCACCTGATGGAGCATGACAGACAGGAGGGAAACGAGCAGGCGTGCTGCTTCGGGGAGAACCGGCAAGCCTCCCCAGGGGCCCGACGCTCCTCCTAACCACAAGTGATCCTCTGCCTGTCAATAAATACACCTCCCTCTCTCCCCTAACTTTCCACCCATCCTCTGTTGTAACTTCATTAGTAATGTCAGCATTACCCCGAGAGCTGCAGGTGGAGATTTCAGCTCTCAGCTCAGACTTTACCTGACACAGAGCAGATCTTCCGATGCAGTCAGCCATCAGGTTTGCCATTTATCCTCCCCAGTGCAGCAGCACAAACCAATCCAGCACACAACCCCCACCCTGAGGCTTGTCTGCGAGAGCTGTGGGGCACATCCTTTCCTCAGGGCACATCACGTGCCCAGGACAGGACCACAGGAGGAGCAGCAGGCAGCTACACAATGTCCAGCTCACAACCAAGGGAGCCCTGAAATTTGTTCTCTTGCCCCTACGGCAGCCAGGAGCAGAGCTCGGCAGCTCCCAGCAGCTAGCAGCACCTGAAGCAGGATTTGTTCTCATGAAAGCTCTGTAGCTCTAAGGCAAGCGCTTGCATACATTAAATGTAAAAGAGAAGAAAAACATTTTAAAGGGGAAGGACAGAATAACCAGTTTGTATGACTGGCACCCCAGTGTCTTTCTCTGGATGGGGTTCATGAGGGGTGCTTTGGTATTAGGTCTAGACAAAAAGCGTTCAGTGTATGAATGCCAGCATAGCACACAAGTAAAAACAAGTGCATCTTCCCCCCCCCCCCGAGGGGGGGGGGGGGGGGGGGGGGGGGGGGGGGGGGGGGGGGGGGGG
>CM021702.1:35985003-36002631 GCA_011074415.1 Stictonetta naevosa
TGAGTGCTAAGAAAGCCATCTATTCCTTAATTAGAGCAAGAGCTTACAGTAAGTTCATTTAAGAGCATCATCTGCAGATGAATGAAATCCTCTTTGGATCTGGAGCTCGTTATTTCACCCACGGCCAGACAGGCCCAGAGCGGCTCCAGCTCCCCCATGTTGAGCACCCACAGGCTTGTGCTGGACTCGGCAGCACCAGACGGATCTTAGGAACACCATAAGGAAAAGGAAGCACTTCAAATTAGGCAGGTTTTTAAGTCTTCACAGTCATGCCATTCACTAGTGCAGAGGTCAGTAACTCAGGTCTGAAGAAGACATACACAACTTCAGGAACTACCCTGTGCTAGAAAATGCTTCCTGAACAGAGATCCCTACGTTCATGTGGCTTTGTAGCAGGTTTTTTCATACTGACATACCCTGTTTTGGAGTGAAGAAGTTGAGGAAATCATTATCAATAGCTTTCTGTACATGATTTTTCCTTTCCAGCCTGTCACACTGCTGTAAACAGAAAAAATCCAATGTATCTACGATCCTTACACTAGACCAGAATGAAAATAACACTCAGGAAAAAAAGTTAATCTCTAAGCAGTCACCCTAGACAGTATAGATTTGTGTTGGGATCTTCCCAGAAAGAATTGCCAAACCATAAGATCCGATCAAATTGCTAGTCATAACAGATGACAACAAACTTCTGCTGGAAGCAGCACGGCGGAGGAGTGGGAGCCGGCTGCTGAGCGCCTGGCAGCGGCAGGCCTGTGGGGAGCAGCAGGCCCATGGTGGCACCGGGCAGCCCAGGACGGCCCCAGCCTCCCCTGAGCACAGCAGGACACATCCACAGACTGTCCCAAGGCCCTGCTGTAACACTTGGGTGTTGGGGCTGCACTGGTAGAGGCTCTTCTACCAAGAGAGGAAAGCGTTGGGCCTTCACCTCGGGCCAGCTCTAAGCACAGCGCAGCTCTGGTTTGAGCTGAGGAGAGCTCCACGCGTGGCGATGCTCTGCTGCTCTCACCCAGGCCCACACAGACGCGGGACTGCTGCAGCACAGCGCTGAGAAGTGCAATGTTGAGTTTTACACCATTTGCAGCTAAAAATGATCCAGCATCCAGCGCAGATCCTCACTTGTCTTGTCTCACTTGCAGCTTGCACTGGCAGGGCTACTCTGCCCTCCTGCGAGGGGCACTGACATGTTTCAATATGTTGTAACTGCAAATGGCATACTTTTATGGAATTTTAAGTTTAGAAAACGTGTTCTTTTCCCTACTGATAAGTGATATTCAACAAAAACCAGAACGCTGTGTGCTGACAGCTTTTGCTTATACGAAGAACTTGAAGTCAGTGAGCTAGGCATAGTCTCGTTATTTCCTTCCTCAAAGCGTTAATTTTCCTCCTTAATCCAAACATAGCTTTATGCAGTTATTAAAGTAGTTTTAATCCAATAAGCAGCATGGATCAAAGGATATCCCAAAGGCACAATTCACAGAAAAAAGCTCATCTAAAGTTCAGCAACATGAAATGCAAAGCCTATTTACTACAGAGGTAGACAAGCCAAAGGTAGGAGAGCAGACGTGTAAGATGTGTCTGTCAAGCTCTATTCCCTGTGCCGTAATGCCATCTATCCAATTAAAGTACATTTGACTAATTACCAGTTAACACACTTCAATTAATTTAATTAACATGTAATAGTATTATATCATACGATGATAATACTGTAACTTGTTTTGAGATTAAATTCTAAATTACCACTGAACATGCCCATTCCTAAAGGTAATTAAAATGTAAACATTTTCCCCTTTTCTTCCCGGGGCCTTTTAAGAACAGACAGATTTCAGTTCTTGGAAAACTGAAGTCATTAGGTTAGCATAAGGGTTTCATAAAATGCATAGGTCTCAATTCACCAGAGACAGATCTTTCTGGATTAGAGAGCAGATCCCAGTGACGTGTTCCTCCTGTGGCAAGGCAGCCCCAGGGGACTTCACACCAGCCACTACAATTCTGCCATGATCTACTAGAAAGCACCAAAAAGAGGGGAGGAGATGCACTGAGCCCCAGGCTGCTGTCAGACTGTGGCCCCTGCAGACACATACCTGTCTTTTCTGTTGCAAGTGCCTTAATCACAGTCCAGGTATCCCTTAACTGCAGTCCTTTAATCACACCTCCAGATATCTGCTGAGCATCCACACTCAACCCATTTTCCACCATTCACTGGTCACATGCAAGTCTTTTCACTCCCTGTAGCAAGAGCAAATGTTGCACTTTAATGCCTTTTCTGACTCCTTAATAGCTCGTTTGCTCCACTGATAACGCTCTTGTGTAAGCATCCAGAGCAAACACTGAGCTCAGTAGTGCTTCAGCACAGCAGAGATATTAAAAAGATGGTGCAGCAGCACCAGTCAGCCCTTAGGTACTTCGCTGCTGTGCAGAGCTTGTCACCTCCCTCAGCACCAAACTCCGCACACAGGACGCGGGGTACACGAGCTGCTCCTGCAGCAGCCTGGGGAACTGTTCCTTCACTCGCGTGCAGGCGCATCGGTGATGAGCAAAACCAGACACTGCTTCCAGGAGAAGTGCTAGAGTGGGAGGTATTTCTTTGAAAACAGGGAAACAGTTTAATACTATCTTTTATGAAAAAAAGGAATGCATACATCACCCATTCTGAACAGATCCCATGCTTTCTGAATGTAAAAAATTGGTTCTAAAGAGAAATTCCAACTCTGTCAAATCAACTTCTTTAAGTTTTCTTGTGATTGATGTATCATAATATTTCTGATAAAGATGACCTAATCCGAGGCTACATTGCACCAACTGAAACAATCCCCATAAAAATCATCATGCCAGATTTTTTTCTTAGGAATCCAGTTAATGAAAGGACAAATAAAATACCAGCATTATTTCCAACCTTTGAAAGTTTCCTATCCAAGCAGTTTTTTTAAGTGCTAATTAATCAAATCAGTGATATTTTTCTAGGGTCAATGATTCATTACTGCTGCACTAGTTGAAGCTGAAGTCTGAAACATGAAACTAAATAGATCATATTTCTTCCATAGATGGTCAAGCTGCATTTACAGGAAGGGTAGACACTATCTGTTGAGTCAGATTCTGAATCACTTTCCCCCCCTTTCAATAGCAGTGCAAAATTAGCAAGATTAGATTACCAGAAAGTGTTCTGCTCATGTCTAGCCAGTGCTTGACCAGTGCAGATGAGCATCACTGGGCTCACCCTTTCTTGTAACCAATCCAACACGAGCCCAAAGAGGCTGAAGGTCAGCATGTTCCCAGTAAGGTTAATACCTGAATTTAGCCATCACCTCCATACAGGAGGAAAATCTGGCTTTGTCTGCAAGGATGGGGAAGGCGTTTCTGAATTCAAGGCTGGCAACAGAAGCCAGCTTTCTGCATGGATTGAGAACAGGGAGTGGATGTAACTCCACATTGGCCACCTCCCTCCATCTTTTTAAAATGCAAGTCCAGAGATTAAAGTTCAAAATAGCATGTTAAAATAAAATGAAAAGATAATAGCATTAAGATAAAAAACGGAGCAGTCTGATAGAAGATTACCAAGAAGGATAAGATACAGAAAGAAGGATGAGACTGAGAGGACAAAGTTGGATGATTAAAAAAGCAGGAAGAATAAGATGAAGGAGCAAAGCAAATAATGAAAGGAAAATAGAACAAAGGTCAGTTAAAAGAAAAACAAGTTTTAAACTATCTTGCAAATTCATGTTTCTTTCATGATGAAACCAAAATCAGGTAGAACGAGATTTTTACCAAATGCTTCACTTGGACATTGAAGGCCACTGATACATTTCTGCAGAGAAGAGAAGAAAGGAAAAATAGCTCTGGAAAAGCTCAACCATCTCAAAACCAAACTTGGGGTGGAAGGGAAACTTCAGCAGATGTGATGGCAGCAACATGTGCAATGTTATCTATAGAGATTTTATAGATTTAACAGCTAACTTCTGTATGTTATCCTCAAACTTTGTAGTGATCAACTGCACACATGTATGCCAAACACTGACCAATTCAATTTATCATCATATTCCTAAATAAGCACACTCAGACATTAAGCTAATGCAACTGAGTGTTTGAAGAATTTGTCTTCATCAACAAAACAAAATACGCAGGTCTTTCAGATCCTCAGCTGGAGGGAAACATTGGTGTAATCTCAATGCCACAGAAAAAAATAGGAATTGACATTATGAGTTATTACAGGCTATTAGTTTTGTGATTTTGTTTTTAAATGTATATCTTCAGAACAAAAATCACATGCAGAAACTTCTGCTTGCATAAACAATCTAATGATAGTCACAAAAGAAAAGAGTTGGCTGCTTTTGTCAGGCTGCGAATGCTGCTGTCGTGAGAGCTGCTCAGCATGTCCAGCTTTAACCATCTTTATGAATTTAAGGATTGCCAAGGACTACACAACATCACGGGCAATGCTGCAGGTAATAAACACTGCTCTAACCAGTAATCTGCTGGAGATTTAGAGAAGAGTTAATATTATCTGATGCTACCAGAGAGGCTGTGGAGTCTCCTTCTCTGGAGATATTCAAAACCTGCCTGGGTGCCATCCTGAGCAACATGCACTAACATGGACCAGACAGTCTCCAGAGGTCCCTTCCAACCTCAGCCATTCTGTGATTCTGTACTTTCAGTGCATTTCTTCAAAGCTACCAACAAAATACTTATATTTTTGGTGATGCCATACAGAAAGCTTCTGATGGAGACAGCTAATCCAGCCGCCACCCCACCAGCAATACCTGAGGAACATTAAATAACAGTTTCTGACACAGTAACAGTCTGTGTATGAATGTGGCATTTTCTGTTCCTAAGCAATAAACCTTTAAAAGCTGTATAAAAGCCCAGATTAGCCAAGTAAAAACAAGGACTTTTTTCAGAAGAGAACACACTAATGGGTGCTTCAATAGAGAAAAATATTGGCAATGCTAAAGGCCCTCTGCAACCCTTTCTGTGGTAGCCAGATTTGATAAGATTGTTGAAATTAAAAACATAATGTATATACCCCTGCTGCTGTTGCAATGTTAATTCAAACACACAATTGTTCCTTCTGGTTTTATTTCTCCCAGAGACTGTTTCAACTGGTCTGCCTCCAGGTACCTGGCTGGAAACATTTCCCACAGCCTCCCATCCAGATATATATTAATATTTTCCTCCAAAGGCACATCTTCACAAGACTTCACTGCGCTCATGACTAGTAATTAAAAGATTCAGAAAACCTTCAGGACTACACCCACACGCGAGAACCACATGGCAACCTGCTGCTGCCGAGCCCCTGATAACAGCCTAATTAATTTTCTATAAAAGAAGAAAGTTGAGTAATCACCTTCGCAAACCAGCTCCTTCCTGACCTTCCCAGCCACGCGCAGACAGCTGTTCGCAGGGTTGGCAGCAGCCCTGGGGACAGAGAGAGTGGCCAGAGCTTTGCTGAAGACGCTGCTGTTGCTCTGCATAGGTTTTATTGGGGTCACAGCCTCTTGTTAAGCACAGGACTTCTCCAGGAAGAGGTCCCATGGCTGGGGGGCTGTGGCAGCTCTTCCCCCTGCGGCTTCGTGGCGTGCCCGGAGCTGTCGGGGCAGTACGAGAGAAGGAGCCGCCGGCTCACTGAGGACAGACTGGCTCTTTACCACACTGAACCCAGGGAAGGCGGCGTCTTCTGGCTTGGAACTGCACAAACCGCCTGTTTGCGCAGGGATTTGCCCAGGAGAGGCACCGCCACCCACGGCAGGATGGACACAGGCCCTTCGGCAGCGCCCGCTGTGCCCTCGGAGCCAGCGCTGCGCTGAGGCAGGCTAATGAAAGCTAAGGAAATAGGTCGTCTCCGAGTTGCCCAAAGCAGAAAGAGAAAAACAAATTGAAATGTTAGAATAACAACTTATAAAAGCCATTTTGTTTAATTTACAAATGGCTCTATTATCTACTTTGCAATCTTCATAGCAATGGCATAAAAAGGATAAGAGCGTCAGATGAGAGTTATAGGGTAATGTTATTCATAAGCAAGCCTTATCTGTCTGTACAGCTTGCATATTTTTACAAATTGCTAAATTCTTTAACCATTCTGGGTTTGGAAGCAGAGATTCGCGTCTCACCTCATTTCTCAGAGGAAATGGATTCACATCCCCTGTACAGCCAACTTCTAATTAGTCAGAAGTTTGCAGCTTGGTGATTTTGATGAACCTGTCACAATATTGAAACACTAATTGTGTGAATTAAAATAGAGTACAGCCACTGGCACTCTTGGTAGAAGTCACAGGTAGCATTCTAAAAAGGAAAAGAAAATGGTAACTTGCTGACAAAGCACCTATGTTCACTCAAAAAATCTTCCATCACTGGATTAGACAATGCAAAGTGGCATATTTTCCTCCCCATTTGCTCCTCCACGTGCAAATGACATTCTTCAACAACAAAAAAGTGATTTTTGAGCAATTATGAAGATATTCCTATAATATGGCATAGCAACAGCTTTAAAAGCTTTAAATATAAATAGTCTTTTTTTAATATGCTTTAAATTGCAGATTAAAGTATGCCACTGTCATTATGACTAATTTCTAGGGTTTTTGTGTTTTTTTGTGTTTTTTTTTTTTTTTTAAAGCAACAGCTCCCAAAAAGTCAAGGTGAGAATTGTTTCAAGGGAATAACCAATCTACCTGCTCTAACCATTTTCTTTAAAACTGCTTTCTCCAGTTTACTGGATCTTTTATTTTGAGGGAAGCAGTTTACAGAGCTTTTCACTGCAGTTTAAGTGATTAATAACTAAGCTCATGGGGTTTGATTATTTTTGTGGTTTTTAAAGGCCAATCTTAATATCGCCCATTTGATGCTCACCTACAGAAATGAGTAACGCTTCAAACTAAGAGCACAACAGGAAAATAGCACACTAAGCCTACACTGGTTTGTTGAGATTTAGGCAATCATTCTGCAAACAGGAGCAGTTCCTCCTCTTCTCCGTGCTGCTCCCCCAGCAGGGAGCTGCTGCCCCCACCACTGCCCCCAGGTCCCCTGGCAGCCCCCCTCCACCATCCCCATCCCACGGGAGGTGCAGGAGCTAATGAGGGCAGCGCTGTGTCTTCTGGGGATTTTGTGCCAGCAGCTGGGGAAAAACACTTCTTGAAGACACCTCTTGGCACACTGGTACTTGTTTGGCTACCTTTACACACCATTTGACACTACAATATTGAAGTGAAGCTTCCTGAAGACAGATCTCAGAGATATCAGTGACTAATTAATTTATGGCTAAGTAACCGTGGAGACCCCTTGGAGCCCTGCTGCCCTATTCCCCAGCCCCTGCCACTTCTGCAGGCCCCAAGGCTTTGCAGGAGCAACAGCGATGGGCACCTGCCATGACTAGTGCAGGAACACAGGCCTGAGACATTTGTTCCTTTTATACTCATCTAAGCTGCATTTGGTTAAGCTCTGCAAACTTTAATATAACAGAATTTAGTACCCTGAGCAAAGATCAGCCTCCTTTTGTGCTAAGCAGGACAAAAGGTGCCCAAGCATTCTCATCAAAAAACTTAAACGAAAAGAATATCCTTACTTTATAACATTGGGAACAGAGGCAGGATGAAAGTGCTGCCCTGGTTAATAGAGGTAATTTAAGACCAACCCAAAATCTGAACTCAGGCGCCCTCAGCCCTTATTTTAATCAAGGTACTCTCTCATCCTCTGCCTTCTGTTCCTCACTGGCTGGTAGCCATTCAGTCTTTTCCGTTTAGCAGTGGGCCATTACTGTTTTAATCTAAGAAATCCATCCAGCATTTCAATAGGGACAATAAAAAGAGCGATAAGGAAAAGTTAAGCCCCTCTTTGCAATGTGTTCATAGACGAAGGAATAAAAGTATGCATGAAAACTCAAACAAGACCCAATAACAGGCAATATTTACAAGATATACTTCGCTAATGGTTCATTTAACTCTGCAATATCTTAAACTCACTCATTTATGAAGCAAATTATTCATAAGGCAGTTTATTGCAAATAGATTAATATTCATTGGACAGTTGGCAGAAGATGTACGCTTAACGTCTCTGAATTATTTGCAAAAGAGAAAAGCCATCATTCTGTGAATTTTGGACAGAGAACTGATTGCAATCAGCATTATCCAGAAGTTCATTAGACATCGAAACACCCCGTGTAGAAAGGCATCATTTAAGTTAATCACTACCTGGCTGTCAGGCAGAGAGCAGCTTGCTGAGTTCAACATTTTATAGTCTTGGATTGCACATTACATCTCTCTGGAAAGCGAGGATTTAGAAGTGTGTTCATACTGCTAAATACGATATGGCTTATTAGAAGTAATATTTTTAGTTTACATACACTTTGAAGTAGCTCATTCCTAAAGTGTTTTAAAAATAACAGCTTCCAAACTTAGAGAAACACAGCTTGGATCTATGATCTGCCAGGCTCTCGAACACCTCTAACCTTCCCTCAGGGATAACCAGACTATGTATTTACTAGCCACGCCTGGGCTTGGACAGCATTTCGACAAGTTCAGTCCCTGGCTCCGCTTGTTTTCTGCGCCCACACGAGTCCCTGCCAGGTCAGGGCAGGAGCTTCCAGCACCACAGAGTGCTGCTGAAGCACTCGGTTCTTTATCTGGTGCCAAGATGCCCAAAGGAGCACCAGCAGAAGGGATGCACGTGTTAACAAAAGGCAAGGTTCCCCGGTGAGGTGGAAGGGGAGGCAGACCCGTGGCACTGCCCATGCCCGCTGCGAGGCTCAGGCAGCCCCTCCTCACCTTCCCAGCACAAGGGGTGCCCAGCTGCCAGCACAGGGGCACAAGAACCTGCCACAGCCAGGGAAACAGCCCCTGCCATCCCACTGAGAGGGGTCACATCTCATTACAGCTGTAATCATCACTGCTGCAGAGCAAACAAATCAGCAAACCATCCAATTAATCAGAGATGCACGTACTTCTCTGGTCATTCACCTGGCTCAGAAATAAAACACTGGCAACATCCCCTTCTGTACCTGTGTTAGCCATCAGCTCTGCGACTATAGGGAAAGCAGATATTAAGCTGTCAAACAATAAAATCCAGCAATGCTCTGGTTGTGAAGTGGCAGGGAATAAAAGAACATGTCTCAGGATAATAAAAATACATTTGTCCTTCTAGAACTTGTCTAATCCACAAGTCTCCGAAGTTACAAATGTTGCCTTGTGCAGTAATTACTGCACTCTGCTATTATAAATGATTATTTTCCTCAAGTCTTCCACTTATTCATGCACTTTTTTCCTCAACTTGAGAGCACAATGATGCTCTTAAATGAGGATTTTCTCCCATTTGGTTTTGCCCTGTGATGAAGACAGAGAACATTACCTAGCAAATAAAGCAAGCACACAGCTTGTGCACCTTCATTACACCCTGCAAAGCGAAATTTTGCCTTGAAACCCACTGCTCTTCTGGCTGCGATTCTCGGTCAGGCTCACCTGGAGGTCTCCTCTCAGCAACGCATGTAATGCAGGGTGTCACAGCTGGCTGCATGAGCCACCAGGTAAAGTGACCTGATGACATGTGGCTAATGGTGACAGCTGCAAGCAGATGCCTCTTACCCCATATACTACTGCACTCAGGGAAAAAATAAGTTTAATTGTGTCTTCATGTTTTTAATGCACCAGTCACAGCTGTACTTCAGCCAGTAGCACATCCCCAGCAATACTAGGGGCTCTGCTCAGTGTGAAGAAGCTGAATTATCTTACATTATGTACTTAAAATGACACATTTTGGTCTACTTGCAGGATTTTTAACATGCCAAGCAAGCCTCTAACCCAGCCTCTGATCTGCTCCTGCCTCCTCCTGTCCAGGCTCAAGCAGAGACCAGAGCCCCTGCCCTGGTGACAGAGAGAGGACCACAACCCCATGGCAAAGGGTTTGTCAGAGAAATACCAGGGAAGCCAGAAGGCCTCACTCCTCTCCTCCCAGTCCTCTGCCTCACGGGACTTCAGCGGTTGATGCCACCACAACCCCCAGCCTTGTTCTTCCCCACACCTGGTGGCCTCCAGCAGCAGAAGGGCTTTGCTGCCATGCTGGTAGGAAGCCCAGGTACCCGTATTTCACCACGCTCATTCGGTTTGTCAGCTACAAAATTATGCTCATGGGAGCAGTGCTTCACCCTGAGTAGCAGAAAGGTAATTCCCAGGCACAGGGAACTTCTGTAAGCTTGAACAAGCACCATGAGAAAGGACACTCACGGCTTCCCCTGCTCTAAAAAAGTTTAGAAAGTTTGGAGGAAAGTAGCATACAAAGAAATCAAATTAGCATAAACACTGCTCAGAGTAGTACTTAATTTCTTAAAATGCTACCCACACAGAAGCATATACATCAGCTTCAGGCTTGTTTCCTGCTCATTTCCCGCTCACCACCACTTATGGCCCATAGTCTATCCACACCGCATTATTCCATGGGAATCCTTGAAACCAGGTTACTTAATATATGCACATGCAAAATCATCGCACATTTGAATTTCCTAATGAGAACAGAGCTTTCCTGATAAGCCTATTTTAGGTCTAAGCATTTATAACTACCCCATACCAAACTGAAGACATGCTACAGTTTACATATTCATCCAGTGTCTGTATAAAATACATGGCTAAAGCCAAGGAGCTCCTAATACATTGTCCCTCAAAACCTGCTTCCCTAGCAAAGCAAAAGCAAGCAGCAGCTGAAATCCCTCTCTGCATTGCCCCCTCGGTGGAAAAAGTTTGAGGATTTTAAACGAGGTGCGATCTCAGGGAGCAAAGCCAAGCTCAAGAAGTGGTTATTTTCATCACTTTCAGCTAAAAACCTGCGTGCACACTGACACCCCTATTGTCACAGGAACAGCTGCGTGCCCACGCTTTGCCTCCTCACACAGAGGAGACATAAAAGCGCCGTTAGCAGACACCAAACTATGGCCTGCTTGTGGGGCTGGGAAGAACAGCAGGTGTAAAACACCAGGCTCTCAGAAGGTAACCTCAGTGCTGCGCTCAGATCAAGGACTGGAACATTTCACCCCAGCACCACACCAGGACGGGCAGCTGCAAAGCACCACAAGCGAGCAGCCCGTGAGCAGGACCAGAGGCACGAGGTCAGCAAGCGAGGAGCAGGAAGAACAGGGCAGCACCCTGATTTTACCAGCCAGCCCTCTTCCAGCCTCTGGCCACCCCTGGTGGGCTTCCCCTCTCACCATCACAAGCACAAGTGTTACTCCACACAGAAAAGCTAAGACCATTTTGTTGCCATAAAACATCATTTGGCCTAGCTCAGAGTTAGGCTACCTACCCACTGTTAAATAAATGAAGTTTCAGGCACCTACTTACCCAAAAGTTGTGCAAGAGCTTTTCAAAGGAACGTCAAAAAGTCTTTTGCTTGCCAGTTGCCAGGAAGGTACAAGGACACCACACCTGTAGCAGGTTGTTTTCAGTTACAGCACTGGCCCAGCCGGCACACACGTGGCAGCAGCGAGGGCCCCGGTGGCTGCAGCAGGATGACAAAAAGGCACAAACCAAGCCCCAGTGCAAATACTGCAGGCACCCACCAGGGCAGCCCCACTGCTGAGCACCCCCTCAGGAGGCAGCAGCCTGCCCTTCCCACCCTTTTTATCCCCCCATGCTCCCTGCTGTGCAGGGGTGGGATTTTCCCAGGTGTGGGCAATGAAGGCGACGACCCTCCCGACCCCCCTGTGCCTCCACATGGGGCAGCTCCGGGTGATGGCAGCCGGGCTTCTCGAGGTGCAGGCCCGCCTGGCCTCACGCGAGTCACAGGCGTACGGCTTGGGCACGCTTTGAAGCACAGTTAGCAGCATACGACCTTTCCCGTTACAGTACATTTCTAATACTGCCATTTCATCGCATTTGCTTTGATTTGGATTTTATCTGTTAAGAAGCTGCAATGAGAATTTGATTTCTCTCTGCTTGGCCCCAATCAGCTCTCGCTGTTTGCTTTCCCATCTCTTATCTCCGATCTCGCATTTTCTTTCTTTCCACCCCTCGCAATCACGCCGACTTTAAATCTATAAAACTCCCTGAAGTTGCCATGCACAAAAATTGTCTCACATTTCTGCAGGAGAGCGGCAAGCCTAGCTCTGTCCGCGTTACTGGCTTTAATAGACGACACCTCCCAAGCCCAAACGCTTTCTGCTCAGGGTCAGTCACCCTGTGACTGACTGGTGGCATGCACATCGTGTCCCCCGGCCAGGCATGGGGCTGGCTTACAGCAGCAGCGGCCGTGGTGGCTCTGGGGCCCTGAGCATACATGCTGGGTTTGGTCTTTTTTATTTTATTTTTAAAATTACTTGGATGTTTCTGTGTTTTATATATGTTAACTATACATTTCTCTGAGACACGTACAAATGGCTTCAAGCATCACAGTAACAGCGTAATGCCCTCCCAGTCTCCTGACCACAAAAGCACCGTGACGTGACCGAAACCCGTCAGGGTTCCCCCAGTGGCACTGCCCGGCCCCAAGCTCTGGGCTGCTCCCGTCCCCTCCCTTCCCGACCACACCAGCAGCACGCGGGGATGTCCTCCTTCACCCTGGGCTGCTGTGCGTGTTTGCCACGCTGCAGACCCCGACGACACCGGATTGAACTGAGAGGAAGGAGCAGGAGCGGCAGCAGGAGCCTGGTCCCTCGGCTGTGCCATGGGTCTGGGGGGCGGAGGTGGCAGGGCAGGGGCGTGCAGCATCACAGCAGGGTTGGGGCGGCGTGGGATGCAACAGGAGGATTTGCTAAGCCAGCCTTAAAGAGGCTCGGTGGGCTTGAAAGTCACGTTCCAGCCCTGGGATTTTGAGCCTGCTGTAGTAACGAGAAGACCCCAAGGTGGGTATGAGTGAAACAGGCTGGCAAAGGTGTGCACACACTCAGTTTACTCCTGGCAGCGCTCGGCACACAGTTGCCTTCTCCTCTGGCAGCTTGCTGGAGTCCTGCTGGAAAGGTTTTTAATACCAACAGGGGAGCAGGGAGAAAGAGAATTGACATGATTTGCTAGAAGCAAAGAGACTGCATGCACGCCAGTATGATGCTAGATGAGGCTGTCTTCAACGGGAGACAAGGCAGCATCTCTGTAACATAAATGAACTCATCATTTATTCCACAATTGTGCTATTTTCTCTTCTCTTAGAGGGCATGCGGAGCACTCTGACGGTGCCACATCTGCAGCATTGGCAGCTGAAGTATTTTATTTATCCATGCACCAGGCACAGGAGGTATTTGGGCTGTCTGTGCTCCCCCAGCAGCCTGCTCCAGCCACCTTCTGGAGCCCCGGAGCTCAGTTTCCGTGAGCGCCCAACATTGCCCTCTCTCCTCAGACACGGGCTCAGCCCCAGCCCCGCGAGCAGCTTCGTGCCGCAGGTGGCAGTTCTGCTGCTCCTGTCTTTTATACAGCCAAGTCTGTAGCTTCTGCCTGGATTTTGTATAAAAGGAGCAAGTCCAGCTACTCCCCATGGCTGCAAGCAAAGCCTGCTCGTTCTGGGTTATTTTCTTTCCTATCCTTCCCTTGCTTAGTAGCCCCATCCCTATATGCTTCTGAGAAGAAAAGGAAAAAAAAAAAAAAAAAGCAAAGAAAAAAAAAGAGTATACAAAAAAAACCCCACAACATTTCCTCCAATGAATACTTTGATTCCATGTTTTCTAGCTCCATTATACAATGAATACCCTTCCTGCAGATTTACTGCTTCCTTTTTAGCTCTTAAAAAGCAGAAAAATGGTTAAATGTTTGTAAAGTCTTGTCCTATACTTCCAGAAGTGGAAAATAAATGGAGTTTCATTTCAGAAGGCTTTTTCAGATATTCCCTGGGGCAAATTTTCTAAGCAGCCGTAGAGTCGGGTTGCATCAAGCATGAACAGTATCGTACATATATATATGTATATAACTTAGGTTTCAACATTTGAAGTCATCCCAGCAAAATTCCTCTTAATTTTATACGTTGCATTAATTTCAAGTCAAGTGCGTGCATTATGGTTAGAGTCTGCTGAGTCAGGACTATGCACATCTTTTCTACTTTTATCATGATTCCTTTATGGTTTCACAAAAATTGAGTCTTGTTATAATTCAACCACCCTGACTGATACCGTGTAATTTGGCACAGAGTCCTTCTTCATAGTTCTCTCCAAATTCACCTCTTCCTACAAGTGGGTGTCTTTCATTATGGCTGACATTAATACTGAATGAACTAACAGCTGCTTCTTGCTAATGAGCCGGAGCAAAAAGAAATATATCTCCGTGGCTGCAGTTCCCAGCTTGGCAGCCTGCCTGCTGAAATCTCTCCGAAGAAATCTGGCTCGCTAGAAGCTGGGGTCTAACATGTTTTTAGTTTTCTGTTGAGTTACAGCAACATTTTGTACGCTCATAGTACATTTCTAAGGGGGAAAAGCAGGAATATACGCTCCTTTAATTTATATTCCCTACTTTGAATGTTAACTGTAGTAACAAATTTCTATGTGATCGTGACACAAGCGTCGCAGTGCCTAAACTCCCTAATATTCCCCCCAAACTCCTATGGGCAATGTTATAACACGATAAACAACTAGTAGATGAAGAAAAAAAAAAAAAAAAAAAAGCAATTTATGTATTAACAAAGCCCTTGCCAGAGCAGATGGACCTGCAGAACTGTGATGCTGGCTGTATCTGTGTCTCCCCAGGCCAAAATACCCAGTGAAATC
The DNA here is from genome assembly GCA_011074415.1 of Stictonetta naevosa. Lineage (NCBI taxonomy): Eukaryota > Metazoa > Chordata > Aves > Anseriformes > Anatidae > Stictonetta > Stictonetta naevosa. Next base: position 35,999,654 of record CM021702.1, read on the forward strand.
CTGCCCTTGAGTGAAGAGGAGTCCTGCCGCAGGCTCCCAAGGCCCCAGCTCTCGTTTTGCGTCCTCGCTCTGCCCCACGCAGGCTGCAGCAGCAGGCTCCTGTGGGCCTGTGAAAGGTTAATACAAAGCCTCCCACATCGCTAGGTCGGGGCAAATGAGCGGGCAGTGCAGATGGATGGGGGCTGCCTTCTGCCTGGGGTGGTGTTGGCAGCACGCCTGGCTGCCCAGGGCAGGGTGCTTGTGAGCTGCGCTCCTCGGAGCATGCCAACACCAACCCTGGGTCCGGCTGGCATTTTCCTTAGCAGCACCCACTTCCCTCGGGTCTGACACCAGAAAGGGGAGACATTTTGTTGGTGGTAGCAGCAGCCTCCAGATTTGATGTCTGCTGACCACAAAATGCCTCCATGGCTGAGGGTGGAAGCTGTCTGCCAAAGCACCTTGGGGATATCTCATTTATTTGGCTTTGGTTTTACAGTCCGTGTCTCCTCGCTTGCAAGCACGGAGTCTGGGTAATAAAAAAAGGGAAATAAACCTAGTGGTGGGAGAAATGTCCAATGAGTCTGTCCAGAGAAAATCACCACTGGTCCCCGAGAATGTGGGCTGGAAAGAGCATTAGGTTTGGATGAGCATTTGCAGAGCTTTTGCCATAGTCGAATGACAGAGGAGTTAAATTCTCCCACCTAAATCAAACGTGTTTGCATACTTTCCCCATTTGTTGTGTGCTTAGCTTATCTTAACCAAAGTTTTGCCAGCTCCTGGAGAAACAACATATGGAAGGACTATTCTGAGCCTGCTCAGCTCCATGCAGCAAGTCCCCGCACGTCCTCTGCCAGCGGGCGCGGAGCGGTGCCGAGGTGGCCCCCGGGGGCACGCAGCACCGGCAGCTCTGCCCCTACTCCGCCATCCTCAGGTGGCTTTCTTGAATAGAGATGGGTAGATTTTCAATAACCTCATTAAGATAAAGGTCTCTCCGACCTATATGAGGGAGATTTTGCTGATCAGAAATTCTGATTACCAACAGGAGCAGGTTGCAGTGTGACTTTACATCAGAGGGGAGATTTAAGGTTAAGGTTGCAGTTACCCAGACTCATACGGACAACTGAAACAAAAGCAGATGAAACACTAACTTTACTGTAGGCGAATTAAGGACTGAAACAAGGGTCCTGTTGTTGACAGTGTTCAGCTGAACCTTAGGGATGCCGCTTGTCATGGGTCCATGCTAAAATCAAGGGGCTGGAGACCCGAAGCCTGAAGGGACCTGAGCGGAGGGATGCTGCACGGCGGGCTCAGCGCCACGAAATAATGCCTTCTGACATTGATCTGAAAAGTACGGCGTAAAAACAGTCAACGCTTTCTTTTCTAAGAGCATAGCTGCAAAGTTTCTGACAAGTTCAGTGTTTTTTGCAGCATTAAAATCCTCCTTTAACTAGAGAAACGTTTCCCCAGGAACATTTTCCTGTCTAAAGCAAACCAAAGTTGTCAAGTGAAGCTTAAAACATTTCTGCTGGAGCACAGTGGTTTAATTTCTGACTCATTTTCATGATTTACATTGACTATTCAACAACCAAGAGGTTCAGGCATTGTGTTTACTTTGTCTTTGCTCCAAATACATTTGATGACATTACTTAACAAGTAATTTGAGTGGGGATTTTTGGGGGGACTATGCAAGGGACTGGAGAAAAAATGTTGTATGATAAACAGAATAGCAGATTATACTGAGTTACTGTATTGCCAAGGACTTCTGAAACATCACCTCTTTTTTAAATTCAGAGGTTTATAAAATTTGTCAGATAACTTTGAAATGCAAAATATAGCAGGTTTTATTTCTCCATTTCGGTGAAATAAATAAAGCATCATGGAATCGGCTTTTCTTATTTAAATGCAAGGGGGCAATGTGAGCTGGTGCAGTCTGAACGTGGAGTAGGGACTTGGACTGGAACGATTGGTGCAAAACCCATCTGCATCCCTTGTTAATCACAGGTACCTTCTAGTGACGGTGGTGGTTTTTTAAATTTAATTGGAATTCATTGAAATAGCTTTGCTTCAAAGTAAGTGTTAAAGACATTTCTGAGCTTTTTACTTGCACCTCCACCTGGTTAGAGTTGATTGGTTTTAGGCTATTCTGCACAACAGCTATTTTGAGCCAGAGGCTGGATGTTTAAAGAAATCCCTGCTGCCAGTGGTGTGAGGACAGCGGCTGTCCCGCAGGCAAACCCTGCGTGGCCCGGGTCAGTGCCGCGGTCTGTGGCTACGCTGCTGTGCCGCGCGGGGACCTCGGCTTTGAGAGCACGTTTGTTAGAGAGGAAGAGCTCTGGTGGTCATCCAGATCAGCTACACATCACGGATGCTTTTAATAGGAGGGTTATTAGCTTTGAGATGGCTGATAACACGCACAGCCTGCCTGACCGAAGTGTCTGAGCCCTGTAGAAGCCCCGTGGTTGGGGCCGGTTCAGGAACACCGACAGAAGGCACCCGCGGAGGCAGCGACGCTCACAAGAGGCCTGCAGGGTGGATTGCAGCCTGTAACATTTTTAGGAACCCATTTTCAGCTTGTTTCAGTGACACTCTGGCTGCTCTGTCTCTCGGTATCTGATGACTTCTAACAGGGATTTGAATTAGCTCTCGGTGTGGAGGAGATTAAATCAGAGGTGGTGTCCCTGGGCCACCGCCGCTATAAAAGCTATTAGGGATGTACCGATGGAGGCGGTAAAGCAGAAGCATGACGAGGAGCTCAGCCTCCCGCAGAGACATGCGATGGAGAGGTCCCTGCTCCCACCTGGCCCTCCAGGGTGACACCTTCACAGTGACACCTGGTGGCTCCTCAAAGCGACCTCTGCCAGCGCGGGGAAGCAGCACAGGGGAGCGTCGGGCTAGAGACACTGCTGGGGGTGACACTGCTGGGGGTGACATTGCTGGGGGTGACACTGCTGGGGGTGACATTGCTGGGGTGTGACACTGCTGGGGGTGACACTGCTGGG
>CM021702.1:36002731-36044602 GCA_011074415.1 Stictonetta naevosa
TGCTGGGGGTGTGACACTGCTCGGGTGTGACATTGCTGGGGGTGACACTGCTGGGGTGTGCCATTGCTGGGGTGTGCCATTGCTGGGGGTGTGACACTGCTGGGGTGTGACACTGCTGGGGTGTGACACTGCTGGGGTGTGACACTGCTGGGCGTGACACTGCTGGGGGTGTGACATTGCTGGGGTGTGACACTGCTGGGGGTGACACTGCTGGGGTGTGACACTGCTGGGGTGTGACATTGCTGGGGTGTGACATTGCTGGGGTGTGACACTGCTGGGGGTGACACTGCTGGGTGTGACACTGCTGGGGGTGTGACATTGCTGGGGGTGTGACACTGCTGGGGTGTGACACTGCTGGGGTGTGACACTGCTGGGGGTGACACTGCTGGGGTGTGACATTGCTGGGGTGTGACATTGCTGGGGTGTGACACTGCTGGTGCTGTGACATGCCTGCCCACGATGCCTTACCCCCTTTATGTCCCTGGAGAGGTTTAAAGAAAAAACAATGTAAGAGAACTCAGAGCCCCAAATCAAAGTTCAGTGCCCATGGAGCAGTGCCTACTGTCACCCCGTGTTTACAGCAGTAACGCCGGCACCTCTGTCCCAGCGGCTGCCCTCATTGCCATGGGGCCGTGGCACCAGCACCCCGCCCCAGGACCAGGAGCCACTCGCATGCCACCAGGGGCTGGGGCATCCTGCCTGTCCCTCTGCTCTGCTCAGCCCCCCCTCGCCTCGCAAAACGCCTTGCTCCCAAACACCTGGCATTCACACCCGGCTAGCAGCGAAGACACGGTGTCAGTAATCGCTTCACATTGCTGTCACCGGGAAGCACGCCCGCTGTATTCCTCAGATCGCAGTCGTGGCGATGATGGTCAAAATATGCCATCCATAGCTTTCCGTCAGAAAGCACAAAGCATTTATATGTAGCAGTGCTCACAAAAAGTGCTGAAAAGTGGCAGTATTATTTCTAATTCCTTTCAGAATGACACGTTATTACAAGGGTATTAGCTGAGGTTTCCAGTTTTCCTAGTTCTTCTGATTTAGGAAAGCAATGTAAAGATTCCTAGACACTGCACATGAATAATTTAGGTATCACTCAATTCGTCTTTGAAACACTTCACGATTCTACCAGGATCATGCAAATGCTGAAACTACCTTGACACATCACATCACAAACGTAAATGAGTAAATTTATAGTTGAAAGACAGGTTAATGCCCAATAAATCTCAAAATATGGATCGGTAAGTCCTGGAGCTGCACACCCTGAGTATGTATGAGATGCAAACTTTTCATGACTGATAGGGTGAGAGGCTGTGGTACAAGGCTGGGAGACATCCTATTACTGCTGATTTAGGCTAAGAATCCAATGGAAACTGCTGAACGCCGGGCACTTTAAAAATCAGAGGATGTCGTCGTGAGTTTGAATAAAGATTTAGAGCCCACATTTACTTTCCTGTCTCTGAAGGTGTTGACATTTATGCATAAGGATTTTGAAGTGAAAGTGTGTCATTTCCAAGAGGGCATATCAAAGGAGGTCCTGAGTCAAGGAGAAGCCATAAAGTGAAGAGTAAGGCTAGGGTGGATGGAAACATTCACTCATACAGAAGCTTTCTGAGAGACAATTTCTCATGAGAAATGAGAATAGGAAGGGAATTCACATGCAGGCAGGCTCGCTGTATTCAATTTGAGCCACATATCCTGGTAGCATCAGGATCACAGATATTTAGAGCAACAAATCTGAGTTGGCAAACCATCTTTTTTTTGTTCCAACTCTTCTGTTGTGGTACATCAAGACTTCCCAGTGAAACGCAGCTCACAGAAGCCTTCAGAATAGGTTTAGTTTTATCTCATTAGAGAGCTCTAATTCAGTGGAGGAGGATGCAATAGAAACATCACCTTGGCTTTGCACCTGGCTGTTATTGCTTGAACTCAGAGTGATCCCGGGCTCTCAGAAAATCTGCATGAAGAGAGGTTTGGGGACGCAGCTGTGTCTGTAAGCAAGCGAACCTAGGTGCCTGCACAGTGCCTCGGTGACAGCGCGGTAACAGCCCTTTAAATTCACCAGTGCGTCTTACCTGTTATTAATTTTACAATAGGAGGAAATGTTAGAAGTAAAACCCTTGCTTTAAGATTAATGTTTGTGAGCTCAGCGCGAAGTATTATTTACCCATAAATAAAATTATACTGTAGTCCTTGAGTCTACGATGGCTACACATTACTGCTTCCCCTGCAGCTGAAATGTAATTCTGCAGAAGCACTCCCACCGGTGGCATGGCTGCCTGCTCCTACCAAACGCTCCCCGGGAAGTTGCTAGAGATATTTCACTGAAAGGACTGCAGAATTAGCTGTGACTAGTTATTTCAAAGGAAACATAGATGGAAACTTTTATTCTGGGGGGCTGTCCTGTGCATCCCGCTCCTAACCCCAAGGAGAGCTGGACCCTGTCCAACGTCCCTGCTGTAGCCCAGCAACACTGATTGCCCCGGCGTCCTGCACACGTGCTCCCTTCTCCTCCTCCTGCCCCCAGAGCATCCTCAATCCTTGCATCTCTTCCTGGCACCACAGCCTCCCTGCAGAGAGACGTCCCATGGCTCTGCCCAGGTCCCACGCTGCTGCGTTACAAACCGTGCTGCTGTCGGGACACAGATGCTTCATCCTCACCTTTGTGTTTCGTGTCCAGCCCTAGGCAGCTGTTGAACTTAACCTGGAGAAGCCCGGCATTATCCCCCATGGGTTTGCACAGTTTCTCTTCCAGCTCACGGGTTTTTGAGCAGCTGTCCAGCTGTGGCTGGGCACTCGGTGCCGGGTTGAGAGTGAGACAAGGCAGAGGTGCCGAGGGAGCCGTGCCCCTGGGGCAGGAGCAGCACTGCTCCGGCTGCTGCGGAGACGTCCCCAGAGACCGAGCACTGCCACGGACCCCAGCACCTCAGCTCCCGGAAAACGCATTTCTTTGGCCTTGCCATCTTGGCTGTAAATACCACTTAAGTATAAAAGCTATAAACCTATTTTTTAACATTTTCAGATCTTAAACATACACCCAGAACCTGACACCAGCTCCCTACACGTCTGTAGCGTTGACTTTGTACCTAAACTGCTCCAAGTGAACCTCTTTGCAAGTCTGAAATTGTTTTTTCAAATACAATTTGACCACGTCTGCAGCTGAGAGGATAGGGCTGCCAATGCTTGCACAGACTGTTGAAGGATTTCTTTTTAAATAACAGCTTTTTCAAATTTCAACAGCATAAGTAAACATATGCTTTTAGCGGCGCTCACCTGCGGCAGCACCTGCGTGCCGCAGACTGAAACTCTCAGCCACGGATTTGCAAGGACGGCGGCACAGCCACCAAGCCCCCGTCCCGCGGGAGGCCGGAGGGTGCGGGATGCTCAGCCGGGACCACGGCCCCAGCAATGGCCCAGGCAGCAGAAAGGGCACGACACAGACCTCCGTCCTCGCCGGGGTTTAGTTGTGCAGCGACCCAGCAACAGGAGGAAAAGTCCTCCGTGTCACAGTGGTTCTGGGGCTGAGACACAGCAACAAGGATAAGCAGATATCTGGCAAGAAAAAATAGCACATCGTTCTCTTTATCGCTTCAAAAAGTGTCAGCTGAAATGAAAACATGCCCTTTCCAGGAACCACAGACCTTTCCGTCTATTTTAACTGAGCAAGCATCTGCTTTGACAATGAAGGGAGAATAATGGACCGAGAAACCATACGTGTTTATTTTTCCCATTTGTTCATTTGAAGACAGAAAATAGATGGATGAAGAGTCCTTTTCCCAGTCTGTTTAAAAACGCTGCCCACCCTTTCATCAGTTAATGCAGCTATCAGCAAGGTTTTTTTCCATTCCATGAAGGGAAAGAGGCTCCTCCTTTACAGCCCTAGGAGCACAAAGAACCTGCATTTTAATGGAATTTGTATAAAATGTCATTTTTTTCCCCTGAAGAGTTCAAAGTTTTCAGCCCACTCCTGCTGTGATTTTGCTGGCTATAACATTTGGGTTTCCATATTGATGGCAGCGGAGACTGAAGACATTGACAAGCCTCCTCCTTCCTCACTTCGTACAACCTAACACGAGGCGTTTTGGTACCTACTGAGAGGAAAACCCTGCGAAAGGCACTGTGTGGGCATCAGTCTCAAACTGTGGTTTCCTTCCCTCCCAGAAGGAACACGCCGAACCCAGGACCACAAGATCTTCAAGCTTTGCATTGCATTCAATCCGCTGACCTCTGAGGCCCGCTTCTTTTGAAAGAGAATTAAATGTGGCACATTAAAAGATAATATTTCAGATTTTCCAAGACTACTACTTCATGGCCAGGAGCTCCCAAAACGTACCCTTGCCATCTGGAGTTGTTATTAGTTAGTCAGCAGCAGTGTCACCCTGATGATACATTGCTCGGCAATGAGAGCCCGGCTGGCCGAACGCGTCTGGAGGTTCGGGCTCTGTAGGGTGGCACCGAGGAGCTGTACGGAGCGGCCGTGCCGCAGGAGAGAGGGATTCCCCCTGGGGAGCGGGGGGGACGCCAGCAGGGCGCGGTGGGGAGGTCCCTGGCTGGTACCTGGGGATGGGGCTGCCTTGGCATCCCCGAGTCCCGAGAGCCGCTGAAGAGCTCAGTGGATGCTCAGTGGAGCCTGGAGCATCCTCTTTCCCCTCTCAAAAACCCTGCTGCAGTTCTCTGGGAGACCGGTCGGCAAATCCCGTTGTTCCCTGTGCCTGCCCTAATACCTTCTTTGGTCAGGGAGGATTATTTTTCAGGGCAGAACCACAGACAGGACTTTGGGATGGGGTCAGACCGTGAAAACACTGCAGTGGCCTGCCATGGTCAGGACAACGAGGCACAGAAGATTTCTTCCAGTCTCAGCCAGGCAAACTGACATCTGTCCCCAGCTGCCTGTGACAAGTTTTCACGTGTCCAGATGAAGGCAGGCTGTGCTGGGGAGGACGGACGAGAGGAGAGGCTTGGCGCTGCAGCTCTCTGCAGAACGGGTGCGCGGTAGGTCCAGGGCTGCTTTGCATACGCTTTCCTGCCCCCTCCCTGTCTCTTAATGACTTTCTTCCTCACAGCACTTGTTTCTGTTTTCTGCCTAGAAGTTCTGCTTGGCCCACAAGCAAAACTCAAATCCGTGACATGGGAAGACAGATTTACCTCCCAGCCATGCTGAAACAAATGGGGACTCTCTTTTAACTTTGCATCTGCTCGCCTTATTATTTCTATGATGTTCGTGTAGAGATAGCAGTAAATCTAGTTTAGCAGTGACTCGCTATATCTATGAAGTTTATAAATCACTTAAGGAACAGCCCTATCCTGCATTATTAAAGATATGTTTTTATACTTTATTTCTGAGCCATGGATAAACTCCAGCAGGCAGCTATGAGCCATGCATCTTGTTTGTCCAATATAAGAATTTCTGGTAAGCAAAGAAAAAATGGTATTAAAATATCCTCTTGAGAAATGCTATGCAATATGAAGATGGAGTAGCAGATAACACAACCGACTAAAATATTTTCTCAGTATGACCTTTGGAAGCAGGAGATAAAGTCACCGATGGGTGAATCCCACCCTCCCCTTTGCTGCTGCTCCCTTTAGAGTCACGGGAGGGATTCACGCACAAGGCTGCAATCCCCCAGAGGAATCATTCAGACCTGCAGAGTCTCTTCAGCGGAAACCTTGCAAGCTTATTGATGCAGCATTGCCATAAAATTTAATTCAGCAGAAGTCAGAGCAAAAAAGAAATCTGTATCCCTTAAAGCATGCCGGTCTTTAGAGTGGATGAACGGTCACCGTCAGGAGCTGGGGCCAGCAGAGCCAGGCTGCGTGGGGAGCGCAGGAGGCCCACCACAGGGCTGAGCCCTGCAGCAACGGGAGGGAGGGGAAGGGACCCGGCCTGTCGCTGCTTCCTGCTGATGGCACACACCTGAACAAGCGCGTCTGTTTTGCAAACACCAGCTCTCGTTATCGTGACAAGAACTGGAGAGCTGAGGAGGGAAAAAAAAGTCTGTTTCCACTTGGTGCTTCCAACACCATTTTGCGTAGCATCGTGTTTCCTCTCTGCACTCATTCGCTCCGTCTCCCCAGCGCGGGTAACACAGCAAAAGGGAAAAAAATCACTTTTAGCTGCCAGCAAGCGGCTATAAAACCACCAGAGCTGGCAGCGGCACAAAGGGCCAAGTTAATGCCTTTAAATTATCATTAGCTCGTTTTTATAGCGCGAATAGCCAGGCAGGCGCCCAGCCGAGCTGCCCCACAAGCTGGCAGCGAGTGCCACAAGCCGTGGCACAGGGCAAGCAGGGTTACCCTGCCCGGAGTTCCCACGGCTGTGCCAGCAGGGGATGGTTGGGAAGTCTGAAGATCTGTTTTTTCTCCCATGATGGTGTTTAATGCGTCTCGTGCTAGGGGGTTCGCTCAGGCTCAGAAATGAAACCACTGTTTGGATTTTAACTGCGTTGCACAGCACATAAATTAAACTCGTTACTCCATTTATTCAGTGTTACCTTAATTCTTCATCACTGCCGGCCCATTCTGCCACCCCATCCCTCATTCACCCATGACAGCAGAAGGAATCATTCAGTCTGCAGCACGCAAGGACGGCTTCCAGCAGCAGCGCTTAGCGGCTCTGTCTTTGCCCACATGCCCAAAGACTTGTTCAAAAACTGAATTTTTGAGTAATTTATGACCGTTCTTACCATGATACAGATGGCTTATTGATCCATTTAATCTAAGTACCTGTGGTTTTGCAGAGGAAAATATTACACTTTTCTGTGCTGCTCATTTACGTACTCTTTTCCTAGAGTCAGAATGTTCTTCCTATTATCTTGATTGACTGACTTTTAGCAAGTTTTGGTCTCGCTAGAACAGAACTAATTTTCCACAGCCCAGCCTGACAGAGAGGCTCCGGGATGGGAAAAACCCCTGCAGATCCCAGCAGGGCTCCGAGGGTCCCACCCCAGCCGTGACCACTTGTGCAGAGCCACCTGGGGGAGGAACTCGGGTGGCTGCTGGTGTCCCCACATCCTGCCCAGAGAAACATCAAGTGGATGATGAAATGCACTGTCTCTCCTTCCCACTCAGTAACTGATAAAGGGAATGGCAAACCAGCCCCGGAAAGGCTCAGCAGTGGGTAAAACCACGTTTTCACTGTTCCTTTGGCTGCTCTTTGAGCAAGAAGATGGCACCTGATGAAGAGAAGCGGGCCGAGCTTTTCCCCACCTTTCTCCTTGCCACAGACCTCCAGCCTGGGCGCTCAGAGCAGTTGCACTCTTTTAGAGCGGTCCCAGAAGGGACTTCAGCAAGACCAAATCCTCCTCCGGGACGTGCCATTGCAGACAGGGTCCGGGCACGACCTGTAAAAGCAAAACTCTTCATATGCAAAAAGCAACTCAACAAGCTGCCACTCTCAGCGGTGCAAAGCCATTACCCTTTCACAAAGATTTAGAAGAAGATTTTGTTGAAAAGCACATAAATAAATGTCTACCTGCCAGGAAATAAGAGGGTTTGTGTGGAGCTCACCAAAGAGAAAAAGCCAGCAAATTATTGTTTCAATGTCTGGAGCGATTCTACGTGGCTCCTGGACACAGACAATACTTGTAAAAAATGCTTCTCCCCCCCACAGCTTGTTTTCAGCTCAAAGTTTGTTCTTCCTCCTCCTCTCAGGCCAGCTCTTGGTGTCATCCACTTCCTTCGCTCACTGGGGGTGACCTTGAAAGCCACCCAGAAGGACATCTCGCACACCACTGGGCTATTTGATTTTCAGGCAGTGAAAATGGGCAATGCTTTCATTAGGTGCTCTCTACTCCAAGTGAAAGTTGCAGTATTTACATAAAGTTGCCAGTCTCATTATCTCTGAGAATTTTTTCTCCCTACCACTGGAGCCAGCAGAGATGCTTCTGCTGCTGAAGACGGAGCAAAGTCCAAAGGAGACAGTCATGTGTCTTTTAATCTTCATCTTTTTTTTTTTTCTAATTATGATGAATCGAAATGAACCTAAACCTCTGCTGTGCCACAAAGGAGAGCCTGCGTTTTCAAAAAAGCTCTCTCTGTAATGAGGAGCAGAGGACAGCCATCCATTTCTGTGAACAGAGTAAAATGAATCAAACCCCATTAAAAAACATATATATGTACAAGAAGAAATGGAAGCACCAGGCACATCAGGGTGGTCAGACACTGAGAGCCCAAAGACGAGGGTTGCACAGACACCTGCTCAGCAAGGAAGCTGCACAGGACCGCACGCAGGACCCTTGGGATGTGCCTCAGCACTTCTGTAATAGCACCCGACGTGTGCTACAGGTGCCCCAGGGTCCTTACCACCTGGTGGCTGGCACTGAAGCAGTAGTTTTCTTGGGAGGTCTCCTTGGTGCAGTGCTTAGTCCACATCTCCACGGCGTGTCTCCATTCCCTACCAGGGCCATCTCTGGGCAGGCAGAGCTCTGCGCCCAGGGTCCCGGGGGCTGGGGAAGGGGGCTCGGGAAGGGCAGGGACCAGAGAGGTACCAGGGACACACGGGTGGCTGGGGAGCAGCAAGGAGCCAGGCAGGGGCTCGGCAGCTCTTCTGCTGCAGGCAGCCCCCCAGGGCAGCAGGCCTCACCGGCAGGAGAGGAGGCTTCCCACTGCTTCTTTGAGAAAGCAGAGCAGTGAAATTGCAGCGCTAGCATTAAAAACCAACCAGGCCTGTCATTTCCCACTCAACAGGGATGCTATTCTGCAGATGCTACACGTAACGAAGGAACTGGCGCTGTTCTTACTTCAGCACAGCTTTCCCTTCTCCTGCAAGCACTCCGTTTTGTTTTCCACATTCACGCTCTCAGCACCGCACAGCCCCTGGCTGGCGTTAGGCAGGGCTGGGGGGAAGCCCCCCGCTCCCCAGCGCACCCTCACCTGCACAGGGCCAGGGAGAGAATGGTTTTGCAGCTCCTCCCCGAGCCTCCAGTGGAAGAGCCACCCCTATGGCTTCCTGCCCCTTCCTCCGCTGGGGTCTTCCTTGAACTGTCCTGGTGCAAGCAGGGCTCCCCAGCTGGCAACGCTGAGCATCCCACCAAACGGTCAGGGACAAAAACTTCGTTCTCTGTTACTCCCAGAAGAGGGCCAGACTTTCCTTAAATTGCTCCTGATTTACACCAGCATCAGGAAAGAACCACACTTGGAACATTTACATCACAAGAATAAAAAAAAAACACTGTTCTTATTGCTGTTGTTTGTTTTTAACCAGACAAGTATACTTTCAGGAAAGCTTAATCTGTTCTGAGGAGCTATTGACTTCTCTTTCTGATCACGTGTGTCAAAAATAGCAATGTTACCATCATCCTTGGCAGACAATAACGGGAGAACAAAACCTCACGGAAGGAGAGAAAGGCAACCATGGCGAGGGAGCACTGCGGAGATGTAGTGCAATGTACCGCAGGTTTCCTTTCCCCAACAAAATCGCGCCCCACTCACCCCAGCTGCTGCCCAGCAGCTTGTTACAGACCCACGCTCAAACACCCTGGCTTCAGAAACAAAGGGCTCACCAGCCTGCTCACAAATAGCTTTCCTCTAATAAGGAAAATCACCAACAGTTGCTACATACAATGTGAGACTAATTTACTTTTCCTTAATTAATCATCTTCATTTCCTCCCTCTTTAGCCTTAACCAATGAGGTGGAAATTGGAGGGGCAGATGCAATTTCTGGGCTCAGTTCCAAAGTAAATGTTCCTCAAAAAGTGAGGAGGCACTTAGCGAAGTATTTTGGTGTTTCCCTGTCGTCAGGCTCATCCCATTCACCTCCTTCTGGAGGCTTTGCCTACGTTATTTCACCCACGTTCTTTCCAGTCTGGTAATGGCAGACTGCGTGCCCTGAGCCATGACCCAAACCCTCGGTTTGGAGCTTTTCATCCTCAGTATGTGCTCCTGCACTGAGGGATAACTCACAGGGAAGGATAAAAGTCTTTTTGCCCGTTCCCTGTATGTCAGCAAGCGCTGAGCCCTTGTTTACAGAGCCGAGCTGTGGGCAAACACACTCTAATTCTGAGGCTACATTTGCAACCGAGATATCGGAGCATGCAAATTAAGAGGCTGCACATTTTCCCACAGCATTACTACGGCAGTGCTCAATCACACAGATGAACTCTAGGTGCATAAAAATGTAGACACAAGACTAGAAAAGTACCCCTAAATGAACCTTTTTAAATGCGTAACAGCTTCATCACTGGCATGGATTTCTAATTAGCAAGCCTTGCACCGAGGAAAGTTCAAATATTTTCATTAATTGCAAAACAAATAGGTGCTGTAAAAGCTATAGAGTGGGGGAAATGTTTGGAGTCTGAGGATTTAAGAGAGGACCACCTTGCCAGAAACACCGTTACATTCAGCACCACCGAACATAGCGTCATATATTTGAATTAAACGGGTATTATTCCACATCTGAAGGACTGGAGCTATCCAATCAGTTTTCAGACTGTAAATGTAGCTTTAGTTAATACAGTAAAAATAAAGCATTTCTCTTTCAACCATAACTCTGATGGTGAAACCTGTTACAAGCAGAGCTTTTTAGTAGCTCCCGTACTGTAATTATTCATCAAACTGACAGAATAAAGATCCTTTTTATCCATCTTGTATTTCATCTAAAAACATTTAAGCTATTTGCAAGCAACAGCCTCACACACAATTTCGGGACATTGCTGATAATACTGCCCATAAATAAATACTGGCAATTCTGGCTGGAGGTGAAGACAGCGTCTCCTGCTTGTGCTATACATTATCCCCTTCCCTGTGTACGGGGTGTGTGCTAATATTAACTAATTCATCTTTTAAATGCATTCCCTGGCCTTGCAAACTGTATGGGCGGGATCCTCAAACCCTGCAACGTGCGGTTTTGCAGAGCCCCCTCCATCGGAGCCTGCAGCACCTCGGGGCTGAGCCGAAAGGGGCTGCGGGCGCAGGGCAGGACATCGCCACCGCGGGACGGGACGGGGACTGCTGCTACACGCACTGGGGCATGACGTGCTCCTCGGGGGATTAAACATCCTCTGGGGAGCTCAGGTCCCTCATCGGCAGCAGAGAGGTGCTTGTCCTCTGGGTGGGGCAGTATCCTGGCCTTGCTCCTTGCTCTACTACAGCATCAGCAACGCATTAGTAACTAAGCAAGGCGTATATTGCCGGTGCTGGGCAGGGAGCGTGGAGCCCAGCACAGCAGCAAGGGGCACATGGGGTCCCTGTCACACCAGGACCTGTGGGAAGGGAGGCCCAGGGTGTGCAGCCCAACAAAGAGAAGAAAACAGCAAGCCAAGTCATTCGCCGTCTGCACTGCTTATTTCATGGGCTTGCAGACCAACCGTTCTGCAATAAAATCACCCATCTCAGTAATTGGAAGATCAATTAAAAACAAGTAGAGGTTGCCACTTAAGACAAGCTTTATTTTTATTTACATTATAAGGCAATTTTAATTTACTTTCACTTGGGTTTGAACAGTAGTGGCTTGGATGGTCTGTGGACAGATGCCCATGTATTTTGTGGATATATGTTATGACCATTATAATTGTCATTTGCAAAAAGACTGATGAACTGTAAGCATTTTGATGTAAGGAGACCATGGCAGGCACTATTAAAATGGTAACACACGTGCTTTCTATAAGAGCCATTCTTTATTACTACAAGCATTATGTATTTTAAGAGGCAGTGAGACTATAGTGATAGATTTCCCTTGGCATGGTTGTGAGCTGCCTGTAGTAGTAGTGAATGCAGTTTATCTGAAATTGGTGCCAAAAATTTCATTTTCAGAGTTGCTATAGTAAGGTTTTAATATTGTAGTGGAAATCCAGATATATTGCTATTAGGCCAGCTTTAAGTGTTGGTCTTAATATAAGCACAAAAATTCCTCAAGACAGGCCAGAACGGATTTTGAATACCTGATAGAGCCTGGAGCTGGAGCTTCCCGCAGGAAACCCGCCCAGGGCGGTGCAGATCGGTGCATGGGGAGAAGGTTTTGGTAGCGGGGGGCTGCAGGGGGGCCTCTGTGAGCAGAGCCCAGCAGCTGCCCCATGGCAGAGCAGGGCCAGCTCCAGGCGGCTCCAAAAGGAACCCACCGCTGGACAAAGCCGAGCCAGGGAGCGACTCTGGGTGGGCCTCTGGGAGAGCAGAGTTAAGGAAGGGGGGATAAAATAGCCCCGAGCAGCCTGATGTCGCTCCGCAGCAGTCCCACCCCAGGCCGACACTAAAGGATGCCTTTCACCCAGACTCCATTAGTGACATCTGTACCAGACAGCTGGAGCATCTAAACAGATAATTACCTCAGCATGCATCACCGTGCATTTGTTATTAAGGTATTGATTAATTGTATTTAAGGAATACTGAATGACATTGAAAACTTCAATGCCGTGCTACCAGAAGTAACCAAAAATAAACTGTAAGCCCAAACAAATCATCCATATGCCTGTTCTTAGCTTGCATTGTGTAGCTCAAGTTGTAGAAATCACTTTGTTAAAAAAAAAAAAAAAAAAAAAAGTGTTGTTTTAATATCATGGTTTTCTAACACTGAATTAGAAGTGCTGGAACAGAAGTTTCATTTTCTGAGTCGGAGCATTCCCACGGTGCGCAGCCTCTTCATAAGGTGCGCACTTACCGAGCTGGTGGTTCCCCTGCTGCCTGCAGAGCAGGAGCTGTGCCAGATGACACCAACGGAGGCAAACACCGCCGCACCACGCACCGAGGCCCATACTAACGCGAGCATGGGTTTTCCTTCCCTGCTTGCTCATGGGTCGCATGTAGCAGAGAGCACCGGTTAAAGGCATTGCCGCTATTAGTTGGTATTCATCAGGCTCTCCTTGTCTGTGCTGCAGACGGGCAAGAGGTGAAGGAGAAAGGAGAGCTGCCTCTCGCCGACCTGGCTTTCAGCTCCCGTGCCCTGAGCTCTGACCTGCTGCAGAATCACGGCTATCCAGCAAAAACCTTTCCCCACCACTTCTGAAGAGATGCCAACAGCTACAGGGCAGCAAAAGCGCCCTCAGCTTAACGCCCGGCCGCCTGGCCTTGCTCCGACAGCTCCTGCAGCCCAACAGATCGCTGCTGGCTGGATGGATGGAAATCCCTTCGGCAGCTCTTTACCAGCCTTAGGCTGAAGGCCGCTTATCTCAGAGTTAATTTACAGCAAAATCACCATAAACTGCGGTGTGCCAGGGAGGAAGAAGGACATACAAACGGGTGATGTCGGCAGCCGGGGGGAAGCGGGAAGGAGGCAGGGGCTTTGGCTCACTCCTTGAGGGCAGTCGCTGGTAACGGGCTGATAACAAAACATCGAACATTCGGGGCTTTCAAATTATTCTGGGTTTTGAATTATTACTGTGCCTGTGCTGAGCAACAGTTCTATGAAAAAAATGCCCCGTTCGGGGAAAGTTCTGCGGTGCATTCTTCAAGGGATTTCATTATTCCTGAGCCACAAAGCTAGTAGTCTAGATGTAGTCATTTAAGGTATTAGAGTTTAAGAACACTTGTAATGTGGTTTTGCTTCGTGGCACACTGAATGCCATCTTAATATGTCATGTTCATTAACCCATTGCCAGTAATAATACCTCTGTCTCGATCCTCCTTCTAGGCTGAATTTGCTGAAATTCTTTCCAAAAAGCCATTTATCTCTTTGTTCAAAATAGAATGCATAACTGTGTCTATTCAAACAAACCCTTCGCAGGGATAAAATTTTATTCAAAGCAGAGAGGGGGCAGGAATGAGGATGAGCAAAGACCAACGTCATCTCAGGTGGAAGGCATTGGCACAACAAGCGGGGCCGTACTCTCCTCCTGTTGAGGGATGCTCTGCTTGCCCAGGGCCCGTGCAGGTCAGGCCAGCACCACGCGCCCCGACCCTTGTGGCCCTTGTGGTTTTCCCCAGCACTGCCTCGGCACCCACCCCGCACCAGGGAGCAATCACAGCGGCACCAGCTGCAGTGGTGCAATACCAGCAGGACCTGCCTGCGCTAACAATTCGGGTGTCAGCTTCTCTGTTCTATTTTCCCACCCTCCCTTCACCACGCGCTGCTGTTATGAGTATACCAGAAGGAATAACTCATTTAAATGCAGGGCCTCGGGGACCATTAGGAATTTCAAACATCTAAAACAAAGTGAATGAGTCCTTCAGAGCTCCTCTATAAATCGGCGTAACACCATTAATGATTAAACTGCACCGCGGCCTAAATAAATCATAAGATCATAATTCATTTAAATACCGCCTGTCACATATCAAACTCGGCCAATATTCTGCAGGGTTTGGATGCTCAGCCAGACAGGAGCGGCCTTTCAGGTCCAAATAAATGTGTACATCGTTACACCAGCACCATCCTCCAGCATCCAGTGCATCACGGCCACTTGGACCAGGCTGCTCTGTGCTGCCACTAGAGATGGCAAAACCTGGCATTATTGGGTGAGGAGATGAAAACCAAGCACTTGTCAGAATAATTGTTGCATTTATTAGGAGATGGCCAGTCCGTGGCGTGCTGGGTGGGTCGGTAATAAATACAGTCCCTGTGCTCCCTGCACAGACCAACACACCCACTGATCTATCCACCTGGCTGTGTACGTGTTCTACTCTTTTGCCTAAAATGAACTTATTTGTACAGTGACCCTTTTCTGTCCTACGCCAGAGGAGGAATGCGTGCCACACAGCAGTGAAGCGTGCAGCGAGGGGTGGCTGGGACAGAGCTGATCCTGAGCCCGAGCTGCCAGACCGGGGCTGGAGGCAAACTCACGTACAAGCACCTGCGAAGGCAGTGCCTGTGTGGCAACACAGCAGGTCGTGGCCTGGCATCAGCAGCTCAAAACAAATTGTTTAAGATTCAAAAGCAGCTTAGTTCAT
The DNA here is from genome assembly GCA_011074415.1 of Stictonetta naevosa. Lineage (NCBI taxonomy): Eukaryota > Metazoa > Chordata > Aves > Anseriformes > Anatidae > Stictonetta > Stictonetta naevosa. Next base: position 36,017,544 of record CM021702.1, read on the forward strand.
GGCTCTCCACAGTGCCCAATATTTGCCTTGTGCAGGGAGATGCTTTCAAATGCAATTCAGAGTTCCTGAAATCAACAAAAGAGGCTGTTCTCATAGCAATTTACCATCAAGAGAGAAAGCATGAAATAGCAGAAAATCGTGAGGCAGACTGTTCTCATGAAATTTTCAGCTCAAGAGGTTCAGAGTGAGTGGATAACTATGTGAAATTTGTGGGCCTGGTATGACAAAAATGAAAGCTTTGGGAAGGAGCCGCTGGAAATATTCCTGCAAAGCTGCTCCTTGCTCACGGGTTGCGGGCACCCCAGGAGGCTGGCGGGGACAGGGATGCTGCAAGCCCTGGGCCAAAGGCTCCCCTCTCTTATTGCACAGTCATCAGCCCTGAGGGTCTCACCAATTGGACAGACATCGAGGAAGAATTCCTTATGTAAAGCATGAGTCTAACTTCAGAGAATTAAAAGGTAACATTGATAGATTAGAAATAAGAGGGAAGAAATCTGAAGTGTAATTAAACATCACGGGTAAAACCTGGCTGTGGCTCGTTCCAGACTGAATCCAAAGACTGAAAAGCGAGCCAAAGACTGAAAACCAACAACTTTTAGAGTGATTTAAAACATTTTTTTTTCATTAATAACCTAGAGAGGAGGCAGCAAAAGTGTGATTCTGTGATTACTGCTGTTCACGTTTGGAGCTGAGATGGAGACTGAAGTGGGGGCAAACAGGCAGGAATGCGCTCAGGGCCCGACACAGCCCGGCATGGGTCACCTACAGGGCTGGGCCTGAAGCACACAAAGCACGAGGCGAATACACCTGGTTGCATAAACCACCTACGTTAGTAATGATTAAAGGCAGCACCTGCGGGATGACAACTCGCTAGTGGAGACAAAAAGTCTAAAGAGAGCTGGGCTCCGGGCACCACCAGCGCAGCTGCCATGGTTGGTGCGCTTGGTGGGAAGGCTCCGCACGCCCTCCGCCTCCCTCCTGCTCACTGCTAGTGGCAGCTCATGCTGCACTTTGAGCTGCACACTTTCCAGAAAAAAAATAAAACAAAAATTCCTATTATAAAGGATAATCTCCTGTCAGGAAGAGAACAGTCAGCACAGTGAATAATTTAAAAGCTTTAAGGATATAAACATTTACTATATTTCCATACATGCCAGGAGCTTTGATTAGTGGTTAAAAATAGAATATACGGACAGAATTAAGTTGTAAAAGATTCCCCCAAATATTCATTTTTATGCAGCTAATGTATTTTGAAATGTTTTCTAAGTATGATGCAACCCGCCTGTTTCATTTTTCCTATTAAAATAGATTGATCATAATTCATTTTTGAATAAACTCATTTGGAATTAATTTCAGAATTCAGGACAAAAAATGGAAAACCAGCAGGGTTACTACATTTTAAAGTCTCACACATTAGAAATGGAAGTTCACTAGCCAAAAGAGTCTCTTCTTGTGGATTTGGCCTCACAAAAGCCCCACCATAGCACTGAATTTGCCACTGAGCAAAAGCAGGTCAGCATGGAAGGCACCGAATGGAGCCACCATCAACAGAACAAGAACAGCAGTCACGTATAGGGACTATGACGTGAAATACAAAAATGCTTTTTGTTGTTTGTCTGACTTGATTAGGAACTAGGTATGAGGGTACTTGGAAAAAGTCCTTTTGATAAGTAACCCCATTTTTTGTTCAAAGGTTAAAAAATGGCCAGACTGCAAAATCCCATCACGTTCTGCTTAAACCAGCAGAAAAATCAAACATGGCAAAAAAAAAAAGTTGCAGCCAGAAGAGACCGGTGGGCATTTGTGAAAAACAAGAGCTCAGGCGAGCGGCAACAGACGCGGGGCAGCTCTCACTCGGCACATGTCACTGCCCCAGAGCACAGCTCTGCCCAGCCGCCCTCTGCGCTGAGCAGACACGGACTGCACATCGATGGCTCGAAGAGCCTCTGCCCTTGGACTAGGGCATGCAGCACACTGCAGGCAGGGCAGGCTTCACTGGAGAGCAGCGTCCGTCCTTAGGTGCCATCTGACCAAGGCAAAGTGCAAACGCACACCTGAGAGGGCCGATGTGTGTAGCTCCTCCAGTTCCAGGAGCGATGCAACAAGCATAGCACTTCCAATTTTTCAGCATTTCCTCCCCACGCTACACATTTTTCGTTAGTGTTGGCTCGATGCCAGTTTCCAAGGACTTGCTGTTTTGCAATAATTGGATATGTGATTCTGGACTGTGATAGGACTTAAAATTCATAGGCCTTGCCTAAACACATACCTACATACGGTGTGCTATCTATTGGGGTTTAATCAAAGGAGATAATGCTGCTATTCGCTAAGAAAATTGTGTGCCTTATCTTACTCTAACATGTAGTTGTGCTGCGATGCCATACTTAAGCACAGTTAAAGAGATGGAGAAAACTTATTGGAGCTGAACTCCACGTCAGAAGACAAAATGGGTGTTTTTCTGTCAGTCCCGGCAGGCACGGCGCTTTCCTCCAGCTCCGACTCCCTCCCCTCTCTCCTTGGTGCTGGGTTCCTCCCTGCCTGGTCGCTGTGGTTCCCAGGTGCCCGGAGGCCTGGGCCCTGCAGACAGGGCCATGTCGGCGTCCAGCAGGCTGCTGGCAGCCCACGGTGTGGGTGACACGGCAGGGCTGTGATCGCAGCAGAGCAGTACCAGCGGGCTCACATTGGGCCTGGGCCTCACTGCTTCCTTCACTCAGCTCCTGGGGGCAGAGGAGCACCACCAACCCCATGCCCCGTCCGCTGGGCAGGCCGAGCTTCCCTGCCCTCTCCCCTGGCACCCCATGCAGGTGTTGTAATGCCCCATGGCTCCTTTCAGCTGTGCCATCGTTCAGTTACTCAGCAGCCATGGTATATCCCACAGTGTCTCCTATTTCACTCATATTTTGGGTGCCCCACCTGTCAGTTTGCCCCCATAACAAATGTCCCACAGGAAAGCCTCATGCCGCTGGAGCATCCCTCTGTCCCATCTCTGTAGACCAGGCCCGGGCTGATCTCACCCTCCCTAGCAGTACACAGAGGAAAACCTGTGGTTCAGGGAGCTCTAAATTCCCCAGAGCAAAGCCAACAACCCAGACCTGGTTGGCCCTCGGCAGAGCTCGGCCGCTTTCTTTGACAGCCTGCGTGCAGAAGCAGGACACCAGCCCCTGCCAGCTCCCCACCAGCCAGCCCAGGTGCTCCACGAGCATGGCGAGGGGACCAGCAGCAGCATCTCCCCATCTCCTCCACGGCTGTACAACAACGTGCAGCTTAGCACAACACACACATCTACATGGAAATCTGTCTTCATTAAAGCTAATGGCAGAGAGCCTGTAGGCTTCATCCCCCATTAGACCAAAGGTCTGATCAGAAATAACCCACAGAAAGCATAACTAACAACTTCCTGCAAAACATTATCGTGAAGCCTACTTTATTCAGCTGGCAACTTTTTTTTTTTTTTTTTTTAAGGCTCATCAGTGTTTAACACAACACATTTCTGCTTTCATTTCCCCTCACTCCCCACAAATGGGTGACAAGTGATATGGAGCTGTGACAGGCAGGGAGACTTGCTTGTTTTCCACTTTGCAAGGGCTTTGTTTTCATGAATCCACGCTTGCTGAAAGATTCTGGTTTCAACATTCAGGACATACACTTAAGAGCTGCAAACTAACATTTGTGATTAATCCTTGTATGCTCTAATAGATTAATCCTGCTTCATCATGCCTCTCTTGTGTGTCCCGTGCTGTCTCCTGTATCACTGCGGTATGACAGTGCTGCCTGGAGCTGTCCAAACCACAGCGCTAGTCCTCTAGCAAAGAGGCAAAGGTCACAGGGAAAATAGCTTAACACTTTATTAGAGGTTTGGTTTTCAAATCGTTGTCAGCAGGGTGTTCTGCAGAAGGCGGGTGGGTGGGTGGGTGCTGCTCAGATGGCTGTCTCAGGTATGGCAGTCCCACCCGTAATTTGTCGTCACTCTCTGCTGTCAGTCCCCACACTAAAAAACTGCAGAATCACAGAAAAACAACTGCTTTTTCAAACTGTTGCATTCCTTTGCTATGAGCAGTGTCTGGCCTCAAGCTGGACAAGTCTCCATCAGAGCCCATACCAAACTGGGCTGTCCCTCTGCTCATCTAAAAAAGCTTCACAGCTCATAGCCATAGAGTACAAAAGCCCATCCAAAATTTGTTGTTGTTTAAAGATGAATTCCATAACACTGCACTCCTGCCCAAGGAAGGTTATAAACTCGCACCATCTGATTATTAGAGGTGCAACTAATTTTTCCCTGGCTGAGCTGCTTAGAATCCAAAGTTTATATTCACATATTAAAAGTCCATATGGGCAAGAAAGCCTTTTAAAATCTTATTTTTATTTATTTTTCCCTGGGAGTTACCTTTCCCTAAGGCAGCAAATAGGAACATTCAGGGTGCATTCAGCCTGCAGAGGTCCTGTCAAGGTGTGCACAGCCACTGGGACAGGGGAGGAGGGAGTCAGACTCCGTGCATCCTTGCGTGGGCACTGGAGCCATGAGGGACCCTGTCTGCCCTGTTGGCTTTGAAAGGTTTGGGGACCTTCAGCAGATATTCAAAATCTTGTTTATGTGCATAGCACTTCTTAAAGAAAACCTGTTACCGCACAGCTCTCTCAGCCATTGTGTGCACACTCATTTCCCTGTCTGTGATCCAAGCAATTGCTGAATAATGGGGAGCACTTCTGTGGGTGGCCTTTCAGGGCAGCACAAGATCATGAAGCTGGCGTTACGTCCAGGGGAGGTCTGGAGGCCCATACGCTGATCTGTTATCAGAGCACTGCTCAGAAAAGCTGCTAACACAGCCTGTTTTCTGCTCAAGTGAGCAAAATATCCTCATAGGAGAAGTTTGTTAGCTTGAAAATAGCAAAATTTTATGCATGATTCAAGCTTCACTTGAAGCTTCACTGAGCTGAAATTGGTTGACCTTTTGATCTTTTTGCAAACAAATGAACAGTCCCAAGGAAGCTTGAAAGTGCTGCACCCTCACAGGAGGGGGACGGGGCTGCTGAAGGAGCTGAGGAATTAAAGCTTTGTTTCATTATAATGGATGGAGACCTGGAAAAAATAGAGGTGGTAGGTATCACGCACTTCATAGGTCCATCCAATAGACATATATATATAGTCCATCCAGTATGTATATAAGTTTATATACACAGGTTCAGAAAAGTGTTATCTTTGCAAATGCTGCCTACCACAGTGGCACCATTAGGGCTTGCTCAGCTAGCTCCGCAGCTGACATTATTGCCACCCAGGATGCTCTTTCTGCACAATGTTGAGGACAATATGAAAGCTGAAGATGTAGTCAGAGCCCCAAGAGGGAGACAAGTCTTGGTGGATTAGCTTTGGAAAGTCTTTGAAGAGATCGGGTGTAGAAAGATGGAGCTATTTTGAACCAAAAAGTACACGAGTGGTGTGGTCACTAAGCGACCTGTCAGAAAAGTGATGGAGACCAGCAGCTTTTTTAGATGGAGTAGCTCCAGCAGCACATGCTGAGTGATCATCTGAACAGGGCATAATTGGTTGGATAGGTCCCAAATGGCAAATCTCATCCATTCTGCAAGGTAGGCAATTCTTAAGAACTATGTTCAGCTATTAATCAAGACGTGGGGGGAATTTTTAGCCTCCCCATCCACTTTCATAAGCCATCTCACAGGGTGTACTTCTGTGTTCAGCGTGATGATGTGGAGGATCGGATCTCTTCTTCCCCTGGGAGTTCTCTGAAGAGCAGGTGTGGTGCAAGTGCTGCTGCCCTCCAGGGCCGCCCACTGGCGTGGAAGAGTGCTTGGCGCATCTCATAAGTTAAACCCGTGTTGCCTCATCATGAGCCTTCTCACTGATCTCCAAAGGGTGATAACATTTGGGTAGTGCAAACTTTTTTTTCTTTTTTTTTTTTTTTTTTTCCAAAATAAGATAGGGGTGTGATTGCCAGTCACTGGCAGAAATCAAGCTGTTTGAAAGCTAGGGATTTCCACGTTGTGGTATGAATTTCACAAAACTGTGAAATCATGAAATGATGTTAATAACCTAATTATTTAAAAGATAAATTGGAGAAAGATAGGCATGCACAAAACCACAACTGTGGGGAACCAGACCTCCAGCAGCCAGTAAGGCAAGCAAGAAGATAACGAAGCAGCACCCTCAGAGCTTCCTGCCCGTGGGTGCCGAGCAGGAGGGATCTTGCCAAGGAGATGTCTTCCTCCTGATCAGCATCCTCCTTCAGTGTGTGCCACAGGTGCAGCACAAGGAACGATGCCCAAGCCTTCATGACTCAGCTGTTGCTGTGACACAAAGGTAACCAAATGTTATTGGAGAAATCATCTGTTCTTACAAAACATACAACTTTTTTTCTTGTTAATCATTTTTTCCTTCCTTTCTCTCAGACATGAAGATTGAACAAGCAGTCAATCCAACTAGCTGGATGACAGGACTGAAGGGAAAAACATGATTTACCTGAGCTTCATTTAATACAACACCCTGTTCTGGATGGAAGCAAAATTTGCCAAGATTTACAACAAATAATTCAAAGAACAGCACAGAAACTCGAAAAGAGGATGTAACAGCCCAAGTTACAGATCTGTTTAAGCATCTCTGAATAAATCATCCTTTTAAAAAAGCTTTGAGTACTGTCAATAAAAATTTCAAAAAAATATTTTTGACTAAACTCTCAGCTGCAGAGCGACCTGAGTGCTGTATCTGCCAAGGACTTTCCCCTCCATTAGGAAGCTTACAGGAAGCATCTGTGATATTATAAAAACAGTTTTGAGATAATTTCACTTGATGGAGGAGAGGAGGGGAATGTGATTTTAAAAATATTTCTAAGTTGAGGCACGTGCCTGTGTTCCACATGTTGTGTTGGTTTAGCATTGGCTCCCCTGTTTGCTGAAAAAAATAAAAATAAAAAATAGAGAAAGGGAGCAAGAAACACCGAGGAGACGTGCGTGCCCTTGGAGCATCCCTCGTGCGTGGAGCTCCACTGTTGTGGCCGCCCGCAGCACGAGGGGCTGTGTGCTGCTGCGAGGGGCTACAGCCCTGCCCAACGACTTCAGCGAAGGCTCAGCAGTGCCGAAGGGCTGAGTTTCTTGCTTGTTTAAGCGTACCTCTGCTTTAAAAAACAGCATACGCACAGCACAGCGATGGGACTTTTAGTCAGCAGCCCAGGAGAGCTGCAGGAATCAAAGAGCCGCACCGGGATACCCGTGGAATGTAAGGAGGCTTGAAGTGCAGCGGGAAGCTGTGAAATGTTTCTATTTTTATCCTTCAAACCATTCTCACCCCATTCTGGCATTCACAATTGCTTGAGAGAGGCAGAAAGGAAGCTGGCCTACATAGCAGCCCTGAGGCTGCGGGGACTGCTCCTGCAAGCCTCTTCCAAGTTTCTTATCCGACACCTAAACCTTAGCAGTTCCTCCTCTTCTTGCACCTTTGAATTTACTCCAAATAGAAGAAGAAATAGAAATGAAATTGAAAAAAATAAATATATATATTTTTTAAAGTGTTTTTGTCCAGGAAGTACTTGAAATACAATTCTGGTCATTTCTGCAAGTTCATAATTGGGAGGGTTGTTAGGAAAGTTCACCCTTCACCTCAACCCAAATTCTAGCCAGTAGGATCACGCAACACGGTATTTCCTTTAAATTGAAGCTGACAAACAGAGCAAAGCTTACAACATGTAAAAGGAATTAATGTTGATTTGGAAATACTCATGAAGCTGCTCCCGACCTGGGCGGCGAAGCCCCGCAGCAGCCCGGCCGTCCCCCAGCAGCAGCAGCACAGCTGGGGGCTGCCAGGCTCCCCAGAGAGAAAACACTGGGTCAAAAGATGTATTTAGCGTTTTTTAGTGAATAAAAACAACTAATAAAATCTGTTAATGTTGGTTGTGGAGTCTGGCTCTCTTCCTGGTAAAACTCAGTGGTTATGAAAAAAAAGCACACTTCTAAAATGAAGACAAATACACCCACTCCCACACGTTGTTAGGCACAGGAACAGGAACAAAATTCATTCCCATTTCTGAGGTACCCAAAACAAACTAAAACCTATCACCAAGAAAAAAAAAATTTAAAAAAAAAAAAAAAAGAAAGAAAGATTAGCAATTCATGCCTTTAGAATAAAAATAAAAATATTAGGTGGATAAGTTGTGAATGCTGATACCCTACAGCTGGCTCTGATTAACAAAACTGTGGAAACAATTTCCCCTATCTGTGGATGGACAAAAAGCAAGGAGAGATGGAGAAAGAAATGGGTCTGAAACCATAAGAGGAAACATCACAGAGAGAGCAAATGAAAGAAATTTCCCTCCTCCTCACTGTCGTTCTCCATCTCTCTGCCTTATGAATATGTATACAGAGCTTTAAAAATTAGGCGAGACACTTTAGTGTCTATTACTGGATTCTCCTTACAGTCATTTAAATTGTAAACAGGGCTATAGATACTAAACCTGAAGTACTGAAAATTATTGCAAATAATTCACGCCCAGCTCTGAAATTCTGAAGTCAATTTAAACTATCGCTTTTAGAAATTGCATGCCTTGTCCTAATAAATGTATGTTGGCCATATTGTGAAGACAGATATCAATGTTTTTATAAATTTTACATGCAAGTAAACTAAAATTATCATTACATTGATTCAGTAGCAGCCATCTAGAAAGGTCTAAATGAAAGAAACCAGAGTGGGAGAAACATGGAAAATGAAGATTGGGATGTTATCTACTGCCTCCCACTGTCCTCCTGCCATGCCTCTTCTTCAACAGTCAGGAAGCAGGGAGCTACTGCAGCCGCCAGCCCACAGGCTCTGCACCCTCCCAAGAGATCTCATCTCACATCAAACAGCTCAATTTGGCCTTAAAACGGACATTATTCAGTTCAAGGTGTTTTCATGAAATAACACCCTGGTTCACATGCACCCGGTGCTGCTTGAGCAGCTTCAAGGCATGCCTGTCCAATATACAAAGCAAAGATGAAATAGGAACGATACTTTAAATACCACCTTAAAAAGTCATTTTGTAATTCCTCAGCAGGGTTCCCTGAGGCTTTTCTAACCTTTATGAGTGATGTCAGGGCACCAGACAAGGAGCACAACGCGTTGGGTGATGCTGAGACATCCAACCTAGGAAACTGACATTTATTAATTTACACTATACAATATTCCTAAAGATGAAATTAAAAATTTCCTCCAACCAACAAATCTAAGCATGCTAGCTCTCTTTCAAATGTCCCTGGCTACATAAAAGTGGAGCTACCTGTGGAAAAAGTCCAATTCTTGCAGCCTGTAAGAAGTTGACAGCTGCATGCTGCATCTTCCATTTGCCACACTATCATTGCTGTGCTTAATTAAGCAACATTCAGAGCTACACAGGGATGAAAAGAGGAAATGCTGAATTTAGGAACACTAGACTTTTTATATTCTCCTATTTTTTTATTTTTATTTTTTTTTACCTCAAAACCACATTCATATGAGGAAAACATAAATAAGCAGAATATTTTTTTGAATTCTACACGTACTGCACTGTCAACTGTAATTACATTAAACTGCATTCATTTTCTGCTTTTAAATCTTCTATGACAATGACTTGTTGCAATAGTCTGATTTTACTGTATTATGCCAATACTACTCTGGTAGGAATTTCAATCTTCTTATACAGGAAGAAGTGCAAAAATACATTAACAACAAGCAGAAGGAAATTTATACTCTCAATGCCTCTAGTTTATGCTAGTTTTCTGTGTGTGTGTTTAAAAAATAAAAATAATTTAAAAAACAACAACAACAAAAAACAACTTTCTTTTAACAGCTTGATGCTGCCTCCTTAATGCAGTTTGCCTTTCCCATGCCGGGCAGGGGCAATGCACGAGGACTGGGCTCCTGGAGCAGCTATTCAATAAGATTAAGTAGCACAGGTCACACAAATTAACTTCTACAGCAGCCCTTATTTAACACCTACGTGGACACAGGCGCCAAGTTTGTTCCCCATGGCAGAGACAAACTCGGGCCCAGGCCCGGCTGGAGCAAACAGCCGGGTTGGGCGGATTTCAGCTGCCCACGCCGGACAGTTTGCCATACTCCTGAATTTACCACATTTCAGTGCTCCCCACCACCTGCCCAAGGCAGGGTGTGATCCTCTCTGTGACACCACATCCAGAGTGCTGCAGCGGCGGCTCCAGTGCTGCCCTTGGACCCACTGCTGGCACCCGCTTGTCTGCCCTGAAGCGAGAGGAGTCACATCTGCTTTGCATCTCTTCATCAGCAATAACAGGTAATTTTGGGTGCCTTTGGGTCTGAAATTTTTAATCTGAAACTTGAACGTCTTCATGCAGTCAGTGCCGTGCCAAACCCAACGTGCACCCCTGAAAAGCTGCAGCTGGCGCCTGTCCCAGAGACGAACCTGCCCCTGGGAAGGCACCAAGCCGGGGCTCACCCCACGATGGGGGAAGAGCAGAGCACAAGGGACCCTCCTGTGCTCCCCACCTGTTACACTGCCAGGAGGGCAGGTGGGGAATCGTTTGCAAAGGCAGGGCAGCAGGGAATCGTGTTTCCGTGTTCAAGCTGCCTGGAAGGGCCCGTGGGCAGGGCACGAGGCAGGGAAGCAGTGCTCAGCTGGGCTGAGTGTGGTGCTGAGGGGCAGCAGAGGCACTTGGCCCTGCCCGGACTGTGGCACCCACTGCCTGCATTCCCCATCACACCGATGGACCTTCGGGGCAGGATTTGGTACGCGTGGGAGGGGACCGGCACTGGAACCTCTGCTCAGAGCAAGCACAGGCGGCTCACGGTTGTTTAAAGCATGAGTTTCAGAAATACAGCTCCTGAACTCACTTTCACCTCCATTTGTTTCACCAGGAACTGGGAAATGAAAACTTTGGACTTTGTGTTTTTTTTTTTTTCTATTCTTTTTCCAAGCCCTTCATAAACTTTCCCCAACTTACCAGATAGACACCAGGGAAGAAAGGGTGAGGACAAACCGAAGCTCTCCTCTTCACGCTTGTGGAAGCCTTGGATACTTCTAAACTCTGGACTCAGAAAGAACAAAGCTGTTTCTTAAATTTAAAATAAAAATAAAATAATAAAGAATAATCCCCATCTCCACTATCGATGTCTGTGTCTGGGGATGCCGGGATGCTCCTGTGCACCCTAAACCCCCCAGCCATATTTCGGCAAAAGAAAAAACACTTATATCTCCTCGGGGAAAAGCAAGCCTGCAGTGAAATAAATATCTCTTTTGTATCAAAGCGATTCACAATTCCTTTGATAAATCTTATCACTGCAGAGTTTTTCTGCATTGAAACAACCCCATGAAGGGCTGAAAGAATCATCTAAATGCATCTGAACAATTCTGTTTATTTTGTATTCAACACTGCACTGCACAAGCCAGCATAGCATTTCCATTAGTCTTTAAAAATAGTATTAAAGACATTTCAGTCTATTTAAATTATGTCTATTTTCATTTAAATTAGTTGCTAAATAACTTCTATACCATCATCATGCTGTAGTATGTGACTGCCAGAAAAACGCTTCAAACAAAACAAATTAAGGAACCTGGAAATTGCTACAGCAGAGCAAGGACATATTTTTAGGCAAAAATAAACAAGAGAACAATGTCAAGTCATGAGAAGTATGATAACAAACGAGCCCCTATTTAGTGTGCAAAAGGAACGGTACATACAGAATAACTCATTTCACTCGTATGTGGGTTTTGTTTATAAAACAATGCGTAAAATTTGCAATTTCCTTACTTAACGGGAAAAGGACTAATTACAGTTTTGGTGGCCTGTTCTGTCACACACGGCAGCTTTCTGAGAGCCCTCGGAGCGGGACAGCTGGCACACTTTGCGCGGCGCCATCCATCACGTCGGTGTGCCTGCTCCCAGCAGAAACCAGGCCTCGGCCACGGGCCCTCTGCACCCCCTCACCTGCAGGAACGGGAGGCAAGTTTCTGCTTTCTGAAGAACTGCAGCCGTGGTGATTTGTATCCAGAGTGCCAATGGCAGGGCTGAAGGACCACAGAAATCCCTCCTCAGGGGTGTGCTGTCGCTAGGGGCAAGTGTGAAGGTGCGATGCTGAGAGCAGCCCGAGCGGAGTAAATGCCCGCTGGCTCCTGAGCCATGCTGCTTCCCAAGGAAGCCGTCGAAGCAGCCAGGAGCCCACGGGCAGCAGAGCTCAGGGGGCCTCACCCATGGCAAGAGGTCAGCCCAGGCACCAGCCAGGCAGCCTGCAGCGGAGTCCTACCTTGCCCATGAGGTCCACGAGGCCGGCGAGATGTTTGTCAGGGAGGTGTACGAGGTCTTCTCCTGGTGGCACAGAGCCAGAGCTGTGCCACAGCACCCCAGCTTTTCCCCGTGGGCTGGGGGACGCAGAATGGCTGCTACTGATGGAAAGGATTTTTGCCATTTGGGCTGGTGCTTACAGAGTTCACCTCCTGTGCTCTCAGCATACACAGTCCCCAGCACATAAAACATGCCAAGATTGACCTCCTTAGGGGTAAATCCCATAGGAACAACTAATCTGACCCTATTAACTTACCAAACTCTTAAACTAAAAATAATCCTTATGTTGTACCTTATGATATTATGTATTATCAAATTATATCAAGACAGCATTAAAGGAGAAGTGCCTTGCCTGAGATACAGCTCATCAAATAACTGGTCTGAACACATGTGCACATACTGGGAACGTTAAAGTTTCTCCAGTTCAGCATCCCCTTCTCCGAGCAGTGCCCCAAGATCATCACTCTATTACCTACAGGAAGAGGAAACAAGATGTGCATATTTAGACCCAATGAAATCCAACTTTCACACACTTCATCCTAGATTAACTACAGCCATGCACACGCTCCCGGCGGGTCACCTCTCCTTCCAGCAGCTTGCTCTGCCTCGCCTGCAGCCGCGGGAGGTAAGCCACCATCCTGGAGGTCGTGGGGGTCTCACGCCTCTCTGTTCCTCGAGAGGAAGAGGGCTCTGTTGGATGTCCCGGTGGTACTGACAGCACAACAAATTCTTTACAAATAGTACTCAAACTCCTCGCCAGTTTGCAACTCCTGCTTAACTAGAAGAATGAAGAATGTAACTTTAGGTTGGGAACGTTTTCAAACCAGAGAGGTTTTGGTCTTTTTGTTGATATATTTCCAAAGGAATAAATACATTTTCTGCAAACTGAAAATCTAGAAAGTCTTCTCAGTCTAGGTAATTTGCATATATATTTACTCTCTAAAAATTCCCAGCTTCAACTCAATGTAGAAGTATAACGTAGTGTGTACGTTTGATACTCAAGCCATGCAACAAATCATATGTATTTAATTCAACAGTACTATGAAAAGAAAGAAGTACCTGAGTAATCAAGAATGTACTTAACCTTTCTCTAAGCAACACAGAAAAAAAAGTTGTTGTGAAATATGTGACAACCCCCTAAAAATATAACTAAAGGGCAACTGGCAAAGTGTGCTGTAAAACCACAATTGGCACTAAGTAAACAACAAACTGACACACCAGAAGAAAAATTTGCTTTGGAGCCATGCTCAGTAAAAGCTGATGTATGCTCACAGTAAAATGAGATGTATAATGCAAAGCCCAAAGAAAATAAAAGACAACATATTTTCAGTGTTATGCCAGCACAACAGGTCTAAGAGTAAGAATTAGAAAATTCCTGTGGGCTGAAGAAAAAAAATATAAACCCTTTTTAAACTTGAAATCATACAAAACCTCAAAAACTATACTAAAACATCTTCCATTACATTTACATAATCACAGGACAGAGAAAGGAAAAGTGAGACCATTCAATTCTTTGGATTTGCTTTCCCTTAACATTAAAAATTGCCAAAATTGTTTGGAAAGTGTGCAGTAACCCTAGAGGCACAGCCGAGGGAAGAGGTATCCAGCATTTCACATGTGACTCAAACCAGCAGGTGAGCACCAATGCTTCTGAAGAGCAAGGAACTTCTTTTACCGTGTCGGGTTTCTTTAATATATAGGAAATATATATATATATATATATATATATTATCTTTTCAAAAAGATAGCACAACTCTAAGCCTTGGAAAGAACAGGCTTGTTAGAACAAAATTAACTCGTCATCTTAGGGCAGCAGGGAAAAACGAGCAAATCCTGACATTTCTAGCCACCCGGATAGAAACAACCTGGTGGGTAATGGTTAAAATAGAAAGATTATCTGTATGACACAGTATTGCCGAGTACTCTGAATGTATATTTGTGACTCAATGAAATATGGCTTTTGGCTCTGAGCATTTCAAGAAGATATTTCCCATTTCTGAGAAACCACTATAAGCAGAATAAATTATACAAAGCTTGGAAACCGGATTTGAAAGTTAAAGCTTTAGCTATTGATTCTTCGTATGACTGAAATAATAATTACTGCAGCTATACAGGCAAAAAACAGCTACTTATATTAATATATAAATTAAATACTTAAATGCAAGGATAGATTACAAATAAAATAAATAAATAAATTTGCCAGACAGATAAATGTGATCTCTCATTTCTCCCAGTCCCAAGTTAAAAGCTTTAAAAAACACCCAAAGTACAGCTCTGCTGCCATCAGTTACATGGTGGCCTTTTCCAACCTTAGCGATCCTATGGTTAGCATTCCAGAGAATCACGATGGACAAAGCCCCTGTCCAAAACAGTTTGGGAACTGGGGCTTTTCCTACTTTCTCTGTCTTCCATAGTTTGACCTATTTAATCTCATTTCTCTTCCTGAGTCCCCAGTTGTTGCCAATGCTCCTAATTACTCAAGTTTTTACATCTTCACCAAAAACTACAAAACTCACATTTGCCACGTGTAGATATGTGATACAAATAATGTTGTTTTTTTTTTAAAAAAAAAAAACAACATAAATGATTTAAGTTTTTCCTTTACTCATAAGTTAAAATTCAGATGTAGATAGAAACTTCAGCACATGTAGCCTACATTCTTGTTCAGATCTCTTCTTAACTGATGAAGCCTCTTGCTCTTAATCCACGTTTAGATGAAGAAATCAAGTAAAGCCACAGGTTTTGTAATGTTTCTGTGTTACAATTAACTGTGCTTTGCGATGTTTAAGCAAACAATGAGAGATGAATGACAAGTAGTAAAATCCATAGGCGAAACCTGTCAGGAATTCTATTCTATTAAACAGTAACAACAAAAAATAAGATAATGCTATACCTAAGGCATAGTGTCAATTACAATGTAACAAAATGAATACAAAAATGAAAACAGCAGTGTTACTGCTCCTATTTGTGTGTTGACAATCAAAAAAATGCCATCCGCTGCCAGGGCAGATTTAGCATTCAAATGCTAACCTACTAACCATATCACTGGGAAGAAATTGAATAGATAAATTGAATCTAAAATAGCATTAACATTATGACACAAAAAGCAGGAAATGTAAAGTCAGTGCTTACCACGCTGCTGACTTACCATTTTTTTCATTATTTCATGGAAATGCAAACTAACCTGCAGTCTTACATAGTGGTGCTGTTAGGTCAGCAGCAGTCACGTCTTGGTCGAGTCGAGTAGTTGAGCATGTACTTATTTAGCCCAGGTAAAGAATCTTCATCTTCTTACATTATTTGGTGAGGCAGTCTCCGTATTTGCTTGGAACAGGCTTGATTTTGAGAAGATACTCCCTTAACTCATCAGCAAACTTTTGCAAGGCTCTTCAAGGAGAATCATAGGGACTATGTTTAGGATGGAATGTAAATCATTACCAAATAAATCATTTTTAGCAGACCATCAGTAAGCAAAACATGATGATAAAATCCTTGGGGTCTGATGGTTAGCATTGCTGTGTGCTTGACTAGATTTCCTAGCTTACCAGCTTTCTTGTATCTTGTAAAATTCAAGATGGATGCATTCCCTTTAAGTGCTTGGATCCAGAGGCAAACTTCTTTGCATTTAAATCCTTAATTCAATTTTTTCTTTATTATTTCTCTTGCAAGGCAGAGAGAATAGCTCTGTTTGGGAGGTGGGGCCAGATAGCCAGATCAATCATGCTGCCCATGGCAAAACACCCACACTTTAGAACATGCAGTGCGTATGTATTCCATGCATTGCAAAGACTGGTTAAAGAAACGCTGCAATGAGAGGAAAAGTGCAAAAGTGCTTCCTTTTAATGAGAAGCCTGTACAAAATTAGGTCAATGCAGTGAGATAAATAGTAAGTTAGTAAATAATTCTAAATGTTGCAGTGACACTCAGCACGGCAGCAGGATGTAAGTTCTGTTAGGCAGTAATGAAATATAGTCTACACAAT
Source organism: Stictonetta naevosa (assembly GCA_011074415.1). Taxonomy (NCBI): domain Eukaryota; kingdom Metazoa; phylum Chordata; class Aves; order Anseriformes; family Anatidae; genus Stictonetta; species Stictonetta naevosa. The sequence continues at coordinate 36,033,799 of CM021702.1, forward strand.
CCTTCAAAGATTTGCAAAGACCCAACAACAAAACCTGTAAAGTTAGTCTTTTCTGTAAGCATCTCAACCTATAAGAAAACAAAATTTAAGAGCCCAGATAAAGCAGGGAAATGCACAGCAGATACCCAGTAAATAAACCAAAAAAAAATATTCGGCTTCTTGCTAATAATCACAGAAAACAAGCAAACTACTTTGGAAATTCAATTTGCCCTGCGGTTTCTGTATGTACATACTGGAATACCAGGCAGAAAACAAGCATTTTGGTGGACGTTGAGACAAACAGGATTTGCTAGCACTGTGAGAGCGCTCCCAGAAGCACGCTCCCCCGGCACGATTTCACGAGGCAGGGGAGCAGTGTGCCAGTACAGCGTGCTGGCCTGGAGAGTGGCTGGGGATGAAGCCTCAGCCTGCCCGACCCGTTAAAATAAACACAGTCCTTGCCTTTATTTTTTGTAGCATTTGAATATTTTCTCCTAAGACAAACCCAGCACATACCAAATTGCATCTCAAACACCTGTTGTATTTTATTTTTTAAATCATAGAATCAGAGAATGTCGTGGGTTGGAAGGGACCTTAAAGACCATCCATTTCCAACCCCCTGCCATGGGCAGGACCCCTCCCACCAGCCCAGGCCGCCCCCAGCCCCATCCAGCCTGGCCTTGTGCACTGCCAGGGATGGGGCACCCACAGCTCCTCTGGGCAAAGTAAGAAAAGGCTTTACAGAGACATGGGGACAGGAGAAAGAGAAAACATATCAAGACAGGGTTCAAACCTCCAGCTGAATCTGTGGCTGATTTCCTCCACCCCACATGGACAAGTAGCCTGCTTAGGGTCTCACCTTTTGACCATGAGCCGTGCTGCCACATGAAGTGGCGTTTCATTGGGGCTTGCCAGCTGGCACCCCCATGCCCAGGCTGCCCATAGGGCTGGAGGAGCTCAGCACAACCCAGCTGTGTGGGTAAGGGGGGAGGAAGAGTGTGGATTCCAGTTCTGGAAGCAGGATCTAGTACCCGTTACATCGAGGTCACGCATCAGAGGAGTAACTAAGAGCACAGCAGCGGTTTGTTGGTACACTGGAAATGCAAAATGGGGTGATCCTTCAGAGGTCACCGCAGGCAGCTCAGCCACTGAATACACCGTGCTTCCAGCACTGCCGTGCTCTGGCCACAGCAACTCGACAGATATCTCATTAAATATATTTAGATTTGAACCATTTGCTTGATTCAATAAGCGTATCAGTGGCTCTCTCACAAAAACTGCAGCTGTTTCTAAACAAAGTTTTAAAGAAAAAAAATCTAAAACATAAGAATTTGAGAGCTAAATAATTGAGAATTTATGGTGTTGCATTAGGGGCAAAAGGAAAAACATGTCCTCACATATTAGATAAGGTCTGAATAGCCTTTAATGTCAACAACAACGTATCACACAATAAGCGAACGAAACACCTGCAGATTGTTATTGTGAACCAGTTCCATTTACATTAGCATATGCGAGAAGGTTTAAACTAGAACACCCTACACAGTGACAAAACAGTTTAAAAAAACAGTCTGTTATTTGTGTCTCCAAGTTGCTTCTCTTATGGTAAGACTCTTAATTTTTCTGACCTTCAAATTTTATCTCTACAGAACTCTGCTAAACCTTGAAAGGCAGCAGTTAAAATCCACTCACAGAAAGCAACATCAACTCTGAAAACAAATGGAAAAGGTCAGGGACGAGAGAGGATCCAGAGAGCGAGTAAGGAGATGTCTTGATAGGAGGCTTCATTGCAACTGAATAATAAATTCCATTCTTGAGTTTGGTACAAATGGAACCACGTGGAATTCAATGTTTGGAGGCAGGTTATTATGATTAAGCAGTCATCCTTTTAAGCAGTACTTATTATTTCTTTGCTGTTAAAAGCCAGAGTTAGGTTGGTGTGCTGCTATGCCAATACTATCTCTGAGTTGCAGATATTGCTCATGAACAGCAAACCAGAACGGAAAACCCACAAAAATGTCACCAGCACTGACCTCCCACACCAGCAGTCATTTTCGGTCCATTCATTTCATTGTTCTGGGACAAAATCCCTTCCAGACAGAGCTCCACTGGCAGGAAGAGCGCACAGCCAATTTCTCTTCGGACCCAATGCCGTGATATCTTTTGTCATCACCATGAGCACCATAAACAACCTGAGGTTCATGCTGACAGAACTCAGTACTGGCCGGGTGAAGGTCCGTGGCAGGCTGCCAGTCACACCGTTGTGAGCTTCTGGTCAGCATGCTCTGGAATAAAAAACAGGAGGAGCCCAAACACCTGGCTGGGCAAGATGAGAAAATGGACATCCCTTCAGAGGGAAAAGTTGCCTAAAAGTGTGATGGACTCATTTTCAGGGCAGGAGCATTGCTATCATGTAGTGGCTACTTTTTTTATCATTGGTTGGTTGAGTTGTGTATAGGAATTGGCCCTTCTTAGCATGAAGTGTTTCCCCCTGCAAGCACGGTGCGGCCAGAAGCTGGCAGAGGCAGTGGCTGCAGGGCACGGGTGGCTGCAGGAACCAGCTCTCACATAGGCAAGGTATAAGTGTCCTCTGCCCTTCCCGAGGCAATGTGAAGTAAATGCACTTGTTAGTGCTAAAATAAGAGACGTTGTCTTCATGGTTATACTTCTAGGAGAGGCGTAATATGCAGTATGTTGCCACAGCTATTGTGACCCAGAAAGCTGAACATAAATCACAGCATCAAAAATCAGCACACGAGAGCCGTGGCTCAGTGGACAGGTATACGGCAAATCCACTTCTTAGAGCAAGGTTAAAATAAATCCCATGATGCTATACATTATACTGACAAGATAGCTGAAAATACCATAAATAAAATGGCTTTTATCATCTCATATCAGTCTCTGGCGGATAATATTGTTTATCTCAAGAATACCTCCTCCAGCATCACATAAAATTCAGCAGTAAAATGGACTTCAGTTTCTCAAGCCAAACAACAGAGTGGGAAGATGCTGCGCTGCGTTCGGACTAATGAATTAACAGGTCCATTCGCTCCCCATGCCGAAGGAGCCACAGCTTGCAGGCCAGTCCCCATCGCAGTCCCCGTATAATAACCTGCTACAACAGAACAAGAGATGTCATTTCTTTAATGTGTGTGGCCTTTCATTTTATCAGATGAATGAAAATAAATCATTATGTTTATCTTTTCAACAGAAATTGCTCATTTTCCAACTCCAGAAATCTGAATATTCATTGCCATTGTTTGCATAGGGGGTTATCCTCAGCTACATTCCAATTTATAAAATAAAATTTAAACTTCTGCTAAATTGCAGACTCAAACGGATACTTGGCTTTTAATTACTTTCAAAACTGTTAAATATCTGACAATAAGGGATGCATTCTTCAGCTGTGTGATACATTTATTTACTCCGCTGTGCTTTTGGAGCTCGCTGAATGTTTATAATTAGGTTGTGTAACCATGCGAACCTTCAGCTGGTGTTTGCTGTTTCTAAAGCAGTTTTGTTCTGCATTTTGAAAGAAGGAAAAGCTACAACGCACCATGAAAATTATGCAGTAGTCTTTAATCTATACTTCCTGTGTATGAAAAAGCCCACTTAAAAATTATAATCGTGATATTTTAAATGCTGCTTAGGTGCATGGCAGAACAATGTTTCCTGGTGCAAGGCAAACGTACCCAGTGACATTTATCCATCTACGAAGCAGTCGCTGCAGATTTCCTTCCCCAGTCCCACAGGCGCTGCTGTCGGCCCCTGGGTGCAACAGGCTTTGCACGACTACTTACACACCTGCACACACCGGGGCGGCCCAAACAGGGTGTGCATCTTCAAGTACTGCGGCGATATATTGGGTTAAATAACTGTGCTTTTGCAGGCTTCATCCAAAAGCACCCGGGTTGTGCAGAGGCATTCAGGAGGGCGGCAGCACCCCGCGGAGCCTGCCCAGCTCGTCTTCTCCTGGCAGTGGTGTGCACAGCAGCCCCAGCACACAACAAGGCTCTCCCGTGTCTCCAGAACTCATGGCACTTTAAAATAGATGCATTTCTTCTTAGTAGGATAACATCTCATCCAGAATTAATGTGTTTCTCCATTGTTTCACAAAAATGTGACTTTTAAACCATTCTGTTTTCTGCAGTAAACAGCAAAAGAGAATAACATTTGGTGTCCGGTTTAACCATCTGCTCACACACGATTTCAAACTCTCCCCCATGTCATTTATAAACAGACTCCACCCTATATGTGATTAAGTTATCTCTACCACACAAATGTTCACGTACATCTTTCCAACCCAGCAGTATTCCACACAAATTTTCTAGTAAGTGCTGAGAAACTGAGCTTTCCTTAGAATGACGACAAAAATCTGAACGCAGACCACGACATGCAAGCATTGGAGATTTGCCATCTTCCCGTGCTTCTGCCACAGTTGTAGCTGAAGAGTTATGCAAATACATGAGATTTCTGTTCAGGAGCTTGAAAAATAATAATGAAATATCAGCTTGACTATGAATCATTTTTTCCTTTTTTTTTCCCCCTCACCAAAATCAGCCACAGAAAATTCCATTTTCTTTCCCTGTGGAAATAATCAAGGAAAAAAAGTCAACAGAGAATGAAGGCTGTGCACTGGTACCATTCAAAGAGGGAGCAGGAGGGGGGTAATGATGCACATTGCTCCAACCCCACCGAAACCAAACCTCTGCGGTGGAGGAATCCACGCAGATTTCCTCCCCTGACAGAGTCTCTGCATTTAACATACCGTATGTCTCGGCCTGAGACGTGGCTCCCTGGCAGCAGGTGGACGGGACCTGCGCAGAACCCAATTATCTTCAGCAGGTCAAATCCCTCACTCAGTGTCATGCAGGAAATTGTACGTTTCTATATTTGAAAATGAATGATCAGCCCATTTAAGTATTAGCATCATAGAAATGACAACAAAATACAGATTGATAAGAACCTCAGCTTATCCACAGGCCCTTGAACTTTAATGTAAGTTATTCCCATGTTCAGCTCTTTGCTTTACATCACTGCATTTCAAACATACAGAATAAAAATTGGATTAAATAATGTGCTGAGGAGCACCACTGTGCAATACGCACAGTGCTTGGCGGCATGCAGGACCCAGGTGTCTAGATGAATTACTAAGGCTCGGGAGTTGAAGTGTCCAGGCCTGATGGGAGAAAATACAGCACGGTGATGGCTTTCCAATGCCTCTAATAAAAACAGCAATTCCAGCAGAGCAGAAAGTACCAGTATATTCTCTTAACAAAAATATTGAGTTAGAGAAGTGAAAGAGATGGTAGAAAGAGAAGCCAGAACATATCCACAAGTCACTTGGTCTAGGACAATAACACACTTCTTAAATTTTGCATCTGTACCATCCTTCCCTGCTAATACACAAGTCTGTCACAGACTAAGTCTGGTAGTAAAGATTGGAAAATTATGTTAATGTGACTCGAGCTGAGAATACTAAACCAAAATAAGCAAACAAAGAAACCAAAAGGCAGAACTTTGTCACTGCAGAGGCTGTCACAGAAATCATAACGTACTGCCAAATACAAGGAAAGGCATGTTCACTGCTGGAGCATGTGAGAAATAGCACACAGGGATGCAAAGGTGGGACATGGCCCTTCTGGGCTGTATAAGAACAACCCCCCCAGGAAACCTCGCAAACCTTTCTATTTATAGGGTAAAAATGAGAGTGTTTGATGCTTCTTTTCATCTGGTTATATGAACGGGCACTGGCCATTAAGTGTTTGCATGGGCTGGGGCTCCGCAACCCGTCACCAGCACAAGCACTGCTGAGGCACGTTCCCTTTTCACAAGTGTTTTCCTGCCAGTGTTCTCTGGGAGCACACAGCTTCCCGCCTGCTTTGCGGCTCTGCCAGTGCTGTCCTCCTCGCCTACTTTCGCCTCCTTGGCGTTAAAAAGATGCACACAACGTTTCAGTAAACTGTGAAATGAGCTGTCATTCAACAAAGCTAAGCCTTGAATAATGTGTGCTTACTAATACATATTGCCATCAGCTTCTAAAAAAAACACAACCACAAAATCCTTGTCGAAATGGTAGGTCTTTCTGAAAATGTAACGGTAGATCTGATTTTTAAACCTAGAGATTTGATTTTGTCACTTTTTGCCAAAGAGGGGTATCTAGAAGAGCATAAGTCAAATCCTTTTCACTGATCCTAATGGCAAATGCTAAGAAAATGAGAATGTTAAAGCCTGCTAAAAGGATCCAGATGACTTACCATGCTATGGTTTTTATTATTAAATGATATTTTTCCTGACTGAATAAAATTAGGATGCTTAAATGCTGCATACCAGTGATCCTGATTAGTTGTATGTCTTGAGGGATGTCTGAAGGACTCAGATAACCAGCGCTTGGGATTACATTTAATTTCTATATGAATTTCGGATTCGGGGGAAACATATGAATTTCAGATTACCCACAACTTGGATAACAAGGTTTCATGCATTCAAGGCTTGCCTACGTTTAGGAGCTGCCCAGGAGCTATTCTGCATTTTGTGTGTAGCACATCAACAAATGAAAGAAGACTGAGAAAGAAGTTGATGTCGGAAGGTAAGTAAAAGAGCACCTATAATGAAGTACATTTTGCTCATAATTCAGAAATAAGAGAAGCATATTAACATGCCAAGTGAAAGTGCTTTGCAATTCCTCCCTAATTGGGCCCAGAATAAGAGACAGTCAGGGACTTTTTGCATCAGCAGGGCTTTGACTCCAGCAGTGAACCTGCTCACTTGGAAAACCAGGTGAGGAGACGTTACAGGGGAGATGCTCTGGCTGTGTTTTATTTCTTGAACATTCACATGTGCAGCAAGAATTTTGGAAGGACCTACATGGCTATAAGGGCTCAGCCGCGTTCAGCTCTTTTGTGACTACTGTCCTTCATAAATATATTTGGCCCATGAAACTCAGTGACAGGGTTTTTTTTGGAAAACACCCCAGAAATGTACTACAAGTGCTGTTACTGCATGAGGAACTTCAAAGAGCAGCTTGTTGAAGTAAATGTTTTCTGAATTCTTTTAAAATATTGACATCATATTAAAAATAACACTAGAAAACAGATCACAGAAAAATTCCAGAACATAACCCAATTAGTCATGGAGCGGTGAGACAAACACTAAAAAAGTTGTCAGATAGCAGGAACAGATGGGTTCCCGTACACGTTACAGTCACATCACCAAGGTGACACCAGGTATCCCCCAAGTGCTGCCAGCTGTGCATACCTGGAAGCTGGGGAACACGGGACCAGCCAGGACCCCCGTCCCATCAGCAGCACAGGGACTCTCTGGAGTGAGCTTCCAAAATTCAGCGTATAATCTCTTTATAGCACTTTATTCGGTCTGAGATAAAAACAGCCCAGATACAAATGAAGACAGCTGTCAGTTGAGCTGGCCAAATGCCACTCGAGTTTCTATATCTTTTTCTCTTAAGAGAAGGTAAAAACAAATCTCAGGAAAGCAAGCCAACCCTGACTTTAGGCTGATACTGATAAAAAGTGTTGGCTTTCAATACGTTTGGAATGTTTACCCTCTCCCCATCCCAAAGTTTGTCAAACTTGAGATATTATTTCCAAGGCACATGAGTATGCACTTCCGTGCCCTTTTACACATTAAAGACAGAATTTCCCCAGCATTTCTTTACTCCAAGTGGTCCCAGCCTTTGGTCTGTGCCAGATGCTCTCACCTCTTGCTATCAAGCAAGTGTGCCAACTTAAACAGTTGTTTTTTCTCACTCCATTGCAGTACCAAAGATTCTTCAGGCCAAATAAAACACTGCCTTATGCTGTTAAAACACCCTGGTCCCCAGATAGCACTATAAAGACAGCTGATGCTCAAAGCCACTGTGTCACCTGATGCTCGTGTCAGAGAGCCTGCACTGTCTTAACCAGCAGTAAAATGAAAAGGTGGGTTTAGATAGGAGGAAAATAATTTCTCATTAAGAAAATAGATGGGGTGTTAAAAAACTGGAGCAATGGCAGTTACACAGAATGGACGCAGAGCTCAACTATCTGAAAAATTGGCCATCAGTAAGCGATGAACCCCCAAATACCTGTTTGCTCTGGTAACAGCTGTGCTGCCCAAGGTTCACTGAGCCAGATGGGAAGACACAGATGCTGAAAAGCCAATGTAACCTCTCAAATAGGCAGCAGGGAAAATGCAAAGGGAGGAAAAAAAAAAAAAAAAGGTTGTCAATATTAATGGAACATCAAAACTTCCAGGAACATCGACACCAGGTGATCAAAAGAAAACAACGAGACAAAATCCCCCGCCAGTAACGAAGCCGCAATAAATGAGAGAGCGCAGCAGGAGGTATTGATTTCCTGCTCTCCGGGCTGGGGACGTCAGCTGGAACAGCACAGACCAGAGCTGTGTTTGAATCCATAGGAATAACTCACCGATGTTCTTCAGAGACCCAGCGAGCTACAGAAGGACCCGTGTGGCTGCTCTCCAGCATCACACTACAGAAAGTCACCTCGCTTCTGTATCAAAACAGCAACAGATACACCTTGTTGTGCTGACCTCATAACCTCATTGCCTTTTTTTTTTTTTAATGCTTCACCACTTATTTGCACTTATTTCCATTTCCTTCTATGAAATGGAGATGCTGTAAACACGAGAGAAAGCAAACCCTTGAAAAGCATTATCTGAGTTCCACCAGCCAGTTACTACTGGCAGGCTGCAAGTTATGGCAGAAATATAGCGGGTGTGTTTTTATGTCTTCCCTTGCTAAAAAACAAACAAATAAAACTCCAATGTTTGATTCCATTCTGGCAAGGAGACAAAAAATTAAAGGTATAGCAACAGGCTGGTTTCAGCGGGGGGGAGCGCTACCAGGGGCTGAGCTGTGTGGCTCTGGAGCCCAACCACAGGGGTATGGGAACAGGGCGGTGCGAGGGATGCTGCCAACACCTCTCTGCACCCTGTCTGTATGCCTGCTCAAAAAAATTCACTCTGGACTGAGTTATCTTTGGCATGACTTATTCAGCAAGTCCAGTCTGGGGCACTTTATCAAACAAAAATATTGTCTTTACCTGCTTGTCCAAGCTACAGCTGTTCTGATAGCTGCAACATCATCTCACCGATGAACCAAAGCCAAGGCAGGCCCAAAGGCTCCAGACCAACGGGACCAAATCCCCAGCAGGATCGGTGCCGAGGAGTAGAGGCAGCTCGCCCTTGCCTACCAGCCCCGCTCCCTGCAGGGCGATGCCTCGCGGGAGCTGGAGAAGGAAAGGGGACGGGGTGGGCTCCACTCTGCAGGGGGGGGGGCACGCCAGGGGGGTCCTTCCAAGGAGGAGAAAGAGTAAGTCCTGGGGTTCTTGTTTTAAAGCTGAAAGGGGAACGTTGCCTAAGCAAGAGCAGCTGGTTGGAATCAGTAGAGATGATGGTGCCACTCCGGCAGCCCTCTGCAATTCGTTGTGTCACGTCCGCAGCGGTGCTTGCTGCAGGGTAAGGGAGCCCTTACACTGCTGGGTACTGTATTTATAACTCTCTCATTTTAATAGATCCAGCCTCTTTTTCATTCATTTAAGATAAAATTAAGGTAAAAGCAGACATAGATTTACAATCATAGGAGGTGAGAAAAAAATAAGTTAAATTCACATAACACCAGTGCAGCACCTCCTTGAAACACGGGCCTGTTAATGCTTACTTTCCAAGTGTAAACCCCAAATGTGCTTCTGACAAAGTAAATAAAAGTGAATGCCTGCAAGGGGTGGGTAAACTCCGTCCCACAGAGCCACAAGACTACAAGCTGTTAGTAACACTGCAGAAAATAAACTTAACAGGAGAAATACTACCAAGAAATTGAATAACAAAGAGAAAAGAGAGAGGTTTGCAAGAAGCTGCCTTGAGATATGCTGACAGTGAGAGCACCTGGAAGATCTAGCCGTCGTTTTTAAATCCTTTTTTCCCCCAACTAGTGACTTGAGATTGATGGCAGAAAAGCAGTTATTTCTGTACCGCTTATTTCTATCCACCTCGCTAGGCAGGGGCACGGGGAGGGCACAGCAGCACCTGCGGCACGCCGATGCCATCGGGAACCCCGTGTCACCTGCACACCCAGCTGAAGGCCGGGCAGCGGCTGCTGCACCCCGATAAAACAACCTCCACAGGGCCGAGACCGTGAGGAGAGATTCAACCTGCTGCCAGAACCTCCAATTTTCAAAATAAATTGTTTCATCGCTTCTGTTATCAAGTTTTGTTTTGTTCGTTTGTTTCACTTTAGGTGAAACGCTACTGAGAGAAAGAGAAAAATCTGATGGGGGTTTCCAGAAACTACTGCTTGGGTGCACAGCCAGCCTGGAAAAAAGGATAGGTCAATCTCCCTCTGTGTTGTTTATTGTTTTTTCATCCACAGAAAGCAGACACAACTTAATAGCTAATTTAAGATGAAAACCAATCCATAGGTCTCATCATTCAAACCACATTCCTAGAGAGCTGTTAAAGCACTCGGGCACCTAACCCCTCAGGGGCTGGAGTACCTTTACACACTGGGAGCTCTCAGTTGCCTGCTTTAGGGGAGGGGAAAAAAAAAAAAAAAAAAGCCAAAAAATGGCTCTAAAACCCTTGTCACATCATATGCTTGGGACAGTACCACTCAAACATATTGGTGCCTTTTTGCTTTTGACTATATTTTCACAAGAATATACTTTTCCAGATAATGTGAAAACCCAGTCTTGAAATATCCTTGCCAGCTCTAGTGCCTAAGATCTATAACAAAGACATTAGCATCTGCCAGATTAATGTACAAAAGATCAACTCCTACCAGATTAATTTGAAAAAAAAAAAAAAAAAT